>JAREIK010014417.1:600000-955000 GCA_029783825.1 Sapria himalayana
ATGATTCGCAGTTCAAATAAGCTGTGTTTTAAAAAGGAAGGGGGCGATATTACATCTGTCGGCTTCCCGATAATCTTGGCGACGGATTTGGTGGCCTCCGAGAGAATGAAGGACGTTTCAACGCCATCAAGGGACACGTTGGTCGAAATGTTCAGGCACGGCATCTTCTTACCGGCAAGATGCTGTCGCAAGCTCAGAAATCAGAAACAGAGGAGACGGGCGCAGTAGACCCCCCCGAACACTTCCCCTTCCAAGTTAATGAATAAATAATAAATTATATACTTAACAAAATTTTATTTGTTAATTAAAAATTTTAAATAGGTATAAACATACTTAATGTGTAAATCTGAAAAGTTTCCACAAATTTTTTTAAAAAAATTTACCATTTTATCTTTTTTTTTTATTTCTTTATCGTTTTCTCATTTATGCTATAGTTCAGTTTGTGAATCTTTCTTCTCATCCTCCTTTATCCGTCACCACAACCCCTAATCCAATTATTTTTCCTAATTAATTTAATAAATGAAATACCAAATCAACTATTTATTTATCAATTTTTGTTTTTATATTAAAAATTTGGATAGTTTTATTGAAATTATATTTTATTGATTATTTTTTAAATATTTTTATTTCTTTTTTGGATTTATAATTTATTTATGGATATGTTTTTAGGAATTTTATTTTTTTAAATAATTAATAATTATAGTAAAAAAGAAATTTAATTAGAAATTCTATTTATGTTGTATAATATATAATATAATGAAAATAATGATAAATATGTAAAATACATCATTTTTTTAAGTATTCAACATTTATAGTTATCAAATAATATATTTATATTTATCATTCAATTAACAGTAATTTATCAAATAGTTTTTCAATATAAATTCAATACTTATAAAATTCAGCCTTAATTTTTCAGCACTTAATTTTTTTAGTTTTATCAAACGGGCCTTTAAAATAAACAAAATAAGTTATTTAGAAATATAATTTTTCTTGAAAAATTATCCTGAGAGACCCATATTGAAAAATACCTAATAAAAAATCCACATGCCTTGATGATTTTAAAGAAAAATATATCAAAACAAATTTTATTTATTTTTTAATGCCTTAAAAAAGGAAAACACCTAAAACTCTTGCTCCTCTTCTCAACTATATCATTAAAAAAATAATGTAAAGACATTCTTTTGAAAATCATATTTTCAAAATGTATGTATTTGTAAGTATACATATACACGTGTATATATATTAACAAGTATGATTATACATACACATATATTTTTATAAATGAAAAAGATATACACGTTAAAAAATATGAATGTGTATGCTTATATCTTTCCAAAAACATGTATGCTGCATATTATGTGTATCTTGTATATCAATATTAACATGTATACTATATACACACATATAGGTGTTGAGCCTGCCTGATTTTAGGCAGATCGAAAAATGTGTTTTTATTGTTGGGCAGTTTTTTTTTTTTTGGTATTTTTGGTTTGTGTGATAATTTGTTTTAATTTAATAATTTAAATGAGTTGGTGCTCTCATTAAAACTGTAAGTTTTAAAAAATATTCATTTTATCACTTATAAAAATTGATAGTTAGCAAACAATACGTGCAGATGACTTTTAGAAAATTGGAATCATTCCCATTTTATTTTCTTTTCGTGGAACTGTAATTGGGATTTTTTTCACGTGTGTGTGTGTGTGTGTGTGTGAGAGACTAGGAGGTGTTTATGTGAACCATGCATGGGAATAGAAATTATTCATGTTATTTGCATGAAATAATGTGTGTGCATGAAATAGTTTGTGCATCCTTGTGAGTGTGCATGAGATTTAGAAAAAGGGAGAAACAAGCTCATTTAATTTAAATTTCTTCCATTTGAATCTCTAAGTCTGTAAAATTTAGAGGTGCAATTATTCTTTTTTATCTATCTAAGAGGGTTGTTGAATTCACATGGTGTCTGGGAAAAGATTATTCACAAAGTTGTGTAATATTATTCTATTGTATTTGTTTTGTGCTCGTGCTGAGATCATGTTGTATTCATGCTATGTTCATGTTGAGATCGTGTCGTGCTCGTGCCTTGCTCGTGTTGTGACAAGGATACTTAAAATTATTCAAGAACTCTGGATCCATAATTGAAACACAACTCTAAAGGTATTTTCAATAATATTTATATTTCATTCAATTTGTATTATTTGGATTTTAGGATAATTTATAATTGTTTTTTTATTATGTAAATATTCTATTAATTTTGGGGATAGAATATTTAATATGATAATGTAAAAATCGTAATTTAAAAGATTCAAAAATACCAAAATCACCTAATTGTGGGACCAATAATTTACATAATTAAATTGATAAAAAAAATTTTGGGGATGGACTATTCTTTGTTTTTTGGGTTGTATCTGGTATCCCCCGGAAAGTAGTATTAGAGATAAGGTTATTTTTTGTATCTTTGGTATATATATTTTGTTGGAGCTAAATTATTTTTTTGGTATTGATAAAAAAATTATTCACTTTATATAATTAAATTGGAACCTTCTAGCTATTTAGCCTAAAAAATAAAAATAATTGATCGTTTAATGATGATGAATTTGCTTGAATTGATTTTTTAATCAAAAATTAAAAGGTATGGATGATGCCAAGTGAAATAAATTATATTTCAATACCACCCACAATGAGACAGTGGTAAAGTGACATGGCAGCAAATTCAGTTATAATCTTGCATGTCACATTGAACCCATATTAGTTTGTGATATTTTTATCTAGTGACTATGTAATAGTTAGGATGAGCGATGGAAGGATATCAAGAATGTTGGGCATCAATGATATTTGATTGAGGACAAATATGAGATACTAATTATTTCTTAACGAGGTCTGATATATCCTAAAAGTTGGAATAAACTTGTTGACCATGATAGTGTTGGACAATACAAATCATGTGGATAAGTTTAAGGAAAGCATATGAAACTTGTTTAAATGATCACTGATTATAGTGAGGGGTAGAAGGATAAATTCTTTAATACCCAAGTAATGACTAGCTCAAATCGAGTAAATACTCTAAGAAAAATTATAAGAATTGACTTCTAGCTACATGGGCTAGAGTAAGTTTGCATGGATAATGTACTTTTTGTGTGAAATCAGTCTACACTCACTATTTGAAGGTCACCTAATTAAGGAAGGATGGGATGGTTGGTACAACTAGAGAAAGTGATAATGTTGTAATATTTCCTTCTAGGAGATCAAAGATGGGCGATCTAGATTTTTTAGGTGTTTGTTCCAAGACAAGTAGGCATCTTGAAGAAATCCCTATTGATATGAATTTTACTCCAGTCACCATTGGGGATCAGTTTGATAAAGAAAGAGCTTATGAGTTGGAAGTAAAAGATAATATTTTTACTTTAGTTGCTCTCAGGGATCAGACTGATCAAGGGGGAGTTTATGGTTGGGAGTAAAAAATAATATTTCTACTTCTGTTGCTCCTAGGGATCACACTGATCAAGAGAGAGTTTATGAGTTGGAAATAGAAGCTAACACATTTACTATGACTTATCTCGTAGATATATTTGATCAAAGAGATGATAATGATTTTAATGGAAAGATAAACTCTAAATACTATAATTTTAAGAAAATTTTTTCTTTTATGAGAAATATTTTTGTAGTCTATAAAATTTTTTATATCTTGTATTCACTAAATCTAAATCAAGAATATGTTTCAGATTACCCAGATAGGGCAGAAATGGAGATTGTTGAGGAGTTTTGGGCAGATTGAAATATATGTGTTTATAGTTATGTGATTTATTTTTGATTTGTTTGTTTTGTGTGTTGGTCTGTTTTTATTTTATAATTTAAATGGTTCTGTGTTATAATTTAAAGTGTGTCGAAAAAAATTAAAAGGCTCATTTTTTTTTTGCTTATAAAACATGATGAAATGATGGATATGACACACCAAACTCAATCTATGACAAAAAAAAAAAAGGAACAGAGGCTATATGCAATAATGGCTTTGATAAAATTGGAATTATTATTGAAAATGGGAATCATTCCCATTTTATTTTGTTTTTTTGTGGAAATGTAATGGGAATTTATCTTGTATGTGTGACTATGGTGTGTTTGCCTGAAACATGCATGAAAATGGGAATTATTCTAGTTTTTACATAAAATAGTGTGTGTGTGTGTGTGTGTGTGTGTGTGTGAAATTGTTTGTGCATCCTTGTGTCCATGTGAGAGTGAGAAGACAAGAGACCCAAACTCATTTTGTTTAAACTTCTTCCATTTGAATCTCTATGCCTCTAAAATATTTAGATATGTAGTTATACTCTTATATTTTGTTTATAAGAGTTATTGGATTTGTGTGTTGTTTGTGTCAAGTTATTGTGAGATCATGTTGTGATCAAATTGTGCTCATGCTGAGATCATGATGTGCTCGTACTTTGTTCGTGCTTTGTTTATGTTGTGACTGTGGTGCTTGAAATTCTTCAAGAACTTCAGATCCAACATTGAAACACAATTCTAAATGTATTTTCAATTACATTTACATTTTCATTCAATTTGTGTTATCTGGATGTTTGAACATTTTATAATTGTGTACATATTATATTGATTTTCAGAATATAATATTTACTATGAATATGTGAAAAGTATGGTTATTTACTATTTTTAATATCTAGGCATAATCATATAAAACGTAAATATATATATTTCAAAAAATTTGAAATATACATATTTAAGCATGCTGATAAACAAATTTGAAAAAACAAAACATATTTTCAACTGTGTATTTTAAGTGAAATTTAAAAGATTCAAAAATATAAAAAAACCTAATTTTTGGACTGATAATTTTTTTCAAAATTATTTTTGTTTTGTTGGTTGTATCTCTGTCATCCCCAACAAAAAAATGCATATGTTTATATGCATAAATATGGTTATAGAAAAATTATATAGTATATATTTTCAAAATGTAAAAATGTTTATTCATTTTTAAAACATGTATACAAAGGTATATTTTAATATAAACATATTTATATGTATAGATATATATATATATATGTGTGTGTGTGTGTGTGTGTGTATTATGTGTATGGTAAATATTTATAAACTCATTTAAAAACACAAATAACAACATATATATTTTAATTAATTTCAAAATGTATAAATGTATACATTTGTATACATTTAAATGTTTATATGTTTATAGGTATACATAAAAACATAAATGTTTATATGTTTTGAAAATTTAATGTATTTTTTTTAGTATAACCATATTTATACAAGGTATATATCTGTATATATTTTTTAAACATATACAGACATGTATGTGCGATACACACACACACACACACACACACACACACACACACATATATATATAACATTTTTGAATATATAACATTATGTATATAATGTTATATATAAAAAATGTTTTTGAATATATATACATATATATAATATTATATACTATGAAATGTTATATATATATATAACATTATAAATGTGAACATATTTTTTATATATAGTAGCATATAAACATGATATATATTTGTGTATGGTGTACATTAAAAAATATTTTTGAAAATAGTTTTGTGTGTTATATTCATACATATACATGACACACACACACACACACAAATATACACACATACATAGCTTTATTTTTTATTTTTTATGTTTGTATCTTTTTTTTTTAATGAAATGGTATTGGATACATTGAGGAACTAAAGATATTTTGGGGAGAGAAATTATGTGGAAAATAAAACAAATTTATTTTAGAGTTTGATACGTATAAAGTTAATATCAAACTAAAAACTTTGGGACATACTGCAAGCCAGCCCATAACATGGCTCATGCTATGTTAGACCAAAGTTTCTTGCATGAAAGATACAACATAACGTGATATCATGGGCAGGCTAGTAGAATGAGTTGGGCAAGCCTGGCCATGCTTTACCTGATTTGGCATTGCTCATCACAACCTCACATAAGCATGACCCAGCATAACCTGACAAAAAGGCATGCCAACAAGCATTGTCAGGTTGCCCAATTTTAGAGTCATGCATGCATGACATGAACCATTTGAAACCTCAAATGTAGATAAACATATCATACAAGTATAAGATGTGCACGAGATGAATATTATGCTTTATAACGTGTTTGCTGTTCTCAAACTTCCACTAGTCATAAGTTTTCCCACTACAAGAAACATTATATTCTATGATATTTTTTATGATAATTTATCAAAACATCAATATTAAACACTATACGATGATGCTTATGAAGAGCATCACTGTTTGACATATTTTTATGTTGCTTATTGGAATTCATAAACAATTTTTACGTCATACTTATTATAAGCATAATTATTTTGGGTATATAATTATATTTTTTAAAATTTATTCATCAGCATAACATATCAAAATAAATGAAATTCCATACTCGCAGAAACACTCGATGACTCTCTATAATCTAAAGCTCTCTTGATTTTTTTCAAGCTTCATCGAAGCCTTGGAAGCTCAATGTGATATCAGTCATTGTACCTTATGATAAATTAAAGAAATTTCCTCCAAGCAAAGTTCTTATGAATTCTATATAATTTCTTGATATATTTTTTTTTTCCATAATTATCCTTTTGTTTCTATCATATTTCTTGCACATGTAAATTTGTAAATCTTGAATTTCATATAGCATATATGCTATATCTAAATAGTATATAATATATATGTTATGTATATTTTTTGATAATAATAAAAGATATTCTTAAAATACAATATAATCTACTCAAAAAAATAAACCTATAATATTTCACATATTTCATATTTATGATTCGACACATTCTTAAATATGTTAAATAAGGAACATATCTAATGATTTTTTATATGAATATCTTCTTTATTATAAACCTATATAATTTAACATGTTCTTAAAATTTTGTCATATATCCTATGTCCATATAATATATGGGAATACTTGAAATGCAATATAATAATTTTAACTTATTCTTAAATATGTTTTCTTTGATTATGCGGATTTAATAATTTTATTTTTTTATTTCTTTACAATAAATTTAAATTTACAAATAGTATTTTATAAGTGACATATTTGATAATTTTAGTAAATTGAATGTTTAGTTATAAAAAAATATTGAGAATAAACAAATATGTTGGGGATTGTGAACATGAGTGTGCATATGTAGTAACCATTATGAGTAATTGATTAGGTTATATAAAAGTTATGAGATTGTGAATGACGCTCGAGTAGAGATAAATTATTGTCTAAATAGTAAAGTACAAAGAGAATAACTATAAGAGGACTACTATTAGGATGAACTCTATGATGACAAACACCTTATATATCATTAGGGAAATAAGTAATTACATAATATCTCGACCTTTATTCTATATTCAACATAATATAAATCTAGTATCTTAAAAATTATCAAGTAGTTTAAATAAATAAACTATTGACATAAAATTGTCTAATAATCTGAATATCTATTTTAATGAAAATGAGTTGTATCAAAATTAAATAACCAAATTATTAATATAATTATTATAAGATCAATATCTAGACTAAATTCCACTTTAATATGTGAATGATCATGCACTTTTGGATCTATGTTGATGAAATATTATCATTAATATGTTTCGGAACATTGTCTAAACAATAAAATTAGATGTGATAACAAAGTTGAAATAAAATTTTAGTATTTTTGTCTAGATTTATTTAGCTTGGCTAGTTAATATGAGTTGATATAATTATTCTTGTAAAAAGATAATTCCTTTTCCATAGTTTAGATAATATTGAGTTTTATTAATTTTTCTTGAATCTAATTGCTAAGTCTTATTTGCCTATTTAAAAGTGGATATATAAGGTTTATTATTATTCACAACAAATAGAAACAAATTATCTTGAGTATAAGTTGAATATTATAGATATGATTTAGTAGTATTAGTATAGAAAAAGAGCAATTAAACACCATACTAGATGTGTCTAAATGTTTTTGAAGCTATGCGATATTGTAAAATTGAATGGAGCAAGCCCCGACACAACAAGATTATGCTTATTTGTATTTTTACTAAGTGATAAGGCATGAAGTTGATTCTAATATATACCATGGGGCTCCACCAAGAGCTGGTTCAAATTAGTAAGCATAGTTCTCAATAAATTCTTTCTATCTCAAATTATATCTTAAATATGGAGCAAGATAAGTTAATTATGGTAAAATGAGCATGAGAATCTATATGATGCTTATAATATAGATTTGAGTTGTTGAAGAATTGCTCTTAATATAGATTTGAGTTGTGGTTCCAAGTCCAAAACTTCTATAATGGGCTAAATTATATGATAAGATATATGATTGATGTGGCTACTATAGGATCTATAATGAATATATCCCTATAAAAGGTATATCATTTGTTTGAGTAACTAATGAAAAATAATTACTAAACTTTAATGGATTGCTCATTTGGGAGATGACAAGCTAGAATATAGGAGTTGAATCAGTTAATTTCCATTGAAGTGAAAATGAAAGTTCTTTTAATAAATTTATTTACTAATTTACCAAATAAAAGAAGCCAACCAAACGCAAAACAAAGAGTACTTCTTTCAACTCAAAAATAATGTCCTAATACATTACCATCTGAATGTGTGAGAAGTCACAAAATTTTTTTTACATGGAAGATATGAAATTTGGCTGTAGAATATCATGTGATCTAGATATTTTAAGAATAATATGTGAGCTACGCTATTCAAATATGCAAAAAAATTAATAGTTATCCATCGTGGAAAAAAGATAAATAATGTTTGGAAGAAAAGTTGCAAACAATCTTAGTAGAGTTGAAAATGAAGAAGATGCCAAAGAAAATAGATAGGAGGCCCTTGAAGCAAGGATAGATCAAATGAGTTTGGTAATGAAAAATATTGAGTATCACCTTGAACAATTAACATTATCAATGAAAGAAAGATGAGTAAATTTACTACCAAATGATATTATAGTAAATCTGCATAACTGCTCCTCAATATTACTTAGTAAGAAAGAGCTACTAAAGTATTTTAAATAAAATAATTCTATTAGTTTTAGAAATGATAATGTAATGACTTTCCCAAAAGTCACGGCTTTAGAGTTACATATGTATTTTGAACAAGAAAAGTTTGCAACTTTTGTGGATGGTAGCATTGTGACTTTTCCAAAAGTCATGAATTTGCTAAAAATTTTCAAGAAGCCATGACCCAACTCAAGAGAAACATAAAGGATGAAATTAAAGGAGTACAAGCTTAAATTTTACCTGAAGATGGGAAACAATGAAACAAAGAAAAAAGAGGAATGAATGAAATTTACTTGAAGATGGGAAATAATGAAACAAATAAATAAAGGAATGAATGAAATTTATCGGAAGATATGGATGTAAATAAATAAATCGTAATGAAATTAAAGGCATGCTTCGATGAGTCTTCAATTTTCTCAATGATTTAGAAAATGAAATTTGGACGAACACTTAAAGAAGTTTCTCAATATATTTCTGAAGTTATAAGGGAACATGTTATTTGCCGAAAATTTAGCTCAAATATCAAACTATAAGAAATTTATAAAATATATAATGAGTAGTAAGAGCAAGTTAGACATATATGTCGGCATGAATATGATTGAGAAATATATTTCAATCATTCAAAGAAAACTTTCGAGAAAATTGAAGGATCTCAAAAATTTTATTATACTTCATATAACTTAAAATCATACATTTCAAAATATATTATGTTATTTGAATAAAAATAAAATCTCATAAAAATTGCTCCAGCATCTCTCTTACTACAAATGATAGATTTGACTAATAAGTGTCTGGATGAAATCATCGATGATGTATTAGTCAAGGTAGGTATATTTATTTTTTTGACAAATTTTATTATATTAGAATGGAGGACAGCTATGTTCCATTTATATTGGGATGACTATTTTTGGCCGACGAATAAGCCTTTATCAACATCAAGAAAAAGAACTTAAATATATGTGCTAGTGAGGAACAAATAAAGTTAAATCATTATAATGGCTTATGAGATCTACATGATAATGAAATGAGATATTGGAGAATTGATAAATTCTTTTATACCTTAATACAACAAAAAGTAGATTTATGGTGGAAGAATTTTGTAGAAGATTGCTACCAAAATAAAAATGAAGGAACTGAAGTAGAAGAATAACTTTGGAGGAGTGCTGGTGATGAAGACATGGAATATGAAAAGGATATATCATACCAGAGTTGTGAAAATGAGGAAATAGTAGAGGATAACTACCATGAGGTCATGACATTATTTAATGTCGTGACCGTGAAGATGTCTCATGTTGACACATCTTAGAAAGTAGAGAAAATAATAGAGAAAGACAAGGCATAGACAAAAATTTAAAAAGAGTGAATCATAAACAAGGCCATGACCATGGACAAATCATGACTTTGATGTTGCAGAAAAAAAATGACAAATAAAATATTGAAGATAAAGGCATGGTTGTACATTGTATTGCAACAATAGTAATACAATAGGAAAATGGCCAAAAAAGCATGTAGATAATGCCACAATTATTCCCAGCACCGTGACTTTGAAAATATATAATGATTAGTCCATTGAAAGTTTAAAGTCAAAATCACTGCTATGTACAATAACATGACTTTTGAGGTACAGAATAAAGAGGGTAAATTAAAACTTCAAGGATAAGCCCCGGCTTAACTCAGTGCCATGACTTTGAAGTTACGGTAAGAAAATTGCAAGAAATAACTTAAAGGCAAAACCATACCAGCACTATGACTTTAGATATTCATTAAGAAAAGGGACAAATTAGTATAAAAAGAGTCATACTATTCACTAAAGTTGTGATATCCGATAACAAAAAGACCCAACTAGTAAGTTTTGCTGAAGCTAAACTAAAAAAATATAAAGAAGAATGTAAAATAATATACTGAGATAATAACATGAAAATTAGGGATCTTGATGGAGACATCCCAATGATTTTTGTTTGTATGTGTGATATAATAAACACATGTATCCATCATATAAATGAATGCACACATCTAATGCCCCAAAACTATTGTTGTGGAACTATAATCCCACTATGACTCAACATATCTGCTTGAAGTTGCTTCACTGATCTTTTGATCATATGATACTCAAACCTAATGATAGTAAATCTCAGAGATGATATTTTTTTGGAGGATAAAGTTATTACTCAATGATGAGCAATTATTTTAGAGTAGGAGTTTGTTCGGTATTCAAGCTACAATATATTCTTAGATATTTTTGGTACTTTATTATGTTTTATAGGCACGAAATGGATTAAATTATAAATTAATTCCATGAATTTGAATTTTTGGTGTATTTTGATGAAAACCATGAAACAAACAAGTTTTTGAAAGTGTTTAGCATATGAGGTATAATATTGAGTCTTGCAATGTTATTTAATTCCATTATTAGCCAAAACTATCTTTTATTGGTCATGGTAATATTTGTGTGCTATGATCCTACTAACTCATTAGAATAATATTTCTACTGTGCGATATATTATTAGTGGCTTTGATATTATAATGGAGTCAAAACCATACTAATCTTATAAAATTTAAATGGCTCGACATTAATTATATGTCGTATAGAAACTAAGTTCTCCACGAGTGCTCAAAATTATAGACAAGTCCAAGCATCATGACTTTATTTTAATATAATCTAGTAGTATCAAGTTAGAACCATGATCTTTTTATAAAGTCATGACTTATGAGCTACATAAAGTTACAAAGTCATTACTCTAAGGACAAAGCCATGACCATTATTTAAAGCCATAACTTTTGTGACACTAAAATCTATAGAGGACATTACTCGAATATCACTTTTTACCTAATACTAAAATTTAAAGAAAGACAAAATCATAAATTTTATGCTTGAACTAATTCTACTCTCATGACATTTTTATAGAGCCACAACGACATAATATGTTAGAGAAGAGAAAGCCAGTACCATGGCCACCGATAGTGCCACAAACACTCAAAGGCACTTAAGGGCAAATTTTATGCATCAAACATTTTCCATTGCCATGATTACATAATAAATAAGACATTTTCTTTGCCATGACTATTTTACAATGCTAAACTCATATACTCATCAAGAAGGGCCAATGTCAATGCCATTATATAGGTCATGTTAAAAACTAATAATGTATCTATGAGTTATTTTTGAATGTAAAATTAGTTGACTCCCAAACAAGTTTAATTGTAATATTTTGTTGAGTTTGACTATATACCAAAGCGCAAGGTTGGAAGAACTAATGTGATAGCAGAATTGTACCAAAAGACAGAGTTTTTGGTGATTATCCAATCACATAGGTCTAGAGGCATGGTGACTAAATCTTTCATTAATTATGGAACGGAGAGAAAGACTTCAAGATTATGGGTAGAAGATAATTGACTTCTCGTGATGAAACAATGGTTGTATTTCTCCTCATTCTCGAAGTTGTGAAATAAGATCAAGTATAAGTGTCATGATTCTAATTGGATTGATTATCTTGAAATGCATAATACCCTACTTCTTGTGGAGTAGAATTACTATTAGCCACACTTGAAAAATAATATTGATGTCTAATTGAAGACTCGTAAAGTCTTTCAATAAGGTAAGGTACATTAGGAGGTGACAATATAACATCTATAACCATTGTGAATTTCAAATTGTCAATAGGAGCATGTCTCCATGGATATCAATATATGATTATACATATTTAATGAATTTTATAGTATTGCAGTGATGGTTAATCACTTATTGAAGTATGCTACTTTATCTCTGCAACAAATTATGGCCAACGAAAAAAGTAGAAAAATTTCCTTTGAAAAATATGGCGAAGTAATGGGGCATTCACTAATTCATAATCAAGGATCAAGTTGAATAATTTATAAGCTAATTTTTGGCATAATCATTCATGATGATGTGATCAGATTTTAATATATTTTTTCTTGCTGAGTATTACTCTCTCTTGCCAAGTTTTTGTGTGTTATGTGGGTATAACTTTTATAAGAGTCAAAAATAAGCTGATTTATGCAATTATATAAGAGCACACTTATAACACAAAATTAATCACGTTTATATCCATCTCAATTCCCTTATAAAAGTTATATACACAATTATGTCATTGATATACATGAACTTGTCTATATCAATGATAATAACTGGTCTTTCTTATTCATAGAAAATGATACTCTGGGTCATAATATCAATTTTATATTATATATATATTTATACCTATACGATATACTATTGTTTATCACTTTTTTATAAAAGTTTGTTTTTTACTTTTTATTTTTATTTTTCCAGGCTAGTTAGTTTATTATTATGGGTTAGGTTTGGGAAACAATGGTAAGTGAGCCAAGGTAACCAATTGGCTCTCAAGCCTAGCCTAGTTAGGTTTCCCAAATTGATCTCAGGGTAAAAATCTCATGAAATAGGGTAGCTTGTGTTGATTTTTATTGTTTTATTTTTGCTTACGAGAGCAACCAAGACAATTGATTTTCTTAATATATCTATCCAATAAATAAAAAAAAAATGTAAGTAAAGAAAAGCCAAAGCAAGGAAAAACCCCACATTTAAAATGATCACCGCCCTCATGACTGGCTACCCTGGGCTCTCATTGATGCATAAACCAAGTCAATAATATAATATAATATAAATAAATAATATATATATATATATATATATATGTATGTATGTATGTATGTATATACTTTCCTTTCAGAAGAGAAAAAAATGGCAATAAAAAAAAGGTTCAATTATGTTTTAGGAACCCAAAACAAAAAAAATTAAGCTTTGGTCCATTTTTTTATCTTTTTAGAAAAACATAACAAAAAATAAAAAATATTTATGTTATAGAGTCAAAAAAACCAAAAACCCAATTTTGCCCTCGTGGTTTGCAGTTTCACAAAAAAAAAATGAACAAATTAAAAAGAGTTTGTGGACTTTGAAATAAATGCAGTGATGACTAGTGAGATTAAATCCGAAGTCCTGAAGGTTATTTTCATGCTTAGAACCATTCGATTAATAACATTAAATTATTTTTTAGAGAAAACAATAACTTTATACACACACACACACACACAAAAACATACATACATATATATATATATATATATATATATATATATATTTATAAGGATACACACACACACACAACATAATTATGCACACACACACACACACACATATTTGTATTTGTAAATATATTTATATATGTGTATATTTATAAATAAATAAATAAATAAATAAATAAATATATATATATACATATATATATATATGCATATATTGATATATAAATATATATTTGTATTTGTACATATATATATCTATATTTCTATACATTTATAAATATGTATACACATAACTATGCATATATAAATATGTATATGCAATACTATAAATAAATAAATAAATGTATATACATAAATAAATAAATAAATAAATATATATATGTTCACACACACACACACATATATATATAAATAAATAAATATATATATAAATATAAAATTATGAATATATTATATTTATTATTTTTCTGTCACTTATGAAATAATATAATGTTAATAACTGGATGGTTTCATAAATGAATAAAAGCCTTAGGCTTGTGTTTGAATCTCATTGGTGCACACATAAAATATGATTTTTCATTTATTCGGTCTAAAAATGTAAATATTTTTTTTTATGATGTATGTTTTTTAAAAAAATTAGAAAAATGGACCAAAGCTTCAATATTTTAATTTTAAGCCATATTTAAAAAAAAATGAAAAAAATGACAATAAATAATATAGAGAAAAAAATGTAATTTAATTTTTCCCATATGCCAGATATTATATTTGTGATTTTTTCACAAGCCTAGGTTTGAATGTCATTGTCAATGAGATGAAGAACAAGAACCCTGATGGCCTGATCCCCAACTTGACGATAATGCCCTCACCATCTAAACGCAAGCTGCAAACCCGACGACAATACTTGTATCTTAGTCCATATTCCAGTCTCCCTCCCTCGTCTCTCTCTCTCCCATTTTGTTTATCTGCGAAAGAAAATGACGTAACTGTCAATCAGTCGTGGCTGAACTCTGACGCGCATTCTTTACCACTCCCCCCTCACTTCTTTCTGCCGCTGATGAGGCCGGGATTGCAGCTTTTTGACATATTGCTTATTTTGGATCGCGGGCATTGCACGTGCCTTCCAGAGTTTCCACGAAACTAAATAGATTAATCTAACAAGAAATCACTTCAAACGAACACGAAGGGTAAAATCATCATTAAAGGGTGAGATATATTCGATAATCAATCTTTTGATTTCCTTCTCTGTTTCTAAATTTGATTTCTTATTCTCTGATATGTTTGATTTTGGCAAGTGGAGATTCTTTCCTCTTTAATTTCGAGAAGAAAGCAAAGATTGGAATTTTAGATTCAATTTTCGAATCAGAGAGACCAAACATTTGTCTCCAGGTTAGTCCTTCACAGAGATGAATAATGGTAGATTTCAGGAATAGTATGACTTTGTGATGCATCAAGACTCGGTCAAGTCTCTATGAAATCTGATGGATTTTATTCCAAATGTTCGTATGATCTAATGAATCTATCTGATTAAATGTTTAAATTGAAACCCTCAGCACACACATATCATTCTCTCATGATTTTATCTTAAAATCTCTTTTGGCAAATTTGTTTCCCAAACATAGTCTATCAATGCCACAAAAATGTAAATATTTTTTAATTTTTTATTCGATCACTTTTAATTTGAAAAAAAAAAGGAAAAATAATAAAAATTTAATAACACATTCAAATCGTTTGTTTTGCAAGTATATTATTTGAGATAGCCCATTTGTTCAAAATAGCAAATAAAAAATATTTATTTTTTGTCCTGGTGAAAATTAAAGATTTGAAAAGTTCCCTAGTGTTATTACTTATTTATGCTTTTATATATGATGTAATTTTTTTTGTAATTTTACTCTACTTAGATATATCATGGTGAATTTAAAAAATTCACATTATAAAATATGTTTTATTGCAACTAAGAGTATTAAATTTGATGAAATAAATGGGTTATAATAATAATGACAATATAATTAAAGATGTGACAGTGAAAATAAAAGATAATAATGATGTTTAAAAAATTGATACTTCAATTAGATGAATCATAAAAAAATATATGTATCACTATTTTAAAAATTTAATTGTAGTTTTGTCATGAAAAATTAATTATATTATATTTTTGATCCAATTTATCAATATTAAAGATGTTAAATTATTAGTGTAAAAAATTTTTTGATTTGATTTTGATGTTTCTAAAAATAATTCAAAGAGAACTAAATTACCATTCTCTCACAAAATGCAAAAAATATATTTATAGGCTATAAGTTCAGGCGGCAAATTAAATGATATGTATGTGTATGATTATCTTTTGTTTTGGAATGAATATAAAGTATTACAACCTTGTTTTGATCCTATTACCAATTGAATTTATTTGTTAAAAATTCTTTGGTGGAGGTCATACTCAACGTACAAGATTTTTGTGTGTGTGAGGCTTTAGGGATATTAATATTTTGACAATTATTTTTTAAATATTAAAGAGATTGTGTCTGATTAGTCTCGAAATTGAGATTTATCATATTTGGACTAATGTACTTAATAATGTACTAAGACATGATTTATAATATATATATATGTAATACAAAGATTTCTCAGGTGATTAATATTTATAGTATTATTTTTATCTAAATATATTTAATTTTGAAATTTCTATGAGATTTGATATGTTAATATTTGTGCAAATTAAAAAAAAAATGATTTCATATGAGCTATAAAACTAAAAAAATAAATGGCATATCGAGACATTTGGTTAATTATAAAGTATGAAAATAATTTGATTTTGAGAGGCACGAGATATGTCATATGGATTATAATTTGATAGGTTTTATCTAGCCATAAATATTTCTCGTGGATATTCACGTTCATTACATGTCTTTGTGGTTACATAAGATTGATTTTGAAAAAAATAAAAATAATATCAGTCTACATGAAAAAGTCATTTGTCTCGGCTTGTTCCATCAATTTTTATGTGATTCTTTGAAAAATTTTAAAAATTTTAAATTTATTTTGCAATAATTTCTTCAGGCCTTTTAATAATATATATTTTTAATTTGAGTCGCTTTCATACAATTCAAATAATACAAACTAAACAATTGGATAGAAATACCTGTTGGAGTATTTTTAAATGCTCATTCATTTTCAAGCTTATTTAGTTATGGTAAATTTTCTTTTTCTTAGTACAAATATAGTTGTATTTTTATTTCAAATATAAAAATTTTTTATATGTAAACTACTTGATTGTTTTGAAAAATTTATGCAAAAATGTCATATGTAAACTACTTACTTCCTTATATTCTTTTTTTTTTTTTTCAAGAGTTTTTTTGAAATGATGGGTCACCTACAAAAGCTTTAAAAAAATTTACGTGTAAGTTGACATTAGTTTTTTACTTTGTAATTTATAATTCTACTTAGAATTTTTTTTGTCGATTAAGACTTCTATAATTTTGATTGACTCATATAATAATAAGTGAGAGGATTTACTCACATATTCGATAGCATCAAAATATGAAAATATCATATAATTTGAAAAGAATGATTAGCAAGGTTAGCAGATAGACTGTATCATCCATCATTGCCAAAAATTTAAAAGGTCCAATATACCTTAAATTTAGTTCTCTTTCTCCAATTCTTATGATCATCTTTAAAAAGCTACTATGTGAAATACACTTTGCTTATTATAAACTCTAAAAGTTGTCTCCTTTTATTCATATTGATTCTATTTATCTTGAGTTGATTTTATTCACACTCTTACTAATTTTATCTTCACTTAGTTATTTGTTGCACAATTTTGGATCCCAACATTGTTATTATCAATATAGATTTTATTCTCTCACTATATCCCGACATTGTTACTAGCAACATTGTTATTAGTAAAATTGTTATGATCATTGTTAATGATTGATTATTTTTATTGTGAGTGATATCTACTAGTGCTATCTATTTCTTGAATCATTTTGAATCATAATAGCCTTTGTTCTATTACTTTATCATAGCAAATAAGTGATGTATACTTTTTCAATACAATTAACATATCATCTACTAGTACTCTTACTTTATCATAGAAAATTAGTTCGCTTGCATGAATATATTATTACTGGTGATAAGTTGTGCGTATTGTATTTGCTATATCAATTTTTTGGGAGTCACACATTTGCTCACAATAAATTTAATGATGCATAGTTTATTTTTTATTTGATTGTCTATTTTTGGATGATAAGTTTTGCCTAAATCTAATTTACTTTTCTCATGGCATGTTGTGGTCATTCAGAAAGTTATGCTTAAAGCATATTTTATCAAATAGTTGACATAACTGTATGCATAAGAAATTGTGAGATTACATGAAGGATAAGAGATAATTTTATTAATTTATCCATAATTACATATAAAAAATGATTTCCCATCCTATATTTTTGCAATCCCATAATGGAGTCTATATATATAATTTTCAACTTCTATTCTAGAATTGATAACAATTTCAACGAATCTAATATTTTTTTAATGTTCTATATTAAATTTTTGATATGTTTGATATTCATCTTCAAATAGATCCATAACTTTTTTATACTTAATAATTGATATAATTTTTTTTTTAAATTCTTCAATCTTTATACATCTTGTTGCTCCCTATGTGCATATTGTATGCTATGTTGTGAATTTCTATTAGAATTTTATTTTGATTATTAATTACATGTCATACAATTTATCTAACTATATTGAAGAATTTTATTTTCAAATATGTTCAAATCTATTGATTCTTCTTTTTTAGCTTTCTTTTTTTTCTTTATTATTTGTCATACAATATGAATTTCACTACCATTGTTTTTTATATTTGAATACACAATAGTATTGTAATAAGGCAAATAAGCCATCATTTTTTATACCTAGCTATTTTAAAGCTTTAGGTGTCATTTAGCACAATGACTTGGAAAAATTCGTTGTATTAGGTAATCCTTGATCATAAATTTGATCTTTCCATCATGTGGTTGCCCTACCAAATCACTTTTAAATATTTTGGAATTTTATTAACTAGTAAGATATGTGCACGATTACATAAATACTAATACATGACAACTAAAAAAAATTAAAGTTAAATATATTTGGGTAAGAATAATACTGGTATGTATAATCATTCCGGTAATTTTTATGTTGCACATATATGCTGGAGGTCACACTTTGATGTGATGACACGTATCTTCAAATCTTCAATCAAGGGTGATAGATATTTAGTTCAAAACATATAAGTTGAAATTCACAATCTTTTCTTTATCCAGAGGTAAGAATTTTGAGATATTAATCTCTCCTAGAATATTTGCTAAAGTAAGAGCCTCATGAACAGTGATCTATTTTCCAAGTTCAAACTAATCTTTAGTGATGATAGAACTGCTAATTTATCATCTCTCTATACTCACAATAAAAATGCTTTGTCTTGATTATTTAAAGATAACCATCTTTTGATTGCAATATTTTCCAACACTAAAAGATAATACTTAGTTTATTCTTATGATGATTTTAAACTACTATATGTTTAGTTTGATTAAGTCTATTAATATTTTTTTATTTTGAAATCATAATTTATATTTTGAAGAATTTGATTGAAAGTTTTTCTCCATATATAACAATATTTTATAAGTATTTTGTGTATCAAGGGTTAGAATTTTTAGATTTTAAAGTAGTTTCTTCAAAATATAGGAACAAATGATTTTATAATTAAAAAGATTATCAATAGTGATTCAAAATAATAATAAAAAAATTGAAAATTTATCATCTTTGTCGAGTGTTTTTTAACTTTTGCCAGTTCAAGACAAAAACTTTATGTCAAACTGGATCATCATGTTTGAGATGTTAATTGACTCTTTACATTTCATATTCAAATATTCCAAAAATAGATGTTATTTTGCTATTTGCACAAAACAAACTATTTCTTTTTATGAGTACTTTTCATAGTAATGTTTTTTACATTTAACACAAGTTGATGAGTAGTATTTGTAAATTTCAAGCTATTTTTTTTATATTTGACATGCATTGTGGTTAGTTTATTATTTAATTTTGATATTATTGTTTGAGGTAGATTTGCTTTGAACTTTTTCACTACTCTTAAATTCATGTTGTTGGGTTGTGCATAAACATAGCCTCGTGGTTTGATGAGGTTGTGTTGTTGATTGCTATTCCTCTTCTATTTAAATCTATAGAACTCTTTTCTCAACTACTCTATGTTCAACTAATTAAATTATGTTTACATTACATTTGACATTCATTAATAGGGGGCATTTATTTTTTTTACTTAATGTTTAATATAATTTTTTTTGAGCTTAATGCTAAATGATGCTTAATAGCATTAAGTATTAAATTATTTGTTTTTTTAATAATTTTATTTTTATTAAGTATTAAGTTGTTTATTTTTTACATATTAAAAATTAACATTTTAATTGCTTAATATATTACGAAATTTTAACTACTATAAGTTCACATATCTAAAGAAATCATATTTGATTCCAAATTTATAATCTCATTTCTTTACCATTATAAAGGCTAAAAACACAGACATTAATTAAATTTAAAATATTTTAATTCAAATGTATTTTCATATAATTTTAAAGAAAAAAATTAAAATTTAAGTATAAATTTTAAAATATCTTAAGTCATTTTATTAGATATTTATATTTAACATCACATTTCACACTATGAAAAAAAACTAAAATGATAAACATTTGATACTTGTTTTTGATATCTCATTTCATACAACGATAAAAGTTAAAATGATAAGTTTATTGAATATTTGAAATAGTTCATTTGCAATATAGTCTTGAAATTGCAGCATGAACTTTTGATCGGTAACTGTAAAAAAGTTATCTATAGTTGAGTTTTAATTTCGGTTGTCACTATCACTTTTCAATTCCTCTTCAGTATCATATTCATAAAATAATCTATCTATAACTGAGACTTGTCGAAGAAAATTATGAAGGGAGAAACATGTTATGACTATTTTTGCTTGTGTGGCATATAAATAAGGTGTCATTTTTTTCAATATTGGAAAATGTGCCTTAACAATTCTAAATGCACGTTCAATAATATTTCTTAATCTTGCATGATATATGTTGAATATTTTCTTTCTTCCTATAGCTCTACCACCACTACAAAAATCACTCAACCAATATCGTACATTACGATATGGTGTCATAAAACCTGTAGTGTGTGTATATGCTACATCCACTAAATACTAATTTTCTGAAAGAAAGAATTTAGTATATTATAATGTTATTAAATAAAAATAATAATAAATAAATAAAGTAAGAATATATACTTGATGGGGCATGGGAAAAGTATGTTGTGGGTTACGAATTGTTTCCATCAAGACTCTTGAATTATGAGCCGTTCCTTCCCATCCGACTACATACTTTCATATTAAAATTACAAATTGTCATAACATTTTAAAAATATTCTTTTCCCTTGACCTCGAAATGGTGCTTGTTTTTAAATTGGAATGCATACATGGATAAGAGTTCTATCAGTTGCACCAACATCCTACAAAAAAGCATTGTTATTAATATAGATGTTTATATTTAAATTAGAATAATAAAAATATGAAGAAAATATTTATACATAAAAAGTATTATAACTTAAAAATTTGTCTTAACCGATGATTATAAATAACATTTGAATTATCATTGAATGATGGAGGAGTAATCATTACTCTTGAGAAGTTCACCATTGCCACTAAAACTTCATGGAAGTATTTATGAATTGTTTGGTCTGAGTGTTGAAATCTATTCTTTAATAATCGGTTTCAAAGATTATGGCTCAAAGTCATTAAGAATATGATCATTTTCTCTTCAACACTCAAATATTCATTGTCAACAAGCCATCTTTTATCTCTAAATATTTGATATAGAGAAATAAATCTATGTTTTTCTATTCGCATTAGTTCATAATATATTCTAGATGGACCATTAAAATGTCTTTAATGAAAAGTGAGAATGTAAACAATGATGTGGAAACTCTTTCTTTATTAATATGGAGTCTCTTAATAAATGGAGTAATAACACAAGCCTTTTTTTTTAAAATCTTGTCACTGTTGACTTTATATCTTTATCTTTACTTGATGATGAACTTAAAACTATCTGATTGATGTGAAGGATTTTCAATACGGATACTTATTAAAATAATCATTAATTTTATAAAATAAAATTACGATAAGATTGTTATTATAATGTAGAATGTATACTAACACTATATTATGATATCATCACATCAAGCTCATTTCACATATATAAATTAATATCGCCATGAACTTTCTTATAATTATATGAATAATAATTCTTATAATTAAAAAAATTAAAATGCATAAAGTATCCAAAATAACTCATTCAAAATACTATGGTATAATTATCAACGCAAAAAATGAAAAATATATCGCAGAATTCCAAAAAAGTAAATTAAAATGTTATTTTTTCAAGCTTTAAAGTCATCCCATTCGTTCTTGATTACTATTCATTTCAATCCAAACCACTCTATACTCTTTCTTTTTGTAAAATACATTAATTGCAACATAATACAAATGATCCTCATAAGTTGTGAGTTTCTTTAAAATGTTTATACATTTCTTTACTGAGGGTGTTTCAAAATATTTTAAAGTATTCATTATTTTATTTATTTCGTCTTGAGTTTGTTCTTTTTTCTCTTTTTTTTTGTTTCTTTTTTAAACATTGTACTTCTTTGCTAGTATATCTTGACAAATTATCATCATTCTCTAAATTAATTGGAGTTTCACTAGGCATTGACGTAGAATGTGTTGATTCCTCTGGCCCAGAAATAATCGCTCCTTAAGAACTCTAATTTTTAGGTCATATAGTTAATACTCTTCCAAACAATATCTCTAATTCCTCCAAATTTGATAATGATCTATAACAGAATTGTTTAGCTTCTGAATATTTCTATTCAACAAGAAAAAAAAATAAATTAGGCATGCTTGTATATTTCAAACATTTATTTAAAGATTTACTTAACTTTGTAAAAAAAAATACCGGAAAAAAATCAACAAATTCTTATCTGACCAATCAAAAGATTTGGTTACAGAGTTGTAATCATGTCTAGTAATATTTAATATTATATTTCAAATGAGATATTATTTTTTCATGTACTCTCACCAATTCTTTAGTTATTTTGATATGTAGTATTTTTTAATTATCTTCTCTAATTATTTACCAATTCGAGATCAAACACTAGGATTTTAAGTTCTACATGATCTAAAGTCTTTATTTATTTCTTTTAGACAAATATCAATAAAGTGTTTTCTTTGGGTGTGATCAGTCTAATTTGCTATACTAGTTTCATCAATTTGACTTAATACTGTTTAAAAATCTAATAAAAAGTAATGATTATTTAAAAGTTATTTGGCTTAATTATACCAAGTACAGAAAAAGGAAAAATATTTGATTTTTTTTCTACTTATAATGAAAATAATTCCTAATAAATATGAATATTTTGTAGAAATTTGAATAATAAAATTAAACTTAAAACTACAAATTAAGCTAAAAGCCACATAAATAAAAAAGATTATATTTTATTCAATTGAGTTTAGTTGATCTTATTTACTTAATGAGTAGATGCAACCTAATAATTAACAAATTAGTCTAGTTGTAATTTAAATTTATATTTTATACTCAAATAATTTTTATTCAATTGGTGCTTTAAGTATTTTTGTTTTGGCTTATAAATTTATTTATTGAGTATTTGTGTATGTTAATTATTCAGATGAAGAATCATACAAGTAAAAAAATATTATAATGAGTATTACTTATTATTTATTATAGTTATCCTCTAATTATTTATATTGTATTTACTCATGTGATTTTTTTTTTATTATTTATATGGAATAGAATGTGATATTTTTGCATAATAAAAATTTGGAAGATATTATTTTTGTGCGATGCTATTATACTCATGCAATGGTATCAAAATTTGAAAGAAATTGTTTTGTAGAAATTGTTTATATTGTATTTTACCTCTACGAAATGGAAATTAACATGCTGGCTAATATATCAAAATTTAAAAAAATCTAATTAATATTTTTGAGATAGAGAGGAAAAATGAATAAGAATTTGTACTGTTGATGCATTTTAACCTAGAGATAGAGATAAAAAATAAATAATAATTTACATGTAAATATTTGAATATTTGGGGGAGTCGTGAAATCCAAATGCAAGTAAGTTGAGGGATTAGCAGCTGAGTTGGGTAACTCCATTGTGTTTCAGTCAATAAAATGGAGTGGATATGAGAGAGAACGTTTTCTAACAGAAGGCGAGGGAGTTTTTTTTGTTTATGAACGAGAACTCAAAAAATTCTAGATCGAGTCTTTTTTGATTCATTGTTTTTTGGATGGCTTTTTTTGAATAGAAAAAGTCAAAAAATATTACTTAATACTTTAAGAATTTTTAAAATAAATTTAAGTGAAAAGCTTAAAGAAATATAATCAGTTTCGGCTTAACGCTGAAATAGATTTGTTTTCAGCGTTAAGCTGAAAAAACAAACGTCGCCTTAGTCATTACTTGAAGTGAATTAATTCCTACTTGTTATCCCTTATTGCTATTGATGCAATCTCGCTAGTATGTGAAATTTTTTTGTGAGCTTTCTAACTATTATTTTATGAGTTAATCTTAGATAGTCCATTGTATAATTTGTATGAATTACAAGTTTGATTATAAAAATGTTTCATTTAATTGATTCTATGTCAATCTTACTACATTTAAATATAGTATTATCTTCTCCCATTAGATTGATACATTACACTCATACTTGTATGTAGCATAATTGATTTTTTATGTAATATTTAATTCTATATAAAAGAGATCATGTCTTGATTCGAAGAATAGTGCCTTGGTCCAAGCGTAGTAGATATCGAATTTGAGATTTATCAAATGTATTTTTTTTAAAATTTTTAGGAGTAAAATTATTGAGATATTAACTTCTTTTAAATTGCATGCTAAAACATGTTCTTTGTTTATTGTGTATGAACTTCATATGCCTTATAGGCTCTATTCAATTCTATATAATCAAATTGCTTTTCAAGGAAATTGGCAACCTTACTTAGGGTTAGGGTTTTTGCTGAGCATGGGAGAAAGAGAGGAGAGAGAAAGAGAAGAGCATGCAAGCAAACAAAAGTCTTGGAATGAAAAAATATTAACATTTTTAATACAATATAAATCTTATATATATATATATATTACATTGTTTGGGGAAGTCCAAAATTAGGTGTTGTTAAATAATAAAAGAGAAATAAAAGTAATATAAAATAAATTACAACTCGACATCTTTTTCAAATTGGGATGTACTGGTCATAAATCTTCAGCTCGGAAGAAATGAAATAACATTGTATTCATTTGAGAATCTTCGTGAAAATATATGTTGTATGATCTTTGATAGATACATATGATATAACAATTGAATTATATTGGAAATTCTTCCTGATGAGATAATAATGTTAATATGTTTCGTCTGCTAAAAGAACACTTGGTTGATCATAATTTGCTGGGTTATTTGGCTGTTATAATAAAGTATCATTGGTCTTTGAACTATAAGTGTTAAATGAGTTACGCTGGGCTGGAAATATTCATTTTTTTTTTTTGGCTCAAGTAGGCTATTATTTTCTGCTATATATGACATGGTTTATATCATGAGCCATGCCTTTGCCAGCATAATTTTGGATCATCATAGCCTGGCATGGCCTATTGGCTCGTCAGTTGCATGGGTCATGCTGGATTGTGTCGTGTTGGGTTGGTCCATACTAAATTCATCATCGCTATCCTCCAAGCATTGCTTGAGACTAGACTAGCTTGGGTAGCCTGGGTTTCTTCTAGGCAAGCTTGGTTTATTTGAGAGTTGAGACTAGACTGGGTCATGTCCATGCCAGCTTGGTTCATTCGAGGCTAGCCTAGGGAGTTTTATGCCGGTTTGAAATGCCCAACTGAGCAGAAACTAGCCAACATGAGTTAGCATGCGATGTCTTGGCGTGCTATATTTCTTGTGGCACATAGACTAGAAGCTTTGGCCCGACATGACCTAAGCTGTTTCATGGGCTGGCCTCGTACCATTTTAGCATGGTTCCAATCATGTTGGGCAGTGCCTTGGTCAATTTTTGTGGGCTGTGCTGTTGGCTGCTTGTCCATTGGAATCGTCTTCTCTGAATTGGTATGCAGAATTTTTTTGAGAAGTGATTGGTCTATTGGAGTTCACAATTAGCTATAGCTCTATATTATGTTTTTATATTAGATCTTGAAATAATCATCTATTATTCTTTCATGATCTTTTTGGACACAGTTTACCTAGAAAAATATAAAACTCATGGTGAATCTTTTCTCTATAATCGTAATAATTCAACTAGAATTAGAATATGTTTCTATTTGATTATACCTATCATCTCTAAATATAATCTCATATCCTGAAATTTTTTTAATATACTTGAGAATCCTAAAAATTATATGTATATTATTTTGTTTGGGAGAGTTTATAAATGACTAATTATACTGATAATATTAATAATATCAAACATAATTGCTATTAGATACTTTAGTTTTTTTATGATTAATATAATTTTAATGGAGTCAATCGATGTATTAATATATATAAAATATTATATTTATATTAAGTAGTAAATTAGCAAGTATGCATTATGACATTTCAGTTCAGATGAAATATTCAAAACATTTCTCATAAAAAATGTCGTACTTTGAGTATCCAACTTCTATAATAATAAAATATCTTAGCATTTCAAAATTTTTTATCTAAAACTTTATCTATAGAAATGATTTAGCTGGGGTATACCAAATTGATAATATGTCATAATTAAAATATTATTAACATATATAATTAATATTTCATATACACGACTTGATCTATATTGGAAGAAACAAGAATAGTCTGACATATTTTGAGTTCAAATATAATAAGTTCAAAGAAAATTTATTGAATTATATTGTAGGAGTTTACTTTAGATCATAGAGTGCATTCCACAATCTGCATATCATACTTATGCTTATGGGAACAATAAATTCTGATGGTTGATGCATAAGTATTTTTTCTAGATCATCATTAAAGAATATATTCTTTATATCTAGCTGATACATAATATATATATGGGAAATTGTAATAGAGAGTAACAACCAAATAGTTCTTATTTTTGTCATATTAGAGAAAGTGTCTTAATACGTAATGTTATATATCTATGTAAAATTTTTTGCTACCAACTTAGTTTTGAGCTAATCAATATTTTTCTTGAGCCTTGTCTTTATCGTATGCTCATCCAGAGATGTCAAATTGTTGTGTCGTATCATGTTAACAAGACTCATTTTTGTATGGTCTGGTTGTCTCACTGTTCCATGCTGGCACATGACATCCATTTGACTAGGTTTGATATTTCTCTTTTGGCCTATTATCATGGTGATCCATGCCAGTTTTGTGCAGGGTAGCAGGCAACCTAAAATATGAATCAAATGTGCTTAGTTAAAATATTTTGAAATTTTAATTTTATATTTATTTAAAAATCAAAATATAATATTTACATATCAAAATAATATAATTAAAGTAATAAAATGTGTAATACGTATTACATGTCTATATTGTATTATAAAATTAATTGAATTAAAATAAAATAAATAATTAAAAAAATATTTATAATTCAGTTCAACTCTAAAATGAAAATAATCTAAATGACAAAACAATATATATATATAATATCAATATGATATATAATATAACTTAAAGTATAACTAGCAGAAATTCAAAAACAAATAAAATATCATATTGTATGAAATATAATAATTCAAAATTGCTCGAGTCTTAAGTCATCATCATAAATTCTTGTCTATAATATGGTTGTGTGAATGCAAATGCTTATCATCATTATAATACATGCGTTTGAAGATATCATTGGTACTGACATCAGTATTCTCGAACTTGATTGAATCATCATTCATTAATAATTTTTTTATTTTATTTTGAATGTCTAATCTTGATACTTTTTAATACTTTATATATTTAAGTGTTTCTATAATATTTGGTTATAGTTTGAATTTCCTAAATGTAAATATATTTGCTATCATAAAAAAATAGATTTCGATATTATGCTAGACACCGAAAGAGTTGATAGATCATGTATTTTTTTAGTTAGTATGAAATAGTTGGATTCATATATTTTTTATCAACTTCACATATCTAAATTTTTATTATCATGTAAAATGATGAAGTAGTAATTGGTATCTATACACCAAGATAATTTGCTCATATTTGAGAGTATACTATTTCGTATTTTCATAATTAACTAAATGAAATAGGCATTATTTTTAAATATGATATTCATATTCATGCTTGAAAACTAATTATAATTATTATACATAGTGTCATAATATATAAATATCTTACTTAATTTTTTGTGAATAAAATTTTAAATATTCATCTTCTTAATTCATCTGGGTGGATGTCTGTCTTGGTGTGTTTTTTATTATGTTTATTTTAATCTTAAGATTCATATAGGTTGACAAATAATATAAAGATAAAATAAATGATTAATATTTTTAATACTTATTTACAATTTTAACAGCAATGATATTAAATACATGGTGTTTATTATACTTGCTTAATATGCTATTAATGGTGTGCGTGTACCCGAGTATAATGAAAGTGGTGAGAGTATTTATAAATGAATATATGTTCTTCGTATTATAAATTTTTTTTTGGAAATTTCATAAAAAAAAATTATTATATCTTAATCTAAATCATTAATAATAAATTAAAGATGTTAATTGGGCTGAGTGGCTTGGTTCAGATGTGCCTGGTATGACATGACATGGCCCAACATGACATGACTTGGCATGATGGCTGTGCATGAAGTTTCAGCCCTGCTAGCCAAACCAACTAACTTGGTCTTGATCCAGGCTAGCTTGGATTGAACCTAAACTAGCATGGTCTGACTTGAGCCAACTTGGCTAGGCATAACTCAGCTTGACATGACCCAGTATGACTGAACCAAAAGCCATGTCAATGGGCCATGCTGGGCTGCTCATTTTTTGATCATATGACTCTAACATAAGCTAAATATAATATCTTATATCTATTTGAAAATTTTTTAAACCATGCTAATAAATAAAGATTGCTAAATTGTTATTTGCTGGGCGTTCTAAGGTATTTTAGTGGATTTCTTATTTTTTTAAAGTAAGAAAAAATAATTTTTATTCATGCCTGTATTATTAGAGTAATTACATGACATATACACTTAACGTAAAAAATTTTATATAACGACTTATTTCTAATAGTTCTAACAAACATATAATAGTTATTTTATTATTAGAAATATTATTGAAATTAATACTAAATATTTTATTCTAAATATCATTATTTTTAAAATTCTCGTTATAAACTCATATATGAAGAAGCTATCATGAGGATGATGGATCTTAGGAAATCCTAAAATATTTTTATCTAGTTTTTATTTTGAATCTATATATTTGGTTGTGAGTCATGTATATGATGCATCAATATGACTAGTTTAGATATCGGACATCACGACCACTTTTCTATTATATTTTTTAAATTCATTAATTTTTAATTATCTTTTTTACTTATAATATTTTATTTAGTCATTATTATTTGTGTACTTAGAAATCCTATGATTTGTATCTTAGAAGTAGGTCTTCATAATATTAACTTCTTTATGATTCTCAAAAAATTTATCCAGATGACTTATAATCATTATTAGTTTAGTCATGTATTTTATTTCAAAGTTATTGTGATATATGAAGAAGATCAATGAAGCTAAACTTAATTTAATTTCAATGATTAATTGCTCAGTTGTGTTTGTCTATGCTATAATGTATCATATTTATGGGTACATTGATTAACATATCTTTTAAAGTTGTTAGTGTCATATGTATTTCAATATGTATTTTTTTATAATATATACAATGTGTCTATTTTTTAATCAAAATTTTTAGAATTTTTATATTTTATTATTTTAAAATAATTTCATATTATTAAAATTTGCATAGTTTTAGGTTCTTTAGTCAAATGAGTTTGAGTCAAGACTATAAGAGAGAATTTAGTTTTGGACTTGGACTTGTAATTGAGTTGCCATTATCATCTAAATTTATTTTAAAATTTATTATTATTAAATTTATTATTTATTATTTTTTTAATATATATTTTAAATTTTAAATTATTTTATAACAAAATCTAAAAATTAATAAAAAAAATTTGTATACCATTTGTCGCAATCACAATTGTATAAGTATTGAAGATTAAACTAAAAAAAGCAGCGGAGAGAGAAGAGAGAGACAAATTAGGAGTGATGAGAATGAAATTCAAGAAATTTTTATTTTTTATTTATAGAATTTTTTATAATAAATAATATATATATTTAAATTTTTTATATGTTTTTTAATCTTAAATGGGTAAAAATTTGAAATCAATTAAATTTTTGCCTGTAGCCGTTGGAAACAAATTTGATGGCTACATATTTTATAAAAAAATTATTTTTTTATCCGACACTAAAAGCAACTGGCTGTGCCTGTTGCTTTTACAATTTTGTAAAAATATAATGGCAAAGTTCATGTTAAAAGTTGTTTTTTTTTTTAAAATTTTGAGCCGATACTTGTTAGTCCATGATTCATGACTCGTGCCTGATCATGCGTAATGGGTAATTGGGGATGTGCCTCTGGATCGTACCTAACGGACCATGAGATATGTTCATTCATATATGAAAGTATTTAATTTGTATATCAAGAAAAAAATTTGAGTCTTTCAAATATTTATAAAACTTGTCTTGTAGAGTTGTCAAACGGGTTGTGCATGGTGGCACAACAATGTCAATATTGTCGTGTCGGGCGACCATGCCTCCCTTATTCTGCCTATTGCATGAAAACTACTTTGTCGGGTGCTAATTCGGTGAGATTAGATCCATGATTTGAGAGTTGATCGTAGCTGGTCTTGGCCTATTGATCTGAATTCCTAGCCTGGCACAAGACACGACGTACACTAGCCCAGCATGGCTCGAACTGTGCCACGGGCCAGCATGGTTAGTGACCAAGCATGGTGCCAGACCGAGCTGTGTCGGGCCGAATCTTGTAGTGGCACGAGCCGTGCATGGGTTGCCCAACCCGATTGAGACCTCTAGTGTCTTGTGAGGCATCACATTAGACCATTTCTAAAACACACTTTTAGAAAGCCTCAATAGAAGCATGATCCGATGAGATACCATAAGCAAGTTCAATATATACTCTCTCCAACACTATGTTATAGTATTAGGAGCATGAGCATGTTCAATTTATACTCTATAAAAGATAACTGAATGAGAAAATGATCATATCATTATGATGTTTGAAAGTACGTCTTCTTGATTTGATTATTTTGAAAAAAAAAAAAGACTTGTCCTCATAGAACATGATATTTGCAATCATAATAATCTTTTTGATTGATGGTGAGTAAAACTTATATCTCTTATGAGCATTAGAGTATGAGTGACAGACATATTTGATGACTTGAGAGATAATCTTTTATTTATCAATAGAGAAAATCTTGCACAAAATAAATATATCTAAAAATCTTGTATTAATTTTAAAAAATTTATGAGATACACAAATTGATATTAGTTGCACTTTGAAATAACAAAATATTACATTTGATAAATCTAAAAATTGTAGTGTTCTTTTTTTTTTTTGATATTTCATTTTGACCATAAGTATCATCACAAAATATTTAATGAATTATCATATGCTCATCAAATAAACAAAAAAATTGATGAAGTATACTCCAAAGCAGCACTCCTCAAGCTTTTAACACTACAATCAAAGTGTGTTTTTAATATTTGATAAAATTTTATAAAAATAGATAAAATGAGTTTTTTTTTATTAAAATTGATAATCATATATATTTAATATAATTATCAATAAAAATAATAAAATATCATAATTTATAATGTATAATTAGAGGTGTCAAATCGGCGTGCTAGCACGGTGCACGGTCCACTGGACCAGCATGGCATGGTGATCACGATTGTTTTGACAATGCCGTGTGTAAAATAAAGGTCATGTGGTTGACTAATTGCAATTGGCTACGTGGCTGCATTTTTTTAAAAAATGAACCACTCCGTGATGGGGCGGTCAAATTTTAAAAAAATTAAATAAAACAGGCCGGGTGATTTCTCTATGGGTATCCCATCAGCTAGGCCCCATGACGGGGCGGTCGAATCTCTAATATATTTTTCAAACCAACACGTCTCATAGTTAATAGAACTTATCCTTTTGATGCTTGATTCAATATCCTTCAATTTATCCAATGATAAATTTCAAGAGTGTATAGTTAGTGAATCAATAATAATCAAGTTTTAAAAGAGATTCCTGAGAGTTAAGAAAAATAGGTACGGCTCATTTAGCTTTATCCCAAAGAGAGTCATATGCATGATTCCCCGATTCTATTAAAAATTGTTAGAAAAAAAAAATATAAAGCTACACAGTTCAATTACTTAACACAATGATAAACCAAAAAAAAATAATAGTTAAAGTTGACAGCAAAAAGAATGTGTCAAATTCTAGACTCAAAAAAAAAACAAAAAAAAACTTAGATCACATATGGTTTGAGTGTTGGCTTCTGAAGCTATAGCTCAATAGTCCGGGGTGAATGATAGGGAAGAAAGTATAATAGAGATAGAACTCTCTTTGTTAGAGCTAGTAACTACCATGGAAATATGTCTTGAATACTCTTGATATGTAAGCGTAACAAGATAAGTAGGTGTACACGTAAAAGGTATAGCATTATTAGATTTGGCAATCCGATGTATGACTTCTAAATTTCAAAATACACTTTATCAGTCAAGATAAAGTGTATTCAATTCGCGCCAGTCCCTGCCTCCCCCCTCAATTCATGCCAGCCCCCTGCCTCCCCCCTCAATTTGTGCCTGCCCCCTGCCTCCCCCCTCAAATCGTGCCTGCCACCTGCGTCGAGTGGCCAATGTCGCCGCATGGGCGACGTTGGCCACTGGACGTCGTCAGACGTCGGTCACTTGGAATGGATACGACAGCTGATGCAACCGTCCTATATGCCACGTGGCGTATCGGATACGGATTGATCAATGATACGCCACGTGGCGTATCGGACACGTATCCGTGCCGTGTTCGTACCGTGTCTACGTGTCTAGGTGTCGGACACGTGGACACGGCTGTAGGGAGCCGTGCCTATGTTTCCTTGATTATCACAAACATATTATTAATTATGTATCGATAACTAGTCACTCATATGAATCAACATCAAATTGATTGTCTAACACAAGTATTTTCAATTTTGTAACTCAATAATCAAAATTTCACCAAAATGCCACATAATAAATATCTACTTTCAACTTTTATTAAATTATTCTTGATAGTCCTATGCTAATTATAATAATTCTTTCTTAACAAAAAATTATATAACAAATACACAAATATATATATATCTATATATCTGTGTGTGTGTTCGTATGTAACTACACCATAGAGGCCATTGCACCATGTAGCTCATTGCTCCACACAGTCCACTATGCCATTGTTCATTGCAATATTGTTCTTGACATCACCACACCACACCACACCATCACTCACAACACTTGGTACAATTTGCCACACACCCACCATGCCACATGTCAGCACTTGCACATTACATATCATTATCTACATTGGAGCATGGTGCGCCACTAAGCACATCACCATGCACACTCACAGAAGGTTCTTGATCATAGAGAGTTTGGGGAGGAGAGAGATAGAGAGAGGAGATATAGGAGATATATATAGAGTGAGGAGAGAGATGGAGGGAGAGGAGAGAGGAGAGAGAGAGAAGAGGGAAAAAAGAGAGAAAAAAGAGGAGAATGAAAAAATAAGAAAAAATAAAAAGACAAGAGAGGGAATAAAGAGAGAGAAAAGAAAGAAGATAATGATAAGAGATACAGAGAGAGATGAGAGAGTGTGAGAGAAAATATAATATACTAAAGGTTTAAACAATCTACATGTCAGATGCTCTTATACAAAGAGAGAGAAAAAAAGTCAAATATAAATAAAAATAAATTTACACAAATATATATTATTAGATCTTATTTATGTACCTCAATCATTAATCAATCTTATTTACATGTCACTTAATGATATTATTTTTATCAAAAAATTCAACACTCAAATAATACTATGAAGATCCAATATCTTTAATAGAAGAATTTTTTAGTATAAACAATTTCAAACTTTAAATTTTTAATAAATATTTATTTTTAGAAGTATGAAGTTAACACAAATAAGGATAATATTAAAAAAAATATGCATTTAGGTAAAAAAAGAAGATCAATATTTGATTTTTATTAGTTGTCTTGATGAATAGTATTTGAATAAATGGAGAATCAATCTATTTATACTTTCTAAAGTTGATTAAAAAGTTGCTAAGTCAACATATAATGTTTTTCTCATCATTGAAGACCTAAAGAAAGGTCTAATTAATATTATCTAGAAATATATTATCAAAAGAATTATTTTCAACATTTAATTGATGTATATACAAATAGCATGCAATTGCAACAATAAGAAAACAATGACATAGCAAGTTTGGATTTTGAGAAATTGTTTATATCACTATTTTCTTACTCTCAGTAATTTAAGATCTAAAAAACTTTCGTAGGAAGCATTATTTTTGAGGATTGCATGGCTGCTCAGATATAAACTATGTCATGCTAAGCCTGATAAGATAGCTTATTCAGACAAAAAGATGAGTTGTGTCATCCCAACACATTTTGTTAGACAGCTCTAAACAAAGTAGTATTTGTTAGACTTTATCAGAGGTCAATGCTCATTTTTTTTAATATAACTAGTATCGTTGTTATTATATAATAGAAATTAGTGTGAAAAAATTTATTCAATATACAAATATAGTTCTTATATGATTTCTCGAACATAAAATTTTTGATCATGTACTTAAATCTTATTATTCGATCAAACTCATGATGCTTAAATACAAACTAACATGTCTATGTTATAAATTACGAAAAATTGATAGAATCAATATTAAGATTTATTATTTTTCTTTTTTATTGTAATTCCTTTTCTTATTAAAGAGGATCTTTTGCTCATTCAAAAATAATAAATCAATATTAAGATATATTATTTTGGGAGATTTATATTTTGGTGCATCAAACATAAAATATTAATATTTTGAGATATTAAATTATGTATAATAAAAAAAAATATATCAGATTCTAAAATAATTATGTTTTGGTACAATAAAATGTATTAACTTGATTTTGTCTTTTAAAATTTAGAAAATAAAATAAAATTTGATTTAATTATTTGGTAAAGTATCAGTGAAAATTGAGAAATTATTTAATGCCATACAACTGTAGCAGGGGCAATGTGGAATTTGAACCCATGTCTCCTCCACTTGTCAAAATCAAACAAATCAATCGGTCACATATTTATTATCACACGAAAAATAAATTAACATATTTATATATAAATACAAAATAAATTGAAACATATATATAAGTATACATAAATATATGTAGATATATAAATATATATATAAATTGACAAAAACACACACACACATAATTATACATAACTATATAAATGTATGTATATATATATGTGTGTGTGTGTGCGCGCGTGCGTTTATATGTCTATATATATATGAACACACACACATAAATAAATGTGTGTATATATATATATGTATGTATATATGTATATATACGTGTGTGTTTATATGTATATGTATATAGACATAAACATATATATATATATATATATATATTTATATAAACATACACATATATTGATATATAATTATATATAAATATATTTATATAGTTATATATAATTATATATATATATATATAGGTGTATATATATATGTTGATTTATATATATGTTTTTATATCTACTTATATGTTTATATATCTACATTTATTTATGTATACTTATATATATATGTTTTTATTTATTTTGTATTTATATATGAGTATTTATATATCTACATTTATATACATGTGATAATAAATGTGTGACCGATTGGTCTATTTCATTTTGGCTAGTGGAGGACATAGGTTAGAATCCCATGCTGCTCCTACTGTAGCACCAAATGATATCTTGATTTCCAATGTTTACCAAATATATTAAATTATACTTTATTTTTTTCTAAATGTTAGAGGGTAAAAATAGGTTATCTTAGAATCTGGTGCACTTTGTTTTTAATTATGAAAAGTTTAATATAGCAAAACACATATATTTTTGTTTGCTGCATCAAAATATAAATATCTATATTATTTTTCTTTGTAGCTTTGCTATAATTATCATACATAGTATCATATTATATAAATATGTTATTTAATTTTTTTTAAATTCAATTTTTAGGTTTTTCTGTTTGATTTATGCTTGTGAATATTTATTTTAATTTATTTTGTATTCACTTCACTTTAATCCTATGATATATACAAGCACTCAAGTAATAAAAATATTGAATTAAAGATTATTTTTTTAAATATTTAGGTTTTATTTCAATAGTAATAACATAAAAATTTGTATATTCTCTATATATGCTAAATATATTACTAATATTACATATATACCTAATTGTAATACAAGTGTTGAAAGTATACATAGATAAATATATATTTGTTGTATTATAAAAAAAATTTATGAATTTTAAAAATGAAATTCTTGTCTCCCATTATGAATTATAAATAATATATTTAATTTTTTAATTATTGATGTAGTTAAATATTATATGTTGATAATTAATATATAACTATAATATCAGATTGGTATAATTTTAGTGATGTCTAATATCTATTTAAAATTTTTTAGGCATGCTGACAAATATTTAGTATGAAATTTATAATATTTATTAGATATTATAAGATATTTTAATGATTTTTTTATATTTTCAAATACATAAAAATAATTTTTATTTTTGTTTATATTATTGGGTTAATATGTGACATAGATATCTAATATGAAAAAGATCAATTAAAGGTCCGTCTTTAATGGTTCTTACAATTATATTAATGATGACATTATTATTTAAAACGTTATCGAATATAACTTTTAAAATTTTATTTATAATATTATATTTTTTAAAGATTCTCTTCAGACATTCATATGTAGCATAGAGAGGATCTTTTAAAATTTAAAATTTTTTTATTTGTGATGTTTACATACCAGCTTAAGTGAATGATGTTGAAATTTAGTTATGTTTTTTTTTTGATTTTTTTTAATGTAAAATCATCTGACATGTTGATTACCCCAACCTAATTATCTTTGTATTATTTTTTTAAATTTATTAAAAAGCATTTTATATTCTATGTCTCTCTTTATCTCGCACTCTCTCTTTCTCCTCCTCTCTCATTCTCTTTCAAAAACCAAAAATCTAGACAATTTATTTGTGAATCAAACTAATTCATGCATGCAACTTGAATATTTTATGAATGTTATTATTTGAATTTGCAACACGTAAATATATTTTTTTTTAAAGAATTATTTTTGTTTTTCATTGACAATATTGTCTGAAAGCCTTTTCGTGCCTAAAAATAGAGAAATTACTATGCTAAAATAAGGTTAATTACAAGTTATTTTATTTTTTTTTGAAAATCTATAATCTCATGAAAGTTAATGAAATAAGTTGATGTATTTGTCAAGGCTAAATATCAAGCCACATCTAACACTATTTTGAGAGCAAATTTTGTATATATAATGAGATAAGCCTTAGAAATAGAAATTTTATATGACATGTTTGAATATATATATATATATATATGTGTGTGTGTGTGTGTGTGTGTATTCTATGTATTGTCATTGGAAAAAATATTAGAAAAATTGGTTGGAAAGACATGATTCATTTAGTAAATATGTTGAATCTAGATGTTATGATTGTGTTGGGGTTATGAAATGATTTTCATTATTTGCTAAATTTAGAGGTCTCAAACGGGTTGTGTTGTGCTGGTACGACCCATTTTAGCGAGGCATGACCTGTTTGAGCAAGACTTGGTCTATTTGTGTGAGGAATGGCCGTGTCATACCAGACACTGCACGATATGATTCATGTGCCATGCCAGGCAAGGAATGGGAACCAACTCGTCGGCTCAACATGGCATGATGACATAACTGAGTGCAGGGTCTTGCCTTACCTTGTTGGACTGTCCCTATCGGAACCCCGTTCACACAATTAGTGGCCGACTTATGTGGTTGACCAATTGTAATCGGCCACGTAAGCAAGATTCATCTTATGTGGCTATATTTTTTTTTTAAAAAAATAATCTGTCCCATTGGGCTATTACTCGATTAGACTTGACCCATGATCGATAGTCAGTCCCGAGTCCCCGGGCTAGTGACCGTGCCACTGGGCCAGACACACTAGTCGTGCCTAGGCCGGCACGAGGCACGGCTCATGCCCGCCTAGCAAGGCATGGATTGGGACCAGGCATTGTGGCGGACCGTGCCGTGCTTGGGCCGCTTGGCCCGGTTGATACCTCTATCAATCTATCATTGCTTATAAATGAAAATCTCTAACCCACGACATACATGAAAATATATATAGAATAAATTTTGATTTGTTATAGCAAGTTTTTATTGATGAACTGCTGTGTTTTTTGTTTATCATGGAACTTCTATCTTTAACAGAAATCAGCTTGGGGGAGGCAGGAAGCTGCTCGAGAGTGTAAATTTCAATTCATGGCTTCCGGCAGGAAAGCTTCAACACATGAAACTATCACAGGAGAAAACTTTCAAGCTTTGAAAATAACCAATTCAAAACTGCATACTCTAGATCCACTAATAGCACCTCCAAAATATGCATTCATTTTTAAGTTCTCCCTCTTTCTTTTATCCCCATACTTTTATTTCCTTTTCTACCATTACAATATTCAACATGATCTGAAAAAATCAATAATCATCAATGCTTCCCTCAGCCTTGTTGGATTCTTTTTGACCGTGAAGATGGTTCCGGTGGCCTCTAGATGTTGTTTAAGGTGGTGGAATCTATTTGGTTACGACATCAACAAGAAGGGTACTCCGCAAGGCACTACAAAAGTGTGAGTTGATACTTGATTCTTTTTTACCCTACTTATCTATTATTTGTTTTCTTCTACAATATCATGCTCCGATTATATTACTTGATTATTTTTTAAAATTTAATTGAGTATTAGACTCTAAAACTATTGGGTTGAAATTGGAAAATAATATATATATGTCTAGGGTTGGTGTAATTCACATGTTGAGTGCTCTTATCCAAATGAAGAAAAATTATAGTAAATTAAAATTTTAAATAATACCAATGAATCGCAATACCATACTTTTATGCTGGCACATACGTATCACAAATACATAGCTTGGTTCTCTCTATGGTCTGTAAAAGAAATTTTATTTTATAGAGTTTTCTTTATATATATATAATTTTAAAGAATTGAATTTATATGAATGTATTTATAAAAATCTAGGAAATGATAAATATACTAATAACAAAGGTGATGTCTGATCTATTAATTATTAAATAGTTAAATTTGCAAATATTTTTTTTTTTGTCTGGAAGAATCAGTCAAAGTGTTGATATTTATGAACAAGTCTATTATCAGATCAAATGGTAAGTCAACTAGTGCACATTTCAACATATCTACCTCATATAAATTATATAGAGTATATACAATTATAGGAAAGAAAAATAATATCTCATGTATAAACAATTTCAATAGTCATAAAACATCTGATATGATAAATTATTTGTCTGAAACTCTGTTTATAAGACCAAGTTTAATTGAGTTATAACTAATTGATTATTGATAAGCAGAGTATCATTACTATAAATCACTAATATCATATATTATTTTCGTGATCAACATCGATAAAAATAATAATAATCTGATATTTATTTCATATGATAAAAAGTAGTAGTAACTATTTAAGAGAAATGACTAAATTATATCCTAAAAGATTACTTCAAGTCATAAAAAGGCTTTTCACAATTTTTAACTCATATCTACACTCATTGGGACTGTAATAGCTCTTGGATTATTATATCATCCTCAAGATAAATAATCTTAATGTGAGAAGTAACCAAAAATAATAATTTAATAGTAGTTATATTGGTCACAATAGAAATTATAGTCTAATAATTTAGAACATAAGTTTGTGTAAACTCAATTGCTTCCAATCTAATCTTTAATTGACCTATATTTTCCACGCTTGAAAAAAGACATATTTGCACTTGTAGTAATTCTCATGATTTTTGATGAGTAAGACTTGTATTTTTTTTATTGGTTGAGTACTCAATGAATATATACTTAATGATATATATGATTATTCTTTTTCTTATTTGGAGAGAGATTCTGAATAAAATAAATAGTTTAAAAATTTTGGGTGAAATTGAAATTCTCTCTCTCTTAGATTCCTAAGTTGATATGAGATATGATATGAAAAAATAAAAAATAATATCTAGTTAGTCAAAAAATTAATGGTTAGTATTATTATTTTTTAAATCTACAGGATATCTAATTAGTCAACAAGTATCTATTTTTTTTTAGCTATCTCAGCAATATCATTGAAGGCGCTGGCTCTCATGAACTTGGATATCTCCGATGTGTCGGTCCTCTATGATATTGATGAGCATACAATTCAAGCTCTTAATAGATGAAATGTGTCTGATCAAATTCTCAACCTTATTTAAATTGCCATGAATTTCTGAATGACTCTTATTTTCTTAAAGTTTTGGGTTAGATTTTTTAGGGTTTACACTCAATAGAGATGGCCCTTCATGTAGTTTGAAGCATGCCAACTATATCCTAATGCCGATTCAAATATGTTTTTTTCTAGACTTTTAGGGTTACACTCAGTAGAGGTGGCCCAATCTTGTTATGTCGTGTCCAATTGAAGAGCATGAGTTTGGACTTTTGTTTGGAATTTGTTACTTAAGAAAGTAGGAATTGATAAGAAAGTCGAGATGCTCGCCACCTCTTCCATTCATCAACTCTTGCAATTATTGGCATGTCGGCCATGCCTTTTTTATCTCCCAGAGTTGGCTAGCAATTGAGGGCGCGCTCCCCCACCTCATAATGATAATAATAAATCTTAATACGTATTATAGGTTGTATTTTACTTTACTTAAGCACACCTCATAATACATCATGTCATCTGGGTTAAGTTTTTGTTGTTCTTGCTTGTCCATATTAGACATTGTTTAGTTCATGGAGAAGCTCAAATAAACTAAAAAAAATAAGATTGCCTTTGGGTAGTCTTATAATTGACCAATGGATTGGGGCAGTTCACATGTTGAGTATTCTTATAAAAAATAAAAAAAAAAAAAGCAAAAAATAAACTAAAAATAAAATAAAAATTGAAAATTACACTTGACGATGTTATTTGATTTTTTGTAGGCCTGAGTCATTGGGTATTGTCGTGGCGATCATCTTCTTAGGGGTGGCAATTTTGTTCAAGTATCTAAACTTCACAGAAGATTCAAACGTGAGAATGGTTTGTTGCACTTTTTTTGCCATGTTTGTATATGTCATGGACTTTTTATGTGCTTGTCTGCTTTTTATGCTTTCCAAAATCAATGTGTGTTAAATATAATTGAAAAAGGATCAAGCGAAGACTACATGAAAATCATACATTGATAACTAAATGGAAAATAATAAATCCAAAGGAAATGATAGGAGCATCCCATCTTCCTGCTAACGCTCCTTTATCTAAGATTAAAAAACAACTCAAAATAAAAATGCATGTTGAGATTTAATTTTATTTCTATTGTTTATTTTTTTTATTTTTTTTTCTATTTATGTAGGCTACAACTGTTTCCACTATAGTATCTTTAAGTGTTATACAGGCTAAAACTCTCTCTCCCTCTCTCTCTCTCTCTATCATTCATTTTTTCTTTCTTTTTCTTTTTCTTTTTCTTTTATCCCTATTTTTAATTGAAATCATAAAACCTAAATGGTATTAAATGATGTTGTGATTGGTGACCCATTTGTTGTGATGCATCATGCTCTTGTTGGTGATGATGTGTGACTTCCTAGTGTCAGTGATGACGTATGTTATACATGCTACAACTCTCTCTCTCTCTCTCTTCTCTCCCTTTCTCTCCCTTTCTCTCTACTTGAAATTATAAAACCTAATATGATATTAGTTGGTGTTGTGATCAGTGACACATGCCGGCATGTGTTATGACTTGTGGTGCATCGTGCTTGTAGTGGTGATGATGTACGATGTGCTTGTGTAAGTGTCTGCTAGTTCTAGTGCCCGCAAGTGTATGGTGTAGTGGTGCCATAAACAAGGTGTAATGGTGCCATGGTGTAATGGTGTTGTGAATAGTGGTGCCATGATTGGTGGTGTAATGGACTGTGTGGTGTAGTGAGTTGCATGGTGCAATGGAGTTTTTGCAATCACTTATGTTAGCACAAGAATGATGATATATAATCATATGATTAGTATGATAATATATATATTTTTTATTTTTTAATTATTTCATAAAAATATATAAAATAAGTTATATAATATGAAAAATAATTTTTATAAAAAATGGAGTTTCTACAATCCCATCATTATACAATTGAAAAAGGATAAAATGATAGTAGTATCCTATTTTTCTACGAACACTCCTTTAGCTAAACCTAAGACAATTCATAAAATAAAATATTTGTTGATATTTAGTTTTATTTTTGCCGTATATATTTTTTTTTATTTTTCTCTTTTGTAAAAGAGCTCCCATTATGCAGACTAAAATTATCCTAATTATATTATATACGTGTTATTTTTTTGAGGTTGATGAAAAAATTTATTATATATATTGTCTATCTGTCTCTCTCTCTATCTCTCTTCACTTCTCTCTTCTCTCTCTCTCTATCTCTCTTCTTCTTCTCTCTCTCTCTCTCTCTATCTCTCTTCTCTTCTCTCTCTCTTTCTCTATCTCTCTCCTCTCTCTCTATCTCTCTTCTCTCTCTCTTTCTCTATCTCTCTCATCTCTCTCTCTCTCTCTCTTCTCTCTCTCTCTCTCTATCTCTCTTCTCTCTCTCTATCTCTCTTCCCTCTCTCTCTCTCTCTTCTCTCTCTCTCTCTCTCTATCTCTATCTCTCTTCTCCACCTGAAATTCTAAAACTGTGGTGCCATGAACCTTTTATGGGTGACACATGCTGATGTGTGTGGTGATGCACCGTGCACTAGTGTTGGTGATGATGTAGGATGTGTTAGCGTCAGTGTCGGCTAGTTATAGTGCCTGCAAGTGCATGGCGTAGTGGTGCCATGGATAATGTGTAATGGTGCATTGGTGTGTGACCTGTGGTGCAGTGGTGCCGTGTTGCATGGTGTAATGGTGTCATGAACAATGATGTGTGAACCGTGATACAATGGTGCGTGAACTATACTACAATGGTGTCATGCTATGTTGCACGGACACGGATACGGACACGGAGATACGACACGGCAGGATACGGGGACACGGCAAATTCTAAAAAACTAGGATACGGATATGACTAGGATACGTCATGATAAAAAAAATAAAATTAAAAATAAAAATTATTAATTATAAATATTAGGTATTTTAAAATAATTTAAAATTCTGTATTTTAAAATAATGTAAAAAAAATTTAAACCCTCTAACACCCCCCACCACCACCCTCCCTTTACAGTTTCGATTTTCGAACTCTCCCCCCTCCCGATACAGATTCTAAAACCCCCCATTTCCTTTATAGAATTAGGTTACCTTAGGTATTGTCGGCACCTCGGCGGTGTGCTCCTCCCCTCCCCGTTTGACGCAATGACAATTGACAACTATTTCTCGCAATCGGCTTGTCGGCAACTCACTATCGGCGGTGTGCTCATCAATTTGTTGGAGATGTAGGAGTAATAGTTAATATATAGTGTATTTCTGACGCGTTAGAATCGTAAAAACGCGTCAGTTGGTAAACGACGCGTCTGTAGGTAAACGACGCGTCTGTTGTTAACGACGACTGTTTCCGAACAACGCGTCGGATGTCTCTGACATGTATCCGACCCGTGTCCGACACGTGGACACGGCGACACTGGTCGGACATGGCGACACGACAGTTCCTAGGCGTATCCGTGCAACATAGGTGTCATGAATAGTGGTGTAGTGGGCTGTGTGGTGTAGTGAGCTATATGGTGTAATGTAGTTTCTGCAACCCTATTATGTTGGGTGTGTTACACAAAAATAATGATATATAATCATATAACTAATACAATCATAAAAAATAAATAAAAAAAAGTCTCATTCCAATTGCTTAATAAAATAACTAATTAAAATTAAATTATAATAAAATTCTCAAACAAAAAAACCAAACATTGATATTGTAATGCTTTTTGAATTTTGACCAATATAACAGTATTGTTTATTATTACAATATTAAAAATTATAGATTCTGCAAAAGAATTAAAATAAGTATAATAACTTGTGATGTACATATTTACTCATGAATTTATGTGTGAAGTGAGGTGGTGAGAAAAAGTAATCGCAGGCATATGAGTGGATATGGTACCTTGTTATATAGTCTCTGAGTCTCAAGATATCTTCAATAACTCAGGTTGCAATTTCTAATTGAGCTTGGTTTGTTAGATTATGCTTTAGTTGATACTTAGATGTACTTGGATAGTGATTTTTTTTTCTTATATGGTTCCACAAGTTGACTCTACTATTATTAGTAGAATCATAAAAATAAGCTTTCTGATTATTATCAGACTAAATACAAGTTTCGTGGTAAGACTAGTTAGGGCTGGTTACGAGCTGAGCTGAGCTGAGTTTTGAATATTTTGAGCTAGGCTTGTTAATTTATGAGGGAGCTTGAGCCAGAGTTGAGCTTTTGAATGAGCTTAAAATCAGACTTAAGCTTGGTTGATTTAAAAAAAAAACTGGGCTCCAGCTCACTAGGCCCATTTTTCAATATGAACGGGCTCGAGCTTAACCTCGATCTCAAGCCCAATCTTGAGCCTAAATAGAAGGACAAAAAAAGAAGAAGATAATGATATGAATGTTTTAAAAAATAACATCCATATCATCAAGAAATAGGTATTAAGGTTAGAAGATAAAATTTTGATGATAATTAAAAAAAAGATTTATCTCATAAATAAAATAATAAAAAATGAAAGATAACACAATAAAAATTGAAAAAAAAATAATTTGTAATAAGATTGAGATAATGAAAAATTGCAGATAAAATGATTATTAATATAGATTAAATAAAGGCTATGGACATAATTATAATTTTCAAGTTTTTTATACAACGTTAAAATAACTAATTAGTCTGACTAGCTAGTTATTTTATAGTTTTTTTTTGTAGGTTCACTCAAATATAATTCTTCACATACTTAGGTATGTGAAAAAGTTTATAGGACATACAATCTCTTTTATCATCCATGAATATTTATTGTTAGTTGGATATTTATTTTTGAATTGTATATTACTTGCATTGAGAGGAAGTCAACTACTAGTTTTTGTGTTTTTTTTTGGAGATAAAATTGTTTCTTGAAAATGAAAGATACAGATAGTTATATCGAGATATAGTATATAATCTGAAATAATGATGATAGGTAACTATGAGATGCTTTGAATACGACATCTTCCTGAGAAGATTATATTTATTTTTTTTCTTATTATTTTTTATTAGGATAATGATGCTATGAGACAAAGCTTCTAACATGATTTTAACGAGTGAATAGAAATCTCAAATGGGCCATACCGTGCTGGCACGACACGGTGGGCACGGGTGGCCGTTGCGTGACCGATGGCCGTCTTACAGGCTGGCTAATTACAATTGGCCACGTGACTGATTATTTTAAAATTATTCGATTGCTCTGTGATAGGGTGCTCAAATTTTTTTAAAAAATTAAAATTTGACTGCTCGGGTGTTTGATTGATGGGGACCCTTCGGGCAGTCACTTGGTCTGTGCATACCCCTGACCTATACTTCCTAGGGTTTTGCTACTGGGACTGGGCATTACAGTAGCAGCTGCACCTACAACTGCCACTAGCCGATTGTTGGGTCTAACACTCTAACTCCGAAAGCCCAAGCCAAGCTTTAAAATATTAAATATTAAATTTTATAAATTAATGATTTTATATTATAATATTGATATAGAGGTGTCAATCAGGTCGGGCAACCCAATGCAAGGCACAGTCCGGAACCATGCCATCTTGTGGCATGGCTTGTGTCATGTTGGGCTCGTGCGAGTCGTGCCTCTTTCTAGGTCATGTATGACCCACGTGCATGGTCCAATGGCTACAGGCAGTATTATGACTCCCTTGTTGTTATTTGTATTTTCACCCAATGAGCTATTGACAGGGACATCAACAGGTTGTGTTTGTCGCTCTCTATGTCAGCCTATCCTATTTTATAAAATAAAATTTATACTTTCACATCTCAGATTATAGTCACCGTCGGATTGATTCTACCAACTACTGTGACAAGAATCCGATGGTTGTTGAGATTCTGCTCATTTTTAAATTATAAAAAATTAATAAAAAATAAAATTTTTTTTTTTAATAAATTTGATTTTTTTTTTATAAATAAAGAAAAAATTTAGATATTAATTCTTAATTTTTTTTTTCTTTTTGATTCTCTTAGTCTTTCTCAATCGACTCACTTTAATATCTTTTTAGTATTTTGTAATGTAGTTATTTGATATATTATATTGTTTTTTTTTCAATTTCAATTTATGAATTATGGTTTATGTTTGCACATATGAGATGGACGGTTCATGGTGGTCTTGGTGTGGGTGTGCCTGTCATTCTATGCAACACTGTAATTTGTTTGCCTCAAGGTTAGAATTACAATAAAATAGTTTGTAGTATGGTACTATTTTTTAATTTTTTTGTTATAGTACTAGTTTGAAAGTTTTATTTTATTATATATTTTAAAATTAAAATATAAATAATTAAAGAAATGTCACATAGAGAATTTGATAATAATGAGTATGATATTAGCATAGTTATAAATAATAATGATAATTCTATTGAAAGGTCTCAAATGAAAACTATGTTTTTTCTAGACAGTCTCGACCCAAACTTATATACCACTAAAAAGTAAAAATTTAGTTGAATATACTTGTAGGAGTGTGTGTGAGACTAAGTTCTTAAAGAAGTATGTTGATCAATATACTAAAAAATATGATGTATTATATTCGAGACAAACATAACTTAGCAGTGAGCTCTTTCAAGCTAAATCTAGTTTACCTTTGTTGACATCCTTTGTATACCACAATGATGTTAAAAAGGTAAGTATGATCAAATTGATCATGATCATGAATTTTTTGATTAGATTTTTAGAAGATCTTAGGATTATCAGTATTATACAAATCTTTGTTCTACCTACTCATCGTAGGATTCTTAGGTCTACATGCAGGATTGACATAATAAAATATTGTAAATTAACAAAATAATTAATAAATTTAGAATATATAGTAGAGTGTTATTCACGATATTTAATATATGGACAAGTCGTGATGATGCATTATTTAGTCAGTAGGCTATAATTGTAAAGATTGGGAAAAATATTATGAACTTGATCAGTAATAAACGACCAATCTAAAAATATACAACTAACAAGTTCAAAAAAAATACTCAAATGTTTAAATGAAGAAGAAGATTTTAATATAAAAAAAATAACATACAATGTAGCTTGCTCAATCTCAATTGAAGTATTTATCAGAATATTTTGATCCTGAAAATAAATATCAATAAAAATATAGATCATTAAAATTGAGTTGTCAGAAAATATAATTGATAAATAGTAAATTAAAAGAACAATAATGAATAACTATGATATGGGAAAGTGACAAGTATTCAAGCTGCATAATATCATATCTATTGTCTTTCGAGCATCTGTTATTATTTTTCATAATATTTTGAAAATGAGAAAAAACATTAAAAATATAATATAATTACTAGATGTATGAATACTTATTATTATGAGTATAATCAAATACTCAAAAATAAGAATACGAGTGAAATAATCAGTAATAACTAAAAGAATAAAAAAAAAATTTGTCTTAAGACTGAAGCTTATGTTCTTCTCTCTAGTTAATAACACGATGAATGAAACCCGCGAGATGTCATATCGGAGATGTTACTTATAAACTTGATTAATTTTTTTAAAATAAATATTATTTATAAACTTTAACAGGCTAGATGTGGTGGTGATCACTCATTTTAGTGCTTTTGGTCATAATTATATTTTGTAATTTCTATTCAATTTGACATCGTGGAGGATTGATTGATGATGGTGTTCGCAAACATATTTCATACGAAAAACTTGCCAGGCTCATTATTGTTAGTGGAAAAAAAAGTGCCATTAATTGATTGCCATCTTCTTATGAGTTTGGTAGCGTTGGATCTTTTCAGAGGAGGTTTCTTGCCGTCGATTTTTTTTTTTAAAATCTAGAAGTAAAGTAAACATTGTTGTATTCTAATTATTAATCCTCGATTCAACAGGGATTTTTCAGTGTTCCAATAAGTGGAAGAAGAGCATAATGCGCAAAAAAGAAGAGATTCGGAGGAAAAGAGAGCAAACATAATAAAAAAAAAGATATCAAAAAATAAAATTCTATCCTTCCAAAAAAAAAAAAAAATTAGAGTCTATATATTATGGCTCGATAAACGATTAAAAAAAAGGTGCTTTTATATTTACAGCGCATCAGATGCGTTTATCTAATGAATATAGCAGAGGGCAAGATAGTAATTTAATCAAGTACTGGAATCCAAGTATAGCAGACATGAGGCCGAGGCTCGATATCAACAAACATGAACTTGGGCTATACATTTTTGTTTGTCATTGGACAATAATTTTTCTTCCGTGACGGATGGCTAATCAGAAAAAAATGCTTTTTTTTTTTAAAAAAAAAAAAAAAATTAAATGCAGTGGCTTGGGGAGTACAATGCAGCCCTACGATGCATCTTCTTTATGGTCCTGCTTGGCTTCTTAGATGATGTCCGTGATGTTGCTTGGAGAGTGTCAGTATTTTCATTCTCCCCGAGGCTTATTGTATCTAATTAAATACCTGTGATATAATACTGTCGAATCTTCTCACTGTCATAAACATTCCGTGCTTCCTGTGTTGGCCAAAAGCAGAAAATTGGTGCTCTCATCTGTTGCTGCTGCTGCAGTGCTAATGGCATATGCTGGCCACACAACCATACTCATCCCAAAGCCTCTTTTTCCATTTGTTGGCTGTGAGGTATTGGATCTGGGTAAGTTTCTTCCTTTTTTTAGAGAGAGAGAGAGAGAGAGAGAGAGAGACTGGATCAAAATTTATGTTCTTATTTGTTTTTTTTTTTTAAATTTTGTTATTCTCTTGGAAAGTTCAAAAAAAAGCATATTAATCATTTGAGATATTATTCTTCGCCATTAAAACTCATTTTTCTTATTTTCGAGATTAATTTTATGAATTTTATTTTTTCAAATTATGTAATTTTATCATATATATCCTCACCCATGATATTATTTTAAGTATTTTCTTAATTTGCTAATTTATTTTTTTTAAAAAAATAATTGTATCTCTCGTCATTGTGTGGCTTGTAACAGTCACCGCGAGCATGATTTATCAGATTTTCATGGGCGATCATCTCATTTGGCTTACAGTTACACATATATGCTATAATTTTTTTTGAAATTTTCTTGTGGGAGCTCATTTTTATGGCTGTTGGTTCTGTGATCTGGCTCCTGCCACTTGAATTTGTTGTTTCTGACTGCTCACTGAGGCCATCATCTTGTAAATTATAACTGTATCGTGGCAGGATGGTTATACAAGGTGTATCTGGGACTTGTGGTAGTTTTCTGCACAAATTCGATAAACATACATGCTGGTATAAATGGCATTGAAATTGGCCAGACAGCTGTGATTGCATCTGCTGTAAGTGCACCGCCCTGTCTCGCTGCTGCGAATCTAAATTCTAGCCTCTGTGGGAGCTGAGAGAGAGAGCCTAATCTCACAGGTCCTGATGCATAATATCACCCAAATTGGAGCATCCAGAGACCCAACGCTTCAGCATGCCCACGCTTTCTCTGTTTTTCTGATGCAGCCCTTCCTGGCCACTTCCCTGGCTCTGCTTTCTTATAACTGGTATGGGCGCTGGGCCATTTCAGTTTGCTCACACACCCCTCCTTATCCCTCCCCCCCCATTGTTATTTCTCAGGTACCCTTCCTCAGTTTTTGTCGGAGACACGTACACATACTTTGCCGGAATGACTTTGGCTGTTGCTGGAATTTTTGGCCATTTTAGGTGCGCTGTCTCATCTCCATGTGTTCCTATTTAAGCTTTTTCTTTTTTTTTTTTTTGGCTTGCTACTATAACTATAGCTTCTTTTTAGAGACTGTATGATTGTATATTTGTGAATATATGCACGCTTACGCACACATATGGTATTGTGGTTCTTGAATGGAAGCTAGGATTTTGTTCTACCTCTTCAATGTCAAAGAACAATAAAAATAGAGAGATAGAATGATGATATATATATTTTTTTCTTGTGTCAATCTTTTAAGCTATACCCTCAAGTTGAGTGCTGTTGATCCATTATCAGCTAGGAAAATATATTATAAAACTAAAGTATAAGAGTATCTCCGAGAGGTTCCATAAATCTCTCCTTTTAGCTATTTTAGATAGCTTAATCTTAAAAATCAACTCCAACGGGTTTGCTATTTGCCTATCCATTTCTCATATCCTTCGCTTGACTTGACGCATGTAGCGATACATCTTTCTTGCCAGTAGGTTTCACGTGAAAAGATGAATTTTACGCGATTCATATTTATAATATATTTTGATTAGCATTTCAGATAGCTTTATTATTGGAGATGCTCTGAGATATGTCAGTTATGAAAATATATCATAGCTTCTTATCATGTTCTTCGGGGTTGTGTGGGTAAGAATTCATCTGATCTGATACACTCAGATTTTGTTTTTTTCTTATTTTGTATTATTTTAGATCATATATCTTCAAGAAAAATTATCAAACTTATCTGTTATAGCCTTTGATAGTACTTGTTTTGTCAAAGATCTCTCAATATCTCAGAATAAAATAACATCTTAGTCTTTAAAATACATCTTTCTTAGTTATTTTAGTATGTAAAATGGGTATAATTATTATTCCCTAGAGGCTAGTTGATTATTATTGAGCATTAATGGCATAGTTTTTGAGAAAGACTTATATTTAATGTGCCTTGGAAGGACATGAGTTTAGAAGATATATCTAGACCAATTATTTTTTCTTACTTATTTCTAGTTCTAGACCAATTATATTTAATGGCATAGTTTTTTCTTACATATTCTCTAGGCTTCAAGCAAAACTGAGTGCATGATCTAAAATTTTTTTAATACTTATTATTTTTGATCTTAGAAGATATGAACGTCAGAATGTTTTTTGTTTTTATCGATGTGGATTCGATGAGCAATATATGATGTTTATAATATATGTTGATAATATTTAATTTTAATGAGATGGTTAGGTAGATATATCTTTATTTGAAATTATTCTTACAAATTGGTTATATATGTTGCTTATTAAGGGAGTATGATATTTGTTTCTTAGAAAAATATATTTTTTGATATTTTGTCTGATGTTGGCTTGATGGGTTGTAATACTAGTTGATTCATCACTTGATCGAAATGCTTACTTGTCTAAATATACTAGCACTTCTATTGATTTTCTGAGATATACAAAATTCATAGAAAAATTTAACTATCTGATAATAATCAGATCAGTTTTTTTTTTTTTGAATTTTTTTTTTCACCATTCTCTCAATTTTTCTTTATCAACCTTAAATTAGATGTATATGATAAGATTTTAAACTGGTCAATCATTTCAGTAGTGATCGTGATCAAACACTTTTAATTTTGGAGTTCTCTTCTAATTCTCTCTTATCAACCTTAAAGTAGATGTATATGATAAAATTTTAAACTGGTCGAATATTTTAGTAGTGGCCATGATCAAATACGTTTAATTTTGGAGTTCTCTTCTAATTCTCTCTTATCAACCTTAAAGTAGATGTACATGACAAAATTTTAAGCTAGTCAATTATTTCAGTAGTGATCGCGATCAAACATGTTTAACTGTGGGGTTCTTATGAGATCAAGTATATTGGTGTTGGTTTTTGTTTTTGTTGTTACATTTGAAATGAATACAATAATTAGATCAGTCTTACTCGAAAATTTGTTGAACTCATACTATCATATTGATGATATCTAACACAAGGTTTAAATTTTACTCAAAAACATTTTTGTGTAATGATTTAAAGTATAGAGATAAGATATTGGCTACTTGTGAGCTTCAATGGATAAGTCACTCTATTGGAGGAGTTGGGTCTATCAGTCTAGAGGTTGATAACACTTTATTATATTAGAGTACCCAACATTTAGGTTGAATCAATGTGAATATATATTCATTATTCTCTCTCTCTCTCTCTCTCTCTCTTTGATTTTGTAGAAACCCAAATAGTTTATAATATAATGAAAATTAAGTCAAACGCATTTCTAGAGAGTGGAAACCCAAATTATATATTAATACCACAACCACTCAACATGTTTGTGATGCAAGTTATATCATCACACCCTTCTGATATCTTGTTAGAAATTGGGCTTTAGCAGAACTCAACCTCAAAAACTAGCTTAAGAGAAGATGAAATCTAAGCCATATATAAGCATCGCAACTAATCATAATTTTTCTGACATGGGTCTTGATTTTATAAACAGCGAAACATTGTTGATATTCTTTTTACCACAAGTAATAAACTTTCTCCTGTCGCTTCCCCAGGTTTAATCTTCTTCCTTGCTATATTTTACTTTTAATCTGTAGTAAAAAGTGTGTAATATGCATTCCTACTTGTCTTAGCTCTTGGGTTTCATTCATTGCCCACGCCATCGATTGCCAAGGTAATTTTTTTTTTCACTCTTAGCCACTACATTGCTCTAAGTTATGTAGGGCATGTTTAAGAGTGAGTGAGTGTGTGTGTGTGTGTGTGTGTGTGTGTGTGTGATTTTTTCAGGTTTGATCCTCAGAGAGGATTGCTCACCGGGACCAATGATGGCACACTGATCAACTTTTATTTAAGAATCTTTGGTAGGAAGTCTGAAAAGTCTCTTTGCATTCATCTTCTTCTTGTTCAGGTGATTTATGTTTATGTTCTTAAGCAATTTCTTTCCTATTTTCATCAACCGCTAAGGGTTGAGCTTGGACTTAAGTGGATAAGACAACTTTTGGCCTATCAATTTGGGCCTTTCTTTCTTTAATGTAGCATTTTTTACCTACAAATTTATCTTCTCTCAAAGCCTAAACACTTATCTCATCATTGCTCTTTTTCAAGATTTTCTAATTTTTCATAAATTTAATTATTGTATTTTAAGTAAAGGAATGCTAAATTGAATGATGTGGAGGGCCATGAGTTTTCTAAAAATTGAGGCTACTTATGAGAGAGGAATCTGAGTTGATGTTGACTAGTTTGGCAAATTTAATAGAAACAACTAGAAAAAAGCATTCAAATATGATAAGAGATAAGAAAAGAAATCTTTTCTTTCTTATTGAATTTATTAAACACATCATAGGTCCTACCTATTTATAGAGGTTAGGAAGATAAAAAAATAAATAATTTTAGTACAAATAAAAAAAAATAATATACAAGAAAGGTAGGGAATGAATCAAATGATATTCAAGAATATACTATGATTCTCAACACACTCTCTCAAGCTGGAGCATATAGATTATGTGTACCAAGCTTGTTACAAATTAACATACTCCTTAGATCGCGAAGATATTTAGTGAAGATGTTTGCTAGTTTGTCACTTCAGTTGATGAAACTAGTAGTTTTGCATCATGAGGCAATCTTCTTTCGAATAAAGTGATAGTTCACTTCAATATATTTGATCATTTCATGAAAAATTAGGTTAGAAGCAATGTGTATAGCTGCTTGATTATCACACACAAGCGCCATTTGACCATTAGTTTTAAATCTTAGCTTTTGAAGAAGTTGGTTGAGCCATATAAATTTACAAATTGCTAAAGTCTTAGCTCAATTCTCAGTTTCATTACTAGATCTGGTCACTTTATCCAGTTTCTTATTTTTTCAAGATATTAAGTTATCTCCAATAAATGCACTATATCATGAAATAGAGTGTTTGTATATAAGCGACTATATCTAGTAATCTGGGTGTGATCGTTGTTTTCATATAATATCCATTGGCCTGGTATTCCTTTGATATATAGGAGAATACAAATCACAGTATCTCAGTGGCTATCACATGGTGACTACAAGAATTGACTAACTATACTCACAAGGAAAAAAATGTCTAGTCGAGTGATGATGATTTAGTTTAGTCTTCCCACTAGTCGTCGATATATGTCTGGATCTTGTAGAGGCTTCTCTTGTTCTGGTACAAGCTTGACATTTGGATTCATATGAGCGTCTACTAATTTACAATCTAGCATAATATTTTTCTCTAATATACCCAAGACATGTTTCCTTTGAGGCATGACTACACCGGAACTAGATTGTGTCATCTCAATCCCTAAAAAATACTTGATTTTCCTAAGTTTTTTGTTTGCAAGTGGCAATATTTAAGTTTTTGAATATTATCATGATTATTGCCTGTTATAACAATATCATTCACATAAACAAACTGATAGATGCATTGTCTTGATGATGTATGCTGATATAATACATAGTGATCTGTTGTGCTTTGAGTCATACTAAGCTCCTCCTGTACCACAAAGCTAAAGTGGCCTAACAAAGTCCCAGGGGATTGCTTTAGGTCATACCATGGGGCTAAAGTGGCCTAACCATACTTTTTTTTCTCAGCTAGGTCACCATGGAGAAAGATATTTTTGACGTCCAATTGATTCAAGGGCTAATAACTAATAGTGGCCATAGAAAAGAGGGGACAGTAGGTAAGGGGAAGCCATCTTGGCAATAGGAGAGAGTGTCATGGTAATTGGACCCATATATTTGAGTATATCTTTTGACAACCAAATGAGTCCTAAGATGATCCACCTGATCATCTAGACCATTCTTAACAGTATAAATCCAATGACAACCAACATGGGACTTGTCGGCAGAAAAGGGGATGAGGCCCTACTTGCTAATAGAATGCAAATTAACCATTTCATCAATCATTGTGCATCTTCATCCTGAATGAGAGAGGGTCTCATGGACAGTGTGGGGAATAGAATCAGAAGACAAGTTGGAAATAAAAGCAGAGTATGGTAGAGATAAACGATGATAAGATAGAAAAATATAAATGGGATGAGGATTACGAGATAAACGAGTACCTTTCCGAATGATAATTGGAGAATCAATGGGAGACTGTAAGATCGGCGCCAAGGAGGAGGGTGCCGTGGGGGATGAGTTATCAGGAGGCCTATCAATGGTATGCGGATGAATATAGATTTGTAAAGGATGAGGTGAAGTAGCTAGAGGCTTGGAGGATAAGGACGAAAGAGGAAGGCTGAGAGGCATAGGTAAGACCTCGAGATTGGGAGGCCGTGAGGTAGAGAAAATTGAAGTATGTTCAAAAAATGTGACATCAGCAGACTTAAAGTATTGGTGTATATCCGGAGAATGGCAGCGGTACTAGAGGTGTCAAACGGGCCGGCCCGGCACGGCCCAGCCCATTTTTTTAGGGCACGACCGTGCTACCGTGCCCGGCCCGGTTGACACCTCTAAGCGGTACCTGTGTTGAAGGCGGGAATAGCCAACAAAAATGTACTATGTTGCCTTATCAGAAAGCTTATGTTGATCAGGAACAAAGAGGTAGACAAAACAAGTGCAACCCAAAACACGTGGAGGAAGACAAAATTGGGGTCGAGGAACTTTATGGTGGAGGAGAAGAGTGCGAGTCATCTCAAACAAGTGACAATTATTGTGCTCAGCTAGCTCATTTTTTGTTGTGGAGTGTAAGCACAAGAAGACTGATATCAAATCACACGAGAGGATAAAAAATCAGTAAAATTGACAAAAAGTTATTTCAAAACATTATTATCGCGTAAGATGTGAATAAAAGTATGAAATTGATTGTGAATTTCAGCAAAAAAATTTTTTTTGGAACACAAAAAAAAAAACTCAATTCGATAATTTATAAAAAATGGCCACTAACAATGAGAAAAATCATCAATAAATGTAACAAAATAGCGAAAACCCAAAGTAGACATAGTTCAGGATGAACCCCAAACACGTGTGGATGAGCTCAAAAGGAGATTTGGTCCGAGACTCTAAGCGCTTGTGTAACAAAACATGAGTATGTTTCCAAGCTGATACGACTTAGAAATATTGTGATGACTAAGATGATGATACCTATGGCAATAGTTTGAGTCTCATTAGTCAAGATAATCATAAGTAATGGTGAAGTAGTGATAGTAAAGGGAGAAAAGAGATCCTTATCACCAGACGGATGATTAGATGCATCGAAATTGAGAACCCATGAGCCAAGAGATTATGTAAGATAGGCAGAAGAGTTACTAGTCTAGGCAACACACAAGTAATGGCAATAGTTGTTTTTTTTTTTTTTTTTTTTTTTGGAAACCAAGAGATTCAGGGAACACTTTCGTGGGCCCCTACATCTCCTTGGGACCCCAGATAATTGGGCAGGTAAGAAATATTCTCAGTATTCCCCCACCACCAGTAAGACTTGAACTCGTGACCTCCTGGACATTGCCAAGAGTCCCAACCAGCAAAGCTCCTTATGAGAGGGGTGATGGGCTTACATTATTGGTTATGTAAGTGATAACCATCTTTGTTGTGTGAGATGATGCGTTATGAATCACTCAACTTAATGAGCATATTTCATCATAGTTTGAGATGGATGATTTTGAGAGGCCTTGATTGTTGATATACTCATTTTTATTGAGCCATTTACTAATTTTTTCTCTAATGTGATTCTCTTAATTGATCTGATCTTGTATAGGAGAATTACATGAAAAATTAATTATCTGATTATTATCTTTTTAGATATAATTTATGTAATTATTATAATTAATTATTTTTTAGATTTTTTATGACGTGTACTGTAATAAGACATCTCTTCACATATTGAGGTATGACGTAATCACGTGCACAATCTGATAGCTTTTTATATCCTAGTCGATCATGAGTTTTACATACAAAAAATTAATAGTAAAATTCTATATTTTTATTGTAGATAATTTTATTTTCTAAAAAAATAATAAATCCTAAGTTTGAGATCTGATGGAGAGGGAAGGAGGGGGGGGGGGATGAAGAGAGAGAGAGAGAGAGAGAAAGAGAGAGAGAGAGATAATAATATGGACATTTAAAATCTAAATATTTAAAAAATATTAAAATATTATATTTGAGGTATTTTGGGATTTACGAATTTTTAAACAACACAATTCATTTAAAGTAATTTTCAAAGTTTTTTTTTCTACTAGTTTATTATATTTTATTTTCTTAAGACTAATTATTTATTATTCCCCAATCTTAAAAAAATAATTTTCTTAAAAAAAAAACTAAATTATTTTTTTTATGCATGAAAATGATACATAAATAGTTGTGCATTAGAAATTCAAATAAATAATAATAATATTTCATATAGAAAGTTTTTGGTGACCATGTTTGCCATACACAAAAAAATGTTTTGTACTGTACATACATACATACATATATACATACATACATATATATATATGTATATATTTTTGAGTAATATATATATACATACATACATGTATGTATTATATTTATTTTCGAGTAAAATTTGTAAGTTTTTATTTTTATTTTTTTATTTTTGAGGCATGTTATTATTGTATATTTTTGTGATAAACTACATCAACAGGAGGTTGGTTGTGCCTTCTGCTTCTTGCTGAGATATCTGCTGACAGGATGGTACAAATGACTTGCATTTATTTAAATTTTGTTTTTCCTTATTAAATTTTGTTTTACCTTATTTAAAAACGGAAAATTAATTATTTACCGGATTCCATTTATTAAAATGGTGTGTTTTATTTAATTTTGTTGTCACATTCGGGTTCATGTTATTTAATCATGGATATATTAATATTGCGTGATTTAAGTTTTTTTTTTCTTTATTATTTTTTGTGAATGTTGTATTTTTGTCTAACATGAAAAATGCAATCACTATTTTTTTTGTTTTATATTTCAATATATTTGTATTTAAATAAATTCAAATATAATTAGCAATATCGTGTTAATTATTAATTTTAATGATGCTTATGATCAGCCAACAAATTTTCTTGGATAATAATAAATATAGTGATTTGTATTTTGATGTCTCAAATTCAAAATATTTCAAAAAGAAAAAAAAGATATTAAATATTCATTATAAAATTTTTTTTATCAAACTTTAAAATATATTTTTTATTGCTTTTCCTTCTGAAAATTGAAAAAATAAAAAATTGGATATATGTGGAAACTGCTGTTCCAAAATAAAAAATTTGAAAAAAATAATTCATATATTGTGTTATATATGTATACAAATATATATATATATATATATATATATATATATATATATATTTCAAATTAAGTTGGGTTTTTGATATTTTATTTAAAATAAACCTATAAATAATAGGTAATATTAATTCAAGTATAGAATGTTTCTTATAATAAATATTATATGCGTGAGAAAAAAATGAACTAATTAAATATTAAAGATGAGATATATAATCTTTAAAAGCAAAAAAAAGTATATTTATAATTATTCAAAATTCAGGTAAAAAAAATATGCAAGTATGGAATTTTGATATTTTTAAATTGTGACTTATTTGTTAAAAGTTATAGCCGCTCGATGATATATTTTATAAAATCTTTTATGTAACTTTCAAATTAAGTTGGGTTTTAAAATATTTTAGTTAAAATAAACTTATAAATAATAAATTATATTAGTTCGAATGTATCAATTAATCAAATATTAAATATTAATAAATAATAATTAATTATATAATGAATATTAATCATTTAATTTTTTTTTTTATAATTTCTTCACGATTTTAGATAATGATTAATTCTTAACAAGATTTTTTTCTTTCTTTCTATCATATATGCTTTGAACTCAATATTATTTAGTTAAAATAAATTGATAAATAATATGTTATATTTGTTTAATTAAGAACTATTTTTTTGATAAATATTTCATGTGCGACAAAAGTATAAATTAATCAAATAATAGATATCAAATAAATAATTATTAAGAAAAAAATAATTATAATATTTATAATGATTTAAAATTTTGATGAAAAATCTTATAAATAAATAAATAAAAATTTTTTTTTTCTGAAGCTCGTGTGCATAGTTCACTCTTATTATATCCTCCTTATATTTGTATATTACACACAACATTATCTTCATATTGTATGTCAGAGTATCTTTGATAAATGATAATTCCCAAGTTTCTTGGATATATTGTATCATTTTTTTGTTTTTATTTTTTTTTATTTTTTTTGTTTTGTTTTTATTTTTTTTTAATTTTTTAATTCTTAAATTTTTTATAATTTTTTAATTTTTTATTTTTTAATTTTTTTTTAATTTTTTATAATTTTTTATAATTTTTTATTATTTTTTTATAATTTTTTAATTTTATTTATTTTTTATTTATTTTTGAATATATTGTATCATATATCTCAACTATACACATTTATTGTTGGCTTCATGAATTACCAATCAAGTTACCATACTATTTTTTTTATGGATTATGATTTTTTTTTCCAAGAAAGTATTTAAATCTTTCATAGCTTTAGATGATGTATTATTCGTTATATACTTTATGGCTATACATTGTTTTTATATATAAGTTATAATACTATGGTATAATTTATAAGTATACATTTGTAATTATATTTGTATACATGTATGCATTAAAATAAAGTAAATGAAATAAATAAAATAGAAAAAATGAAATATAAAATAAAAATTTAAGCTCATTACTTACATTAGAAATAAGTCATATTGATAATGCATAAAAAAAAAAAAAAAAAGAAATAGAGAAGCAATTATAAGGTCATTCACGATTAGATACATTGTTCACTTATAGTAGTCCATGTTGATGGTCCCCATGATAGTTGGCCTTGGCATGCCTATGCCTATACAAAATCGATATATTATTCTCTATGGGCTATGTCAATTAATGCTCATATGAGATCAAAAGTGGAGATTTATCATAAGTGGGGCTTTTATAAATAAACAAAGGAGCAAAATGGTCGGAAATGGTGAGGGTCTACTGAGAATAACTTAGTGGAAACTGAGGATAGATATGTATTCCATGGAGGCTATGAATGTGTCAGTGGGGATCTAGTTTCTTGACCTAGGTTATGTGTGTCACCTATTAGAGGACCTGTTTTATACAGAGATTGATAAGTAAATTATGATTAATATACAACAAATAATATATGTATGAAAATCGATTGATCTTAGTGAATCTAGTATATTTGGCACTTATGACATGTGCAATAAAGTTTTTTTTAATTTTTTTATTTTTTATTTTTATTTTTATTTATTTTTATTTATTTTTATTTATTTTTTTATTTTTTTATTTTTTTATTTTTTTATTTTTATAATTTTTTTTATTTTTTTATTTTTATTATTTTTATTATTTTTATTATTTTTATTATTTTTATTATTTTTTTTAGGCATGTGCAATAAGGTTTGGGACATACCTATATCATGATATTTTTCGAGGATGATTCATTTGTATGATACTATTACTAAGCTGGTTGCATATAGATTGATTGATCATGGTGAGATGATTCATATGTGACACTGACATAATTATCAAATAGGATCATTAGAGTGTTCATGTGTTGAATTATTTTAAGTATTTAATTATATTTCTAGTAATTATTTATCTAATATCTAATATTTCTTATCTTGGCTACACTACATGTATAAGGGTGTTTGTCCCTTGCCACACTTAATATTTAAATCTAAATTTATGTACTTCAAAAAATCATGAAATTATATCCTCTATCTCTCTTTGACTTCATCTTTTGTTAAGATCTGATTATTTTAATTCTTAATCCACTTGATATTTATAATCTTAGTCAAATTATAAATATTATTTTCTTGTTTTTTACTTTATAGTTTATCATACAACTCATTATACATCTTAAACTTGATTTTACTCACATCTCTTTTATCTTTTTTTTGCCTCCTTACACAACTTGAAGTCTTCATTTTTATTTTTATCTTGTATTTCTTTAAATTAAACTTATTTCTCCTTAATAGTTTGGCGAACCTTATGTTTTCACTTCCAGGTTTCTTTGTGTGAATAAATCTTTCTTATTGACACGCCTAAAATCTTTTTAGATACTTTTTATATGTTGTCATTTCACTCCACGTAGTATTTGCTTCTACGTCTAAGTGCCAACTGATTTTGTTATTTAGCTTTTTCTCTGAAAATATTTATCATTTCTCATTTAAAATTTTATCATGTTAGGCAATTCTGCTTCCACGATTCTGATTTTAGAGATCTAGAAGAAAAGAACAACAAAAAATGACCGCAAACAATATGTATATCCACAATTACAATTAACAGAACCACGACAGAATCAACACTACAGCAGAAAATAAACCACAACAGAACACACAAAATAACATGGTTCATTAGTTGTTCAACTCGACTAGCTACATCCACCAGAAAAATGTGTATTCGTTTACAGTTTATAACCAAACAGAATGTTCATACAGTATGTGTGCAGAAGCAGTCACGATGAAAATCACGTAATGAGGAAAAAAACTGGAGATGAACAGTTCCACACCATAATTACAGTAGTTGAAAAAATTAGAAATAAAAATAATTTATAGAAATACAGTTTCTCGGTTTAATTAACCGAAGCTGGTTGGATCACTCGGACGGACTGGGTTCTGCTCCAAAAATTCTTTGGCCCGCTGACCGGAGAGCGAGACCTCCGTTATTGTGCTATTGCCATATTCCCAGCCTCTTAATATTTTCTTTCCTATACTTACAAGAAAAATATTAAAAAAGAAACATATTTTGGTTATACAAACAGTTTATCAAAACAAATTATATACAACATATCATTTTGTCGTGAGACATATATTTGAAGTCTCTATATGATTATACTTTCCAAGACACAAATCAATAATAATTAGTCTATGTTGAGTAGTTAGACTCTTTCCTGATATTACTTTACATATTTCTATTATCTGTTATCTTCTCTCCTAATGAGAAAACAATATATTTTATTTCTATTAGAACTAATTTTAAAGGTCACCAAGTATTTATCCATCTTCTTAAGGTATTTATTAGCTATAGAAAGGTCATTAGCAAAACAAAACTTAGATTATTCTTCTTCTCATTCATTCCTTTCTCTAAACATATATCCTCCATATTATACCTAATAACCTTTGTTACTTACTCTTACATGCGTATTTAAGTCTCTACCAATTATGATCACTTATTCCTTGCTTGCACTAATATATTTATATCTTTTAAAAAATTTTATTTATTTTTTTCACATTCATACCCATTGAGCATAAATGTTAATCGTATTTAGTATCTCTTCATCGACTACTAGTTTGATTGCTATAAGTCTATTATTAGTTCTCTTGACCACTATGACTTTGTGTTTTATGTCTTCTTTCATAATTATCCCATCATTCTTATTTGTCTTATTGATCACATATCATTCTTATATCTTTTAGCTCTGACATCATGTTGAGAGATAAAATAAACTAGAAAAAATAACAACCTTAAAACCACAACATTAAGCATTTAGGCCGTGGATAGTAAACCCATCATAAACAAATATCATACAAGCTATGATACATAAATGAAAAAAGAAAAAACTACTCATATATAAATAAATAAATAAATAAATAAATAAATAAATAAATAAATATATATATATATATAACTTGGGATGCCCATATGCCAGGTGCTCCATGTTGAGGTTTCTTCAGGGTATTAATGTAGATATATGATTTATAAAAAACACTAATATTTACGATCAAGGAGAAATATACATAATTGTAAAAATAATATTTATAATCATTTAAGGTGATGTTTTAGTTTGTTTATTTAAGTTTATTTGGAATAAAGTAATTTCTTTCAATTTTTATTTCTCTTAAATTAAGTTATTTTCTCAATATTTTGGTTAAAATAAATTTATTATTAATATAATATGTTAGTTCACGTAAAGGCTAATTTTTGATTGATTATATTTGTGTGACAAAAAAAGAATTAAAATAATTTTAGATAGGAGATAAATAATCATAAAAAATATAATTAGAATACCAACAAAGATTCAAGGTAAACGTGATAAACATACTAATAAGAAATTTATATTTCTAAAATTTAGCTTAATTCTTTAGTGATATTGTGAAATTTGGCTTGTTTCTTAGTTATATTCTCTGGGTAGTGAGTAATGTTGATTAAATCATTTTTATTTCTCTTAGACTAGGCTTTTTGCTCATTATTTTAATTAAACTAAACATGAATTATATTATATGTCAAATCAAATATATATAAATTAATTGGTATAAATTGCATGCATAATAAAAATACGAATTAATCAAATATTATACTTGAGATTAATAATAAATTAAATTATAACTAAAATATTTATAACTATTCAAATATTATGTATGAAGTAATTACATATTAATAAAAAAACTCCCTTATGAATTCTGACTCATTTCTTTAAGGTTGTAGCCTTTGATTACGGAGTACTCTAAAAAAAAAAAATAAATTTTCTCTTTCTTAAACTAAGTTCATAATATATATTTATGTTATGTTAATTTAAATAGATATTACATTGATGATAAAAATATAAATTAATCAAACATTAAATATTAGATAAATAATTATTAAAATTATAGTCAGAGTACTGATGATTATACTAATAATATGAAAAATCCAATAGGTAGAGATGATCAGTTCATACTTTCTTGGGGGCATGAGTTATGAGCTACACCTCTAAGCATGAGGACATGGATAGCCCTACTTCTACCCCGATGCCCTAATAACTATTTGAGGTATCAATCTGACACAAGAAAATACCAAGTTACAAGAAAAATACTATTTATGATACAAAATCTCGATGAAATAATTTACAAGATTGTAATTTCAGATTTTTTAATTATTTCCCATTTCTCTAAGATTATATAACCACGTAATTTTTATCAAATTAATTTTTTCTCTATAAAAATAAGTTTTTTTACTCAATATTTTAATTAAAATAAACTAATGACTGATTTATTATGTTAGTTCAAGTATAAATGATTTTGTTAATGCATATTGCATGCTCGATAAAACGAATGAATTGATGAATACTAAAAATAAGATAAATAATTATTAAAATAGATAACTATAAATTTATAATAATTCAAAATCTATGTAAAAACTATAAATTTAGTAAGGAAGACTGATCAGATGATAAGTCGAAATATGCTTATTTGGCAAAAGTTGTTCTCAAGAAATTTTATTTATTTTTATGGTGGCTTGGAAAAGGATTGTTGGTTGCAGATGAAGTTATAAAATTTACAGATGTTCAATTAACTTTAAGATGTAGTTGTTATGGATCATCTCACTTAGAATTAATAAATCATGTTTTTTTACAAAGTGATTGTGCTCTTTTAGTATGAAAGAACTTTACAAATAGAAATTTTGTGGTGACATAAGATTATGTACTGTATAGTATCGTATGTCACACTTTCTTGTATGGATGTGTACAGAATGTGTGTAAGGATGTGTTTATATATGCATCTATATATGCACATATATAAACACTCGGATGTATATGATTGTATACATACCTTGCCAATGGAAGAATGAAAGAAGATGCAATGAAGAAGTTATAATTTCAGATGCAAGCACATTCGTTTTGTTGGATTCCAATAACTTCGGAAGAAGATAATGACGAGATTCTGAAATCCTCGTCACTCATATACAGTCATCCTATGTTGCACGGATAAGCCTAGGAATTGCCGTGTCGCCGTGTCCGACCCGTGTCCACGGGTCGGACACGGGTCGGATATGTGTTAGAGACATATCCGACGCGTTGTTCGAAAATAATCGTCGTTAACAACAGACGCGTTGTTTACCTACAGACGCGTCATTTACCAATTGACGCGTTTTTACAATTCTAACGCGTCAGAAATACACTATATATTAACTATTACTCCTACATCTCCAACAAATTGAGGAGCACACCGCCGACAGTGAGTTGCCGACAAGCCGATTGCGAGAAATAGTTGTCAATTGTCATTACGTCAAACAGGGAGGAGAGGAGCACACCGCCAAGGTGTCGACAATACCTAAGGTAACCTAATTCTATAAAGGGAATGGGGGGTTTTAGAATCTATATCGGGAGGGGGGAGAGTTCGAAAATCAAAACTGTAAAGGGAGGGTGGTGGTGGGGGTGTTAGAGGGTTTAAATTTTTTTTACATTATTTTAAAATACAGAATTTTAAATTATTTTAAAATATCTAATATTTATAATTAATAATTTTTATTTTTAATTTTATTGTTTTTATCATGACGTATCCTAGTCGTATCCGTATCCTAGTTTTTTAGAATTTGCCGTGTCCTCGTATCCTGCCGTGTCGTATCTCCGTGTCTGTATCCGTGTCCGTGCAACATAGCAGTCATCAATGGAGTATGAGATGAGGGGGAGGGGGAGGGGCGAGGGGATAGGAAAGAGGGGTGAGGGGAGGCAACTTGGCAAAACAATACCTCTCACCAAAGCAGAATCGTGGGGAAGGGCGAGAAGCATTGGGAGAGGGCAAAGGGAGAGGGCGAGAGGCAATGGGAGAGAGTGAGGGGCGAGGGGAGAGGGCGAGGGAAGACGGCAAGGGGTGTGTTTTATGGGGGAGGGGTGAGTGGAGAGGGGGAATGAAAATTAATTAGGGGTATTCCAAGATTAATATGTTTGAGTGCACCAAAATTCAATTTGTTAAGAGTTTGGTGTAATTTTTTTCCATTATTAATATAACAATGGGAACAAATTTTGAAGTCATTTTACTAAATGTTCAATTAATCAAAATTTTCTTATTAATTATGTGTTACATAAATAAAATCAACAACAATAATTTAAAAATAGAAAATTAAATCCTAAAATAATAAAATAAATAAGAGAATAAATGCAATACAAGATAAAAATGATTTTGAGATTGAGATGATTTACAAAGGAGAAGAAGCCTCCTTTTATATAAGAAAAATCAAAAATCTCAAATGAATTCCCAATGTCATCAATGTGACATTTCACCTACCCATCCTTTTTTTTTTGACTTTGACGTTACATTCTCCTACTTAAAATTCATATTTCTCAGTATATCAATTAAATTCTCGCTTACATTCTAGCTAAGCCACAAAATAATTTACATCATACAAACTTGTTAGTGTCGATCAGTTTGGTCATAACATCTACTATATTCTCATTAGTATGAATTTTTTACATATCCATAATTTCTTCATCTATTTTCTCTCATACAAAATGATATTATATCCTAATATATCTTATCTTTGAGTGAAATATTAGATTCTTTGCTAAGTATAGAATATTCTAACAATTACAAAATAAAGTAATTTTATTTTGTTTGTGTCCAAACTATTATAATAAAATCTAAAACCATATTATCTCTTTACTGACTTGTGTAGATGCAACATACTCTACCTCAGTCATAGAAGTTGACACAATAGATTATGGTTTTTAAATTCAACTTACCACTCCTCCAGCAAGAGTGAAAATATAGCTCATGATAGACACCATTATTAATATCATCAGCATAGTTTGTCTCAACATATTCTATAACAATAAGGTTCAAAATTTCTATAATATAATGCACCATTTTAGGTTCTTATAATATATGTGAGAATCCTCTTCATAGTACTCTAATACTTTCTGCCATGATTTTTTTATGAATCTGCTAACCACTCCCACAACTTGTGAAATATGTGGTCTTTAACAAATCATGGTGAACATCAAACTTCCCATTACTAATGCATACGATACTTGAGATATCTCTTCTCTCTCTTCTTATGTGCTAAGACCTAAGATACATACTTCAGGATAACTTAAAATTAATAGGAAGGTAGAAATTAACTTACTACCTTGCATGTTGAAGCATCACAAGATATCATTAATATTATTTTCTTGAGAGAGACAAATCTTCTTGTTGTTTCTATCTTAGTAAATCCGTATCCCTAGAATCTTTTTTCCTAGCCTCAAATCCTTCATATCAAACTTTCTAGTCAACTATTCCATTAATTCTTGGATTTTACACTCAATTGAGGCATGCTACCAACATATCATCCATGTACAATAACAGAATGATGAATTTATTTTTATCCTCAAACCTTTTGTAGTACGAACAATAGTATGATCTGAGTATGTTATATCCAAAGTTTATGATGAAAGAATCAAATCTAACACTTTGGTTCTTATTTGAGATTGCAAAAGAAATTTGTTCAACCTATAATCTACGTTCTCCTTGCATGTTTTAAAAAAACCTTATAGATGGAGCATATAAATTTCTTCTTCAAGTTATTAATGAAGAATTATAGTTTTGACAACCAACTATTCCAAATATAGATAAAATGTTATATATAAAGTAATTACTACTTTGATTATTGCAAGATGAATAATCGGGAAAAATTTTCATTGAAGTCAATGCTTTCTTTCCTGAGTATATCTTTTCACCTCCAATCTTGCATGATACCATTCTATTTGATTATTGCTATTCTACTTAATCTTATAGATCCATTTATTTCTAATAACTTTTCTTCTATGTAGTAAAGATAATAGCTTCTAAGCCTTATTTTTATGTAGATCTTTAATTTCTTCCTTCATTATTATTAACCACAAAGATATATCTGAGCTATATGTAGCTTTAATAAAACATTATTAATTCTTTATCATATATTAGAAGATAATATATAATATTACTCTCCATAATATACTTCGAGTGCCAAGCTGACTGCTTTCTATCATAACTTGGTTGACTAATTTTTGGCACCTGAGACTTTACTTATTTTTGTACCTTGTGCTATGGAGATTCCTCCATAAATATTAGAGCTTCTTGTATCAGATTATATTCTGACTCTCACAAGCAATATACTTTATTAATCTCCCTCATATCGTCGTCATAGCTTCTACTTGTATACTTGTATGGCTGTCCTCCTTATTTTGACATATACTTTCTTCTTCTAAGATGACAACCACAATATTATTGAAGTCTACATAGTTTATAAGGACATCGTTCGGTAGACTGATGATAAGTTGTTCATACGAATCATATAGGCTTTGAAGTAAAATTTCACCACGTTCAACTTCTTCTATTTTATGATCCAACATAATAAGTTGAGAAAATAGAGTAATCAAGGTGTTGATATGATTAATTACCATAATATAATGAAGTAATTTTATCTCTTACAATCTTGTGAGAGTATTCTATATTTCTTATGTCATATTTTTTTCCACCACAATGAATAATATTTAATTAGCTAGTGCCAAATACATATCAACAATCGCATTATCTCCCATCTCATTCATTCTACATATCTTTAGTAATCCTTGAGGGCCTTTTTTCAATTGTTTATAAGAAATTATTTTTCCTCATTTTTTTTTGATTTTTATTTTTCATAATGAAAAATTATTCTTATTTATTTTTTTTATTTTAAATTTTGTTATCTTTTGTTTCACTTTTGGAGTGAATAGAATGACAAAAACAATAGTAACTATTTATATTAATTCACTAAGAAAATTTCCAGGTGAGTAGATGGGTCACAATGCCCTCTTAAAAACCACAAAACTTTAGACTTTTATTCCCCTTTTAATAAAATTTTTTTAGATATGTATTAATCACAAAAATTATTATCCTAAATCTAACCTCTAATACCATTGTTATAAAAATAAAAATCTACAAAAATAATTTAGAAATAAAAAAATCAATCCTAACATAATAAAATAAATTATAAATAAGACAATAAACGAAATACAAGATAAAAAATAATTGGGATTAAGATAATTTTTTATAAAAGAAGAAAAACCTCATTTTATAGAAGAAAAATCAAAAAATCTCAATTGAATTTTTTAGATGGGAATGGCGACTTTTCACCTATGAGATACCAAGCACTTTATTTTTGATTTTAAAATTACATTATGAAAAATAAATTTATCATAAATTTCACCAAATCTTACATTTTGATGAATGTTTGCTTTCTACATAATCACATAGTTTCCCCTTCATTATGTTTAAAAAAAAAAAAAAAAAAAAAATCTTACATTAACACATTACTTGAAATGGTAATTCGAGCTAGGAGTGATGTTGTGAGTTCAATTACCACATATGAATGGAGAATAATAATTCTACCTAAACTTTCTTGTAAGTAGAATGAGGAAAAAGGCGCGCCTATATGCGTCACTATTGTAAGTTCATCCAATATTTCAGGTGGCATGATTTGTCTTAGAAGACTAATATTGCCAGTTTGATTGTCTAGACCGACAAACTAGCTAGATAGATTAATTACATGTGTGAGATCAGTCAAGATGCACTCAAAGCTAACTGAAGCTATATGATAATCATGGTGTGTGTTAGTCCACATCAACTTTGAGTTCATCTTGACTCATCTTATGAGTGAAATTAACTTCTCTAGTTAGTTTGACAGTCTAGCCAATCGAACTCTTTTATTAGTGTCTTGAGTCAGTTCCTACTCGTTGGACTAGCCCAACAATCAACATATCTTACATGTAGTTATATTACTCACACATATAGATGTGTCATTTTGTTCATTCCACTTATAGATAAATTTGAGCATATATATTCATGTGTGTGTGTGTGTGTGTGTGTGTGTGTGTGTGTGTGTGTGTATAGCTTAAAAAAAACTTTACCAAAAATTTGAACAAGATGCTTGTCACTAGATTATAAACACCAAAGGAAAAATTGTATTATGATACACCAAAAAATATTTATTATTTAAGTACTCTATTTATAAAAAAAGTGCAAAAACTAAAAATAATAAAAATTTTATGCATTGTCTATTGTAATTACTATAATATCCTTGTTATTATAAAAATTGTCACCCAATCATTTAATTAAAATGATAATAAAAATCTGTATTTTAAAAAAGCATCAAGAAAAATGTGCATCACGATATGTAGTGCATATCGTGATACACATCGAGACATAACATATATAAACACACACACACACACACACACAATAATATATATATATATATATATATATATATATGTATACATACCCACATATATAGTACATATGTTATTATGTGTGCGCGTGTGTGTATATATATGTATTATATTGTTTTTCGATGTGTGCGTGCGTGTGTGTGTATATATATATTTATCATAATCCTATCATGCATGAATTATGATAAATATTTTTATTTAAAAATATATTCTTTTATTATTTTAATGCGGAGGTGTCACTTTTCAATAATAAAGGGTATTATAGTAATTATAATAAATAGTGAATAAAATATAAATATTGTTTTTTCAGTATACATAATTTTCCGAAGAAAGAACAAGCTCCCCATCGCCATCGGATGTCAAAATCGGGGGACCCGCCACCCTGGGGCTGGGGATCTAGCATTGAAAGATCCCTCCTCCTCTTGGCAAGTTCCCGGTCCAGTACCTGTGGTGTACCGTGGCTGTGGTGTAATAAATCAGTCTGGGAAATAGCATTGAAAGAAGAGCTTCTTTCTCAACGTCTCCAAATTGCTTTTTGCTCCCTCTTCTTCTTGCTGCTGGCAGAGGCACCCGATTCCAAATTTCTTTGCCAGAAAAACCCATCTTTTAAATTCTCGATATTTCTCTCGTTCAAAGAGCACATTCCCATCGCTTTCAGCACCCATGGAAGCCTTCCCCCCCGTCCAGGCCAAACTCACAGAGCGCCCAAATGGCACACCGCAAAACCCCAACAAGAAAACCTTCCGCACTGCTCTAATGGAGGCCAAGGCTGCCCAGCGGACTCCTTCTTTCAAAGAGGATACGTACTTGACGTCTCATCTCAAATCCTACGAGAAGAAAGCTCTTCAAGAACTCAAAGAGAAGCTCGCAGCTGAGTACGAGTCAGAAATCGAGTGTGCGATGTGGGGAATAAGCCTGATCGGCGGCGATGAGAAAGCTGATGTGGTACTGTTGAAATTTCTCCGGGCGAGAGACTTCATCGTCTCTGATTCTCTCCGCATGATAGAGAAATGCTTGTGGTGGAGAAAAGAGTATGGAGCAGACTCCATCATGGACGAGGATTTAGGGTTTGACGAACTCGAGGGAGTCGTTGCCTATATGCATGGGTATGACAAAGCGGGACATCCTGTCTGCTATAATGCTTATGCGGTTTTTAAAGACAGAGAAATGTATGAGAAGATTCTTGGGAACGAAGAGAAACTGGAAAAGTTTTTACGATGGAGAGTTCGAGTGCTCGAGAGGGGGATTAATCAGCTCCATTTCAAACCCGGCGGTGTTAATGCCTTGATTCAAGTTACTGATCTCAAAGACATGCCCAAGAGAGAGCTAAGAGTCGTGTCAAATCACATTCTTTCTTTGTTTCAAGATAATTACCCTGAAATGGTTGCTCGTAAGGTACAGATTCCAAATCTTCCTATCAGATCTTCTTTTCTTTTCTGGAAAACCAGACACGGGCCGGTAGTCGAATGGAATTTAAGCTTCGATAAACTGTTCTATATGATATAGATTTTCATCAACGTGCCTTGGTACTTCAGCCTTCTCTACGCCATGATTTCTCCCTTTCTGACTCTCCGAACCAAAAGCAAGTTCGTCATTTCGAGGCAAGGTCATGCTGCAGGAACTCTCTACAAGTGTGCAGCTGCTTCCTCCTCCTCCTTTTTTTTACAATAATATGTGCACACACATTGATTGTCTGGGTTATTAAAAATGACACATGATGATTCTCAGATATATTAGGCCGGAAGATATTCCAGTCCAGTATGGCGGGCTGGGTCGAGCCGATGAGTTGCAGAACGGGCACAGGAAGCCGGCTTCAGAGTTCATCATCAAAGGAGGAGAGAAAGTCAACATTCAGATAGAGGGGATTGAGGTTAGAAGATACATTTTTTTTTTTCCAATTTGCAAGAGTTCGTGCCGAACGACGATAATTTGGGAACTGGGGGGGCGAACAACGACGTAAATATTAAGATTTCTTCGGATGGGCGACAGGGGGGATCGACGATAACTTGGGACATAGTCGTGGGCGGATGGGACCTGGATTACAGCGCAGAGTTCGTGCCGAACGAGGAACAGAGCTACGCCATTGCCGTCGAGAAGCAGCGAAGAATATCCTCTTCGTTTGAAGAAGCAATAAGCAACTCGTTCACAGCGAGAGAATCTGGAAAAATGGTCTTATCTGTGGATAACACGGCCTCGAGCAGAAAAAAAGTTGCTGCTTATCGATATGCAGTTCACAAATCTCCGTTGCTTAATTAATTCGTATCAAGGAAACTAGTTTTTCCTTCAAGATGTTTTTTTTTTTGACTAATTATTCTTCAAAGACGCACTAGGTGTTATGGGTCTTAATTGTGATATTATCCCAAGCTTCACCTTCCTAAAAATCAACGTTAATCTCCAATCAAATCATTAGTCTAATAATTGGGTTATTTTGGTATTTTTAGTTTTTTTTTTTAACAAAAAATCTTTTAAATGAACATTGAAAAATATATTTTGGTATTTCCAAAATTCCTATTAAATATGTGTACATATATATCTAAAATTGTATGAAATATATGTATTCATACTTCTATGATTCAGCTTGAATGTATAAAAATATAAATTACTATAATTTTCACATAATTATAGTAAATATTATGTCTAGAAAATTCATAGAATATTTACATAATTAAAACATAATAAAAAAAAATATTCCAACGTCCAAATAATAGAAATCAAATGGAATATAAATGTAATTGAAAATACCTTCGAATTTGTGTTCTAACTTATAGGATTCAGAATAAATGTGTTTAAACCATCACTAATATACTGTATCTCATAAGAATTCCAATGTTAAACATGTTTGGTTGTGATCATGATTGAGATGATCGACCAGTGTGAGAGTTTGTCATATGCATCTACCCTGGAGTTGATGAGGGGATTGAGGGAGGGCAAAATTAAAAAAAAAAAAACTTTGGATTCAAAATTCTTGAAGAATATCGAGCAACACTATCACATCACGAGCACGATCTCAGCAAGAGCACAATATGAACATAGCACGAGAAGAATACATAATTACACAAATAATCTTCTTCTGAACCTTATAACTTGTCAGAATTTGACACAAACTCCCCACAGATCTAGCACCCATTAGAAATAGAAGAATATGGGTAAAAATCATTCATGGACTACCATTTTTCATGCACAAATGGTTCATGTTTTCAATCTCACATACTTACACGTGAATCACCACAAAATGGGAATTATTCCTTGTTACACTCTATGTTCATGCATACACCATAGTCACTACACATAAGATACAATTTCATAAGATCTTGTAAGATATATATGCACTATTTTCAAAAATGAGAATCCCATTTTTGGAAAAATTCCCATATTTGCGCAAATAGTCACCATGTGTAACTTTTTCGCATGGTGCATAGCCTTCTCCTCTTTTCTTATCAAAACACACAAGATTTATATACTAAGAAATAATAAATAAATACTTATAAAAGAAATTAAAAACATTTTAAACCTATGCTTTGAACTGGCTTATTCAAACTTATTCAACACCCCCTTCAAGTTGGAGCAGGAATAAAAAAGTCAGGGACACACAACCTACTAAGTAGTTGAAGATGAGTGTTACCACCGAGTATTTTAATAAAAATATTCACTATTTGGTCACAAGAATACATATATGATGGAGTAAAGAGACCTTGCTAAATTCTTTCTCGAACATAATCACAATCAATATTAATATGTTTCATCCTTTCATGAAAAAAAAAAAAGTTTTTCAGCAATATGAATTGTAACTTTATTATCTCAATGGGCTACAATGGGCTGTGAATGAGTGATAACAAGAACTATATGAAGATATTTTAACCATTATAACTCGGAAGAAAGTACAATAAGTGAATGCTATTATGTGTCAGTCTAAGAATGAGAAACAATTGATTATTCCTTAGTTTTTCAAGAAATTAAACTAGAACATAAGATGGCGAAATTTAGATACATTTAAATCATCACTAATGCATTGGATCTCATTCGAATTCTAAAGTTAATTGTGATTGGTCATGATCTCTACAGAAATGATTTATCAGTGTGGAATTTTATCATATGCATCTACCTTGGTCTGGTAAGATGGGATTGAGGGGAGGGTTAAAAAAGATTTTTAAAACCTAAGATGGTGAAATAACCAGTGGTAGAGCGATGCATTGTAAAGCAACTATATATACTAATTAAAATTAGCATATCTGATAAGATTAAGTGAGTTTGATGCAAAAAGGAATAATCCTTTGCCAACAATACCTTTAAGATAAGAAGAACTCTATTGGCATCATCAAGATATGCAGAATGAGAAGATTGTATGAATTGACGAAGCATGTTGACCACATATTAAATATTAGGTCATGTGATGGTAAGATATCAAAGGTGACACACCAATTAATGATAAACCACCAGATCAGTGAGAGTAGTACCGTTTGCTAATCTTAAATGAAGATGTTATTTCATAGGAAAAGCAAATAGTCTAGAAATAGTCATATCAAAATCAGATAAAATGTGAAGGGTATATTTTCTTTGATACATAAAAATCCTTTGTCTAGAATGATATACTTTAATACCCCAAAAAATGAAGAGTACCAAAATCTTTAATGAAAAAAGATTGAGCAAAAAAATATTTGTATTTAGAAATGACAATATCATTATTGCTAGTGATAATAATATCATCAATATAGACGAGAACAAAAATTGATGTTGCACCTTTAGTATATGTGAAAAAATTATAATCTGAAATGGATTGTTGAAAACCATGATGAGTAAACATGGTAGAGAATCATTATCAAGAAACTTATTTTATGTCATAAATAGGTATATTTAATTTGCATACACGAGTCTCCCCATTATGGCAGGTGCTGGGAAAAAAGTTACATATAAATGTCTTCATTGAGATCTCCTTGGAGAAGCACATTGTTGACATCAAGTTGATCTATATACTAATTTTTAATGTTAACAATAAAAAGAAGAAGAAGAATAGTAACTAAATTTGCAACAAGTATGAAGGTATCATAGTGGTCTTTATCTTCAACTCGAAGAATATTTTGCAACTAAACAAGCTTTATATCAATCAATTGAACCATCTGAGTGATATTTAATTTTAAAGACCGATTTACAATCAATTAGTGATTTTCCTTCGAGAAGAGAAGATAAAGACCAAGTTTTATTTGATTCAAGAGACTGAATTTCTTTTGTCATGATATCATGACATTCAACATATTTCATAGCTTGAGAATAAGATTGTTGTTCTTGATGTTCATTGATATTTATTAATAAAGAACAATGAGAATGACTAAAATATGAAAAATAAAAAAAATTGGCTCGTGGAAAAGCCATCAAAAGAGAAGTATGATTGGATAAAGAATCCTTGAGGTAACATGGTGGCCGAAAATCTTGTAGAGAAAGCTTATTTGTTATAGAATTATGTTCTATAAAAGGATAATAAAGAGATGGATGATTGAGAAGCAGCTAGAATGAATTCTATTGAATATGATCTACTAGGTGATGAGAGATAATTGCTGAGAGTCAGGCACAAGAAGTATCATTAGAAGAAATATTAGTTGGTATAATAGGTGGAAAATAGTCAAAAGTTTCATCATCATGAATGAGAGTAATATTAATCGAATTGTTTAATAATGAAGATTGAATATCACAATATGGAAAAATTGACTAATGGAATATAATGTCACAAGAAACAAAGATTTGATGCGTTTTGATATCATATATGTGATATCCCTTTTGACCACATGAATAAACAACAAAAATTATATGTTTAGTCATTTCATCAAATTTATGTTTTGATGTTCATATTTTTAGAAAATTATAAATACCAAAAATTCAAGGAGATGATCATAAAGGAATAGTTTCTAGTAAAACTTGGTGAGGTGATTTACATTTTAGAATAGTAGTAGGTAATTTATTTATTAGAAAAACATTAGTAAGAATACATTCACCCCAAGGTAAAAGAGTCAAGTTTGCTTGAAATCAAAAAACTCTAGCAACATTAAGTAGATGTCAATGCTTATATATTGTTCAACAATGCCAATTTGTTAAGGATCAATACACAACTATGTTGGTGAAAAATTCCATGTTCATGAAGCCATATTCAAATTTTTTAAAATGAAATTCATTAAATCAATCCAAGTACACACCTTGAATAATCATCAATAATTGTTAAAAAGAAATGACATCAATTTTTTTTAGAAGGGAAAGAAAAATGATCACAAGTGTTGATATGAATTAATTTAAAACAAAGAGATAAACAAGACAACACTTTATGGAAAATAAAGTTTTTATTATTTAGGATGTGTACACACATCACAAATAGTTTTTATTTGGAATAATACTTTGGAAAGTCTTAATAAGAAAATGAAAATGAGAATCAAGTAGATGATCAAGGCGACACTGCCATAGGTCAAACTTATAATAATGCTTCAAAGATAATGTAATATTGCAAATAAAAACAACATCTAGATAAAAAAAAAACATTGCAAGCACTACTCTGACCAATCATCATCTTCATTGTTCGGTTCTAAAATATGTATTGATAAGATTACAATAAGACATCACAATTGTTTGACTATGTTATTTGCAAAATAGATAATACATTGAATTTGAAAGATGAAATATGAAAAACTTCTTTTTTTTTTATATGAAAAACATCTTTGAGATTACATAATGCTAAATAATAAATTGTGCCTATGTGTGTCACAGGTGCATAAGGGCCATTAAAAAATTGAACTAATATACCTTTTTGAACAATTGAATATAAAAAAAAAATGGAATTCATGCACATATATGATTAGAAGCACCAAAATCAATAATCTAAGATGGAGATAAATAAGTGAGAATTGTACGTACCAAATAAACTGATGATTCATTTATTTCATCTTTGGATAAAAGTACAAGTTTGTTGTATTGTTCAGATGTCAATTGATTAGGGATAAGAGCACTAGTAGATGGGTGTGATCCTAATTTCTTCACCTACTTATTTGGGAAACCATGAACATAGTAGCATGTGAAAAGAGTATGATCACTTTTTACAATGGTCACAAAAAGGGTGTTGGTGCATTTCAGATGGCCTAAAAGGTAGTTTAAATGCATAGAGTGCCATGAAATCAATTGTTGGAGTGGTACAAATATTAATCTATTATTTTTTTTTCTTCATTAAACACTAAATTATAGATATGTCGAATTGATGAAATTGATCAATCAAGAAAATTTGATAATGAATAATTAAAAAGTGATCTTGCAATCCTTGAAGAAATTCCATGATGCAAGCTTAAATTTGCTGATCAATACAACTTTTAGCATGACCACACATACATGATAGGATAGAGAGAATGAAATTGAGTTCATCCCATAGGATTTGAATTGAGTAAAATACAATGAAATAGATATACCTTCCTACTAAAGGGCAGTAATTGATTGTTTCATTTGATAGATTTTAGGAGCATTTGATTGGAAAAAAATAATTCTTGAGATTAGTCCAAATTTATGTTGTAGTTTCATCTGACAAGATACTTGAATGAATCTCAAGAGAGATTGAATTTAAAATCCCACTTCCTACTAGGTCATCACAATGTCCAACGTACTCTTTGCATGAAGTGTCATTCTGGATTTCATGATTCATAATTGTCTAATGTTAAAAAAAATGTTATAAGGAAAGTTGAAGTACTATCAGAGTGTTGAATGATATATAAGTGTTGATTGATAAGATTGAATGATTACTGAGATGATGGAATAACAGTGTTGATATTGTTACCATACATGTTGATGAAACAAGAGAAAAAAATAATTTGATCCCTCTAATACCATTTGAATAAAATGGTAGAATATCAATCTTTTATTCATTACTCAATTGTATTTATTTCGTTTATAAGATGGATACAACTTAAAATGCAAAACAAATAAAGCTATATACTATGAAACAAAAAACAAAATACTTATTGAAAAAAACTAAAAAATCATAAATCTATGTTTTGATTTGACTAGTTCAATATATATCTTGGATATATAAGAGAGGTAACAACACATGAGGAGTCAAAACCTTAGTGAAAATATCAGTTTGTTGATGTTCAAAGCAAATTAAAAGCAACTTGATGAGGACTTGAGCAAGCTTATCGTAAATAAAGTTGCTATCCATTGCAATATGTTTAGTTCTCTCATTTAAAAGTTAGATTATGAGGCAATATGAATTACAACTTGATTATCAAAAATTAAAAGAGCAAGATAAGACACTGGAACATGAAAATCTCGAAGGAGTTCATGCAACCAAAGAAGTTCATTTTCATTGGAAGCCAAGTCTCTACGTTCTATCTTAGTTGAAGAATTTGAATTGGTGGACTATTTCTTTGCTTTCCAAGAAACCAAGGTATTACTAATAAATATACTAAACAAGTTGAACAAGATGTCATAATTGAGTATATACCTCTTCAAAGAAAAGGTTCATATATACCTTTTCAAACTTCACAGAACACCATTTATGAATGTGTTGTCCACATCAAGGTGAACAAGATGTCATTGTTGAGTAACAGCAAGAGCAAACAAAACTTTGACTATCACTTACTTATTGACTGATGAGAATGTGTCAGAAAAAAAACAAGGTCTTCTTGATGAGTATATCCCTTAGTAATTAATTGAGTTTTATGTAATTCTTTTGTGTTGTGTGACTGATACTTAATTTTTTAAATCCACGTACAACCAATAGACTGTTTCTCATGTGGCAAAGAAGTGATAATCCAAGTATTATTAGTTTTAATGACATCCAACTCAGCCTTCACATCAATTCTCCACTCAAGATACTTAACTACTTATTGATAGAATCGAGGCTGAGAGTGAGTAGATACTTGAAGAATAATGTTCTTATGAGAAGATGATATAGATTTGCATGATAAAAAATTATGAAGAAGATAAGTAGTGGAGAAAACAAAAGAAACAACATTATGTGATGCAATGAAATTGCAATGATAGTCTCTGAGATATGAAGGGAGTTTGTGAACTTGAGTAGACTTCTTTAGAGTAAAAGACGACTCATCGAAAGTAGAAATATTAGCTAGAACAGCATGATCATCTAAAAGAGGTTCAAGAGAAGTATCCACGATTTGATGAAAATTAATAGAATCAACTAGATTAGAAGTAGAATGAACTTGTGTATACTAAACAACAAAATTTTGTTGTAAATCAATAAAATGCTAATATTAATGAGGAGATGAGGTTGAATAAAAATTAGAAGTAGATGACACAAACTTGTCAACTTCACGAGGGGAAGGAATAAGTAAGACAAGAATGGGAAAAGTCCACAAACTGTCAATCAATATAATTATGTGAAATGAAAAAATCTTCTCATAAAAGAGAACATTCCTGGAACCAAAGATTTGTTTTTTCTACACATCATAAAAATGATAGCCTTTAATTCATGGTGGAGAACCAAGAAAAATGCATAGTCTTGACCTCAAATCAAACTTAGCACTATTAAATAAGTATGTAGTGGTCCAAACACACTTAGACTAGAACTCCATAGGAACTCTAAACTAGAAAAGGGTTAGCAATATTAAATAAGTGCTTGTGCTTTCTCTTTATCACTGAGTGTTGTTGGGTACTTTCAACAAATTAAAATGATGAACCCTCAAAGAAAAAACAAATCAAAAAAAAAAAAAAAAACTCGAGCATTTTCTATAAAAATATGTTAATCTGAGCAAAAACTGAGTTTCACCATTTTAAAAAACTTAGGAACAATACAAATAACATCATATTTATTAGAAGCAAAAGGAAAGTTCCCCATATATCATGATGTATCAAATCAAAAAGCTATGTAGATATATTATTTTAAAAATCATATGATAATCATCTTTGTATTGCTAATGAAAAGACATAAATTGGTATAACTTTAATAAGTTTAGAGACATTATGATATAATGAGATTTCAAAGTCTCTAACTCCTTGAAAGTGAGATGACCTAGTCGATAATGCTATACTCATGCCAAAATAGTATTGATATGAGTCGTTGAATTGAAATTTACCTCTTCAACATCAAAAATGTGAAATTGCAGAATTCTTTCACCCTTGCCTATTATCCAATGATTGTGAAGATTATTAATAATAAATTGATCAAGAAAGAATTTGATAGTGAGTGCAACACTTGAAGTAAGAGCACTAACTAACAGAAAATTAAATTTGAAATCTAGGACAAATAGCACACCCCTAAGCACTAAATTAGGATTATGTTTCGCATCACTAACAAAAATATCCATGATTTTTTATGAGTAAGAATGATAATATTAGCATTGTTGATATGTATGATGGATATAAAAGTAGAAGCAATAGAAAAAAAAAATATGCCTTGTAACTCTAGAATTCACAATCCAATATTGTGAAGTTGTATTAATTTGATTGATAGTAATAGTGAAACTATTACCTATGATAAAAGATTCAACATGACTTGTCTAATTATCATTGATAATTTGATGAGAGATCAAATTAGTGTATAGCATAGACATGAGCTGTTGATACTGAGTTTCACTTGAATTTTGAAAGAAATTCATTGAATTTCCTTGAATAGACTTGATTTTAGAATTGGTCATTTTATTGATAGAAGTCACAAAACTTGTCTAAGCAAAATGGAAGTCATGTAGTGGTAAATACAAATAATTCAAGATTACTAATGGCTCACATCAGTAAGGCAATAGTTATACATCAGTACAATTCTAGCCAATTTCCACTTCAAGATATCTACCATATTTTAGAAATAAAGAAAAATTTGATACATGTAGTTCAATTAGTATCAACATATTATTGTGTCAAATTCAGTCAACAAGATGTAAAGGTATTTTGTGATCACAAAATCCTAGAAAAGCCAATGATGGAGGGATGTCGATTGGAGTCCATTTATGTGATGCCAATAGAATCTACAAACATAAATAAAACAATGAGGAATGAGATAGTATACCTGTGGCACATGCATCTGAGTCATGTTCGTCATTCCAAGCTAAGTATGAAGATATAAAAGTTAGAGCTAAAAGTATTCATTAACCTGATGTATGAATAGACACTACTATGTAGGATGTCAGTATGCTAAAGCTGACTAATTTCCATATGAGGAATTGCAAATTAAAAAAAAAGAACTATTATATTTAAATTATTTGGATATGTTTGGACATGTCAAGTAAATATCAATTGGTAGTATTAATAAAATTTGTTGATAACTTCTCTAGATATGTATGAGTTTTCTTTATGAAAGAAAAATTATATATATAAGCATAAAGAGTTAGTTGAAATAGAAGTGGGAAAGAAGATATGTTTCTCCTGCACAAACAAAGGAGGAGACTACAACTCAAGGGAGTTCTCACAATACAAAATAGAATGTCAAATACGTCATTAATATACATGGCCAACACAACACAATAAAATAGTGTAGCTAAGAGAAGGAATATACATCTTGTAGAAATTTATTAAACTGTGCCACTTGCAAAGAATATACCAAAAAGGTTTGGGCTAAATTAATATGGACTAAAACCTTTATTAACAACAAACATTTTCAACCAAAATTATAATTTGTTTCACCATTTGAGAAATTATGGAACAAGAAACCTATAGTCAATTAGTTTCAAGTATTTAGTTGTGTATATAATGTATTTGATCTTGGACATTTACAAAGTAAGCTTAACAATAAAGTTATTAGATGTATTTTATGGGATATGATAGTCAGAGAAAGAAATAGATCAAATATATGATCCAACAAGTCGAAGATGTTATACTTCTCAACACATGGTGTTCGATGAAACATCTTCTTAGTGGTCTTAAAAAAAGATGTGCTCCCAGATCCAAGAGAATTAAGAGACAAGCTGCAACAAAATATGGAAGAACATATTATTCAATTCCAACCAAGTCAAAATATACTAGGAGATCGCAATAGAAATGATGATGATAAAAGAATAACTTAGAATCTTTGGAAAACTGATATGTATCAACCACATGATAAAGAAGGTATCAGGGCATGCTTAGTGAATCAAAAGAATCAACTCCACTTTGAAAGTCAACCAGAACACGAAGGCCAAATCCCAAATAAAATAATGCAACCACAATCAAATAAGCAACTATAATAGAACCTGATATATTTGAAGAAACATTATATAAATTTTAATGAACGATAACTATGAAATAATATATTAATGCACTTGAGAAAAGTCAGACTTGGTATCTTGTACCAACATCAAGAGATGTGAAACCCTATTATGCAAGTGGGTTTACTATGTAAAATGTTGTCTAGATGGGTGAATTGAGAGGCACAATGCACAATTGATAGCTCATATTTTCTCTCAAAAGTATGAATTAACCTATAGTGAAACATTTAGTTTAATGGAAAAACATACAATTGTATGAGTTCTACCCATGCTTTTAGCTAATAAAGATTGAAATTTATGGTGTATAGATGTGAAAAATATACTTTTTTATGAAGAGTTGGATTGAAAGATCTATATGATCTAGCCAATGAAAAATACTCTATGAATTGAAAAAAGCACTAAGAGCATGATATGGTAATATTACTGAATTTCTAAATACAAAGTGGCTATTGAGTAACACCTATAAATTTCAACACATTTATCAAAGTCAATAGAGAAAATATAACTATCATACTAGTATATGTTGATGATTTGAACATTACTGGTGAGATTGAGATAAAAAATATTAAGACAAATAATAATTTATAAGTTTATTTCTAGATGAAAGAACTTAAACAACTCAAGAACTTTCTTGGTCTAGAGGTTTATTGCACACAAGAATGAATATTTCTTTGTTAGCAAAAATATTCCAATTTTTTTTGAAAAGGTTCATCATGCTAAAATATAAGCCAACTTTGATACGAATGGAACCTAATGCCAAAATGTGTGCATGTGAAGGAAATGATTTAAAGGATGCGATAATGTATCGATAATTGGTAGGAAGTTTGATCTATTTAACCTTGACTCAACCTAACATTTCTCATACATTTAATGGTCATTATATGCATAGTATAAAGAAATCTTATTTAGAAGTAATTCATTGAATATTGAGATATGTAAAGAATACAACTGACCATGATTTCTTGTATTAGAAGGATAAAAACTAAAAATTAGTTGTTTACTATGATATTGACTATGCATGATATCATGACACTAGAAGATCAACAACTGGGTATATATTTAAGCTCAATTTTAAAATAATTTCCTGGTGTAGCAAGATACATCGAACAAAATAATTGTCAACAATAGAAACAAAATATAGAGCAGTAGTAGTGACAACTTAGGAAAGTGTATGGTTGTTGTAATTGTTAGAATACCCTCATCATTCAGTTGAATATGTAATTTAATTACATTCTAATGATCAATCAACAATTCAATTGGTAGAGAATCATGTCTTCCATTTTAGAACAAAACATGTGAAAGTGCATCAATATTTTATCCAAGAAAAGATACTCCAAAAAGAAATAGAGTTATATGGGGTGGATACAGAAGATTCAAAAATCTAATATATTCACTATAGGATTTAATACAGAAAATTTTGAATTTTTTAAGAATTACTTGACATGATACATTGAGAGAGAGAGAGAGAGATAGTGATGCTGGGAAGCGGTGAAAGACATCACCAACACCTTCAAATGTCAACATTGTCAAAGGCTAATGTTGACATATGAGGTCATGCAAATGGATATAAATAAATGTCCTATTCTTGAATAATCAGTCAAAAAAAAAAAAAAAAAAGAAGCAAGGCTTTATTTGCTAGTAGAGTCTAATTGAGAGTTTTTATTTAGCGAGTTATTTCCTTGTTATATATTTTGAAATAGTGATATTTTTTTCATGATATATTAGTGTTTGATGCTCAATTTATTCAACATACATAATATATAGATATATATATATATATATATAAAATGTGTGTGTGTGTGTGTGTGTATAATATAATGTAAAAATAGTGGGTCAAATCCCTTGTTTGATAACCCAATCCAACCTGTGGTCTTTTTTCAAAAATTAAAAAGAGTGACTCAAATTCCTAATGATCTGACCCATGTTTAAAAAAAACTATAGGTCTGATTAGGTAGGGATTTGCTCATACTACAAGAAGAAACATAACATTACTGGGGATTCTAGAACTCAAAAAAAATTCCAGACAGGTGAATACTACAAGAAGAAACACACCTCATGCCCATCTCTGCTGGTGATCTTCTTCTATATATCCTATAATTCCAGACAAGTGCGAGGAAGACAATGATGCTATAGCAGATTATCATCATCAAATCAAAATCTTACTTATTTTTATATCTTTGAAATCAAAAATCAAATAAAAATTATTTTCATAAAAAACCAATGTGTTAGCCTTCTAATGTTTTTGCACAACAATTTAATAACAAAATCAAATTATTCAATTATACTTAAATTAATTAATCTGATCACGTATAAAAAATGGTTCATATATTTTTATATCTAAATAAGGCTATGAAAGGGACTCGGGCTATATAAGATCTCAGGATTCTATTGTAAAGTATTTTTCATAATAATTTATATTAATTATTATTTATGTCACTACAGAATTATAATGGTATTCTCTCACTTATTTTAAATATTTTATACCAACTGTTACATATCACTAATAAAAATTTTTATGTTAAGGTTATAGATACTCATTGATTCAATCAACTTCTAATTATTTTTTTGATATTTTCTACTTAACTTATTTGAATTGTCAGATTAAAATTCACATACAGAGTTAGATAATATCAAAACTTATAAGTTTCTTTAAAGGGGTATCATCAATATTTTTGATATGAAATAAATTTTATCAACAATTAATATTTATTATATGCTTTATAACGTTATCCAATTCATAGAATTCTTAAATCTATCTATATACCACACCTATTATGAATCAAAATAATTATTGAGCATAAATAAATAAAAACTACTTCTAGAATATGAGCAATAATATTTATAATCATAATAATGATATATTTTATTTTACAAGCCAATACAAAATAATTATGCTATGTTAGTCCAGTCCAATACACTCAAGTATACTAATACTAGAAGTTAAAATTTTATCATCTATCATAGTCAAGATAGACCTACTAAAATCTAATACTAAAATCTAATCAATAAGTTGTCAATTCTATCTAGATTGTGAACAACAAACTTATATTTCACAAGTACTGATGATTCGATCTTAAATGCATAAACTAATCTCTATAGAGTGAATCATATATAACCAGAATAAATGACAAATACAATTTTAAAAATTTAACTCATTATAAAATCTTTTATTAAATAATAAAAAGATGTAAATTAAAAAAATAATCATAAATAGCTTTTTGTATAAACCAATTCTAACAAATATGACATAGCATTTTTTTTTCACATAGCCAAAAAATGGTAAAATATGATTGATTTATTTTAGTATATATAAACATAAATATTTTTTTGAGGCGGAGCATCATTTCGTTAAAAAATTTAGATCACAAACTTTGAATATTTTTTATTTATGTTAGCCAAACATATTTTTTCCAAAAAAAATATCACATCACATAAAGGATATTTTAGATATTTTCATGATTTTATATAATTCAATAAAATTTGTGAAATTTTTAACAATTGTTCCTAATTTTACACATTTTATGTTGTCATACTAATTAATTTATATAATAGTCTTTTAAATATAATTTCTCCTAATTTTTACTACAATTTTAGAAAAAATTATGTAATGGTTCACCATTTTGAAATATATATTTAAAAAACCTAAATTTTCGACATTTGAAAAAAATATAGCACTCAAATATGAAAACCCAAAGATACTCATCTATGCATCATGATAACATATCATATCATCATGCGCATGCCATGTTATATGAAAAAGATAAGAGAAAATTATGATTTGGAAGTCAAACAAATCATTTATATTTTTCTCCCCATTACACCTAACTTGTGTAAAACACCAATATACATAACTTGTGTTATGCATAATGTGTTTGTTCATAACGTAACATTATGTATAACACGAGCTATACATGATTTATGTTATGCATAACATAATGCTATGCATATCATTATGCATAACACCAATATGAATAACTCAAGTTATGCATAATGTTAGACTCATATGCATGACTCATGTGTCATACCTAATTTACTGTGTTTTTGCACAACATTATGTAAAACATGAGTTATGGTGCATGCATTAAATTATGCATAACATGCATGTTTATGCATAATGTAATGTGTTGATGCATAATGTAATGTGTTGATGCATAATGTAATGTGTTGATTTATAATATTATTCATAACACAAGTTCATAACATTATGTTTCATGTGTTTATGCATAAGGATGCATCACATGTTATGCATAAACTGGTTTATGCACGGTGTGTTGGGCTTTTTTTTCCATGTGGAGGGCCATACTTTTGAGCCCAATAAAAAAGGCCACTTAGGTCTTCTCATAAAAGATGAGATCAAAATCATTTTTTTGCTTTTTCTTTTTTTCTCTGTTTTATTTTTGTTCTTTTTAGGGTTTTGAGAGAGCATCCAAGAAAGGAGAGAGAGTATTAACCGCTACAAAGTAGAGAGTGAGAGAAGGAGAGAGATACACTTGTTTTTAAGAGAGAAAAAGAAGAAGAGAGAAAATATGTTTTTTCTTCTCTTCACTGCCCAGATTTAATCAAAGTCCCGATCCTGCTATGTTTGTGGTCTGATCGACCTTAAACTTGGAGGAGATGTTCGTGACTCCTTTATCTTCGATGTGAATGGTGAATATCTTATTTGAATTTCTAAAAGGTCATTTTTTAGTGCAATATTAGTGCCTCTGTGTTGTTGAGTTTTTCACCCGGATAATTTTTGATCATCAACTCTTATCCAAGTTAATTCGTGGTCTGATTGAGCTGATTTTTGGTGAGCATGCTCTTAACTCATCGATCTTTATTTTGAATGGTGAGATTGGATTATTAGTTCTGAACAGTAGTTTTTGTGTCCGAGAACAGTGACTCTTTTTTGTGATATATCTCCATTGCTTTGTGCAAGTTATTGTATTTGCCAATATTAATTTCTTGAGATATGGTTGGTATATGACTCTAGTTTTATCTAGATAGAATTGTGTAACCCATTGATTATATTAGTGAAAGTTTTTCTAGGCTAAAATTGTTTGTGTTCATATTCTTGTTGCTTTAGGTGAAGTATTATTGCTCTATTAAATTATTTCTTATTATAATCCACAAGAGGCAATAAAATCCAATTGTGCATTGTTTGTATTTATCCCATCACAATGTTATGCTGAATATGTGTTATGCACACATCAGAACTTGTGTTAAGCATAATGTTAGGCCATAAACCACAACTCGTATTATGCATAAACTAGTTTATGCCTAATATGAGTTCGCAATATTATGTACAAATTTTTATGCATAAATTGATTTATGCATTATGAAAATATTTTGTTTTATTTAACAAATTTGAAATTTCTTGGTAGACATGGGCATAAAAAAGGGTAAATACATATTAATAATTTTTTGCCACAACTCAGTTTTAGCAAGTAGAGGATGTGAGTTCGAATTTCACATTGCACCTGCTATAGGATTAAATAGTTTCATAATTTCCAAAGTCAGTCAACCAAATAATTAAATTAAAATTTATTTATTTTTCTAAATTTTGGAGGATAAAATCGAGTTAATAAATTTTAATGCAACAAAACTTAATTATTTTAGAATTTGATACATTTTTTTTAATAATAAAAAGTTCGATGCATCAAAACTTATTTCTTTTAGAATATGGTAAACTTTTTTTAATTATGACATGTTTGGTGCCACAAAACACAAATATTATATGTTAGCTGTAACAAAACACAATTCTCCCAACATTTTATGTTTTGGATATTTTGTATAAATAATTTTCGAAATGCATACAAAAAACATATTTTTTTTGACACTAATATCAAGATCTACTTTTTAGGAACAAAAATAATATTTTCAAAAAATATAATGCTGTTGAAAAAGTACACACACACACACATGTAATGTATGTGTGTCAATTATCTACATGTTACACATGTTATATCACACCGCAATACCTACATTTTTTGAAGATCAAATAAGATTCTTACAAAAAATAAAATATAATTTTATAAAAGATTTAAAGAAATGCCAAATGTGAGGGGGATGGATCCCCTACTTATTCACTATATTTCTTGTAAAAAATATAGTACTCTCATAAATATTTGTAGCTTATCCACAAATATAATTATACATAATAACATAATTAATCAAAAACAACAATTTTAATTTGTATATAAATTATTCATGGTCACATCAATTTCCGATCCTCAATTTAAAGTAGAAATATGATGAGGCATGAGTAGGCTTATATCTAGAATTAGACGAGATAAGATTCTAATGTTCATTAAAAAATTTTATTATTATTAATTATTTATTTAATCATAATTTAGGATATGTCTATTAGGATATGTCTATTTAGGATATATTTGTTAGAATTTCCAATTTCGTGATACATGTCATAAATTTGGAATGCCTATAAAGTTTTGTGATGTGTATGCTACAATATTGATATGTGTGTTAGAGTTTAGGGATATATCTATCATAGCTTTGTAATTTATGTGTCTGTTAGGGTTTTGTGATGTGTCTGATATAATATTGATATGTGTTTTAGAATTTGGAATATATTTGCCACAACTTTGTAATTTATGTGTCTGTTAGGGTTTTGGGATATGTATATTGCTGCCCATAAATAATATGCCATATTATTATTTTGGGAGATTTGTTAGAAATAATATAGAACTATTTTTTATATGTTTATTTTTCTGTCTGTTAAATTTTATTATTCTTTGTAACAGAGCAACATCAATTTTGTATCAGAGATTAACTTCAATTTAAGAAAGTTATTTTATTTTTTATTGTTTTTGCTTCTCAAATTCACCAATCTCATCACCTCACTGCCGATCACTATCTCTCTCTTTCTCTGTCACAAAGCAACCAACATCTTACCAACTAATGCCATATCAACATAGGCATCCCAACAAATGACATATCATTCGATGACATACCAATTGATGACATACCAATTGATGACGTACTAACTTTCAAAGCTAGATTTCCTCATCGCAAGACTCTTGTGAAAATTCATGAATAAAACCCTAATTCTTTTTAACTTCTGAAATTCCTGCATATTAATAGATCACAAGGAATGACTTCTTGTAATTTATGTTAATTTGCATGCTGACATACTAGATCATTTGTTGTTCGATTGTTACATTTCATCTAACTCTTTAGAATTGAATTCTTTTCAACATGGAGAGAATGATTTGTACAAGGAGGAAACACTTATCTAACACTAGATGAGATATGAATTCCAAGTATAATAAAAATTAGTATTATTAATTAATTATTTATTTAATCATGTTTTAGGGTGTGTCTGCTAGAATTTTAAGATGTCTTTGTTAAGGTTTTGGGATGAGTATATTAGAGTTTTGGGATGTGTTTACTAGGATTTTAAGATATGATTATTAGGGTTTTAAAATGCAACTATAAGTGTTTTGGGATGGTATTTTTTATGATTTTGAGATGTGATTGTTAGAATTTCGGGATGTGTTTATCAGGGTTTTGAGATATAATTGTTAGGGTTTTGGTATTTGTTTATTAGGGTTTTGAGATGTCATTATTAGGTTTTTGGGATGTGTTTATTAGGGATTTGAGATGTGATTGCTAGTGTTTTGAGATGTGTTTAATGTTATATTAGAACAACTTTTAATTGCTTCAATAAAGATTACAGAGGATAACTTGAAAAGAAGAAAAAGAGAGCAATCAAGAAGAAGAAGAGAGTCGCAATGAAGATCCAGAGAGCAAGCCACAATAAACTCAATAAAATTATGTTATTTAATCATCAAAAAAAAAATAGAGTTTATATATGAGGTTTAATATTCAATAAAAATAAAATAGTCATTTAAAACTTTACAGCATGATTGATGTGTTTATTAATTGAATATCAGTAAGGGTGAAGTGGTAATTTCACCAAGTGAGATGCCAAACACAGCAATAGATTTAATCTTATTATTCTCAACTGCATCTTTAATAAAGTGGTATTTGAGACTTAAATATTTTGTTTGACTATGCATAATAATATCACTTGCTATGGATATAGTTGATTGATTGTCACATAGTTTGTTAGTTGGGACTTTCAAGGGTTCATCCAAATCAACCAAATAATTTTCTTATTCACAAGGCCAAATATGTGCCTACTAAAGCTGAAACATATTCAGTTTCAGAGGTAGATAGAGAAACTGTGGATTGCTTCTTTGACTGCCAAGAACATCCACGGTTCTAAAGTTAAATAAATATCAAAAGGTACTTCAGTAGTCCTCTAGACATCCACCCCAGTCACTATCATAATATCCAGATATTCTGGTGTGATTAATTCTAGAGTACTTTAGACCTAAGTCTAAAGTTCATTTTAGGTATTTTAAGGCTCGTTTGGCAGCACTAAGGTGTATATGATTGGATGCATGCATGAATCGAGATAGAAGATGAACTGAGTATATAATGTCAGGTCGTGTGGCAGATGCATACAGTAATCTTCCAATTAAGATTCTTTATGTTTTTCCATTTATTATTCTACCTTGGGCAAAAATTAGTTTCTAATTTACAACCAGAGGGGTAGGGACAGGCTTACACTCACTCATCACATAATTTCTCAATATATATTGCATGTATTTTGTTTGGAAAATGGATACACTACTTGAGTCTTGAAAAATTTCAATTCCTAAGAAGTGTTTTAAGTTACCTAGGTTTGACATTTCATACTTAGTTTCCATATCTCGTCTAAAGGCCTCTATTAATTCAGATTTTTTACTTATAAAAATTATGTCATTTACATAGATTGACATGATTAAAATTCAAGAAACATTTTCCCTTTTAATATAAAGTTTAGGCTCACTCATACTACGTTTGAATCCTTGATTTAACTTATTTGTTGATACCAAACATGAAGAGCTTTTTTTTACCCATATAGAGTCTTGTTTAATTTATAAACACAGTGCTCAGCCCATTGTTTTATAAACCCAAGTGGTTGTTCTACATAAATCTCCTCCTTGAGTTTACCATTCAAGAAGGCCGATTTAATGTTTAGTTGGAATAAGTCCCAACTCTTTTGTTCGGCTAAGTCTATTAGAAATCTTACTATTTCTAATCTTGCTACTGGAGCAAAGGTTTCCAAGCAATGGGTTACAGCCTTTTGAAAATACCTTTGGCTACTAATCGAGCCTTATATAAAAGATGTTTTGTGTTTGGTCGAGTTTTGATTTTAAATAACCATTTGACACCTATGCTGTGTTTATTTGGGGGCAGGTCTACTAAGGTACAAGTTTGATTCTTTTCAAATATAGAAATTTTAGTGTTCATTGCATTGACCCACTCTTGATATTTTACTACCTCTTTATAGTTAAGAGACTCAACTGAGGAGTAATTATATCGTTGGTATATCTCAGTCAAGGACTTATATTTAACAGGTGTAAATGTGTCATGTAACTCCTCTATATTCGACTCTGACTCAGAAGGGGAGCAGAAACCATATCTTGGATTGCATTCTTCTTTATTACTCGTTGAAGCATCTATATTACAACCTTGCAAGCTTGTATTTTGCATTTCAGAATCTTAGAAGTTTTCATCCTATTTTGCATTTTCATTAACAATTACATCTCTACTCACCAGAAATATTTTTGTTTCTAGTGAATATAGTCTGTAATCCTTAGATTGCATACTGTATCCAACTAATATGCATTTTAGACTCTTGGAGTCTAACTTAGTTATAGTGGGCTTTGATATGTGGGAGTAGCACACACTTCGAATACCTTGAGGTGTTCAACATTAGGTTTCCTCTCACTCCAAGCCTGTAGTGGAATGAACTTATCCAGTGCGTTTGTAGGGCATCTGTTGAATAGGCATACTACAGTGTTTACTATTTATACCCAATAGACTTTAGGTAGGTATTTTTCATTCAAAATACTTCTAGCCATTCCCATTACTGTTTTGTTCTTCTTCTCTACAACACCATTTTGTTGTGGAGAGTAAGGGGTGGTCAAATGTCAGTGTATTCTTTTTTGTTCACAAAAATTAATGAATTTTTATGAAAGGAATTCACACCCTCTGTCAGTTCTAGGTGTCTTTACAGTTAGTCTTGACTATCTTTCTATTAGAGGTATTAATTTTTTGAAGTAGTCAAGTACTTCAGACTTGTGTTCCAGGAAGTATACCAACATATGTCTAGTACAATCATCGACAAATAGTAGAAAATAACTACTGTTGGCCAGGGACTAGACTGATATCTGTCCACAGATGTCTGCATGAATCAATTCTAGTGGTTGGGAAGCTTTCTAGGTAGAGTCCTTGAGAAAAATTTGTCTGAACTATTTCTCTAATGAACATTCCTCACAAACAGAGGTGGGGGTGGCAAGGTTGGAAGGTACACCTTTCACAAGTTATTTTTGAAAAAGATTTTTTAGATTAGAGTAGTTAAGGTGTCCAAACCTTTTATACTATAACAATGCTTCTGACTCAGCATTCATAGTCAATGTCTTATCCATTTTTTGGTTAAATATCAGTGGAAAACTCTTTCTACTGGATATCTTCACTGTCAAGATATATTATTTTTAAATACTAAGCTATTACCTTTTTCCATCAATTACCCCATACTCAGAAGGTTTTGATCCAGTGTTGGAACCAAAAGTACGACATCTTTTATAATTTTGACTCCAGTGAGAGTGGGAACAGAGACTTTGCCTTTGGCTTTTTCCTGAATAAGGTCTCCGTTTCCCAATTTTTGGATAGTGGTTTGAACAATCACTATCCAAAAACCATACATTGGGTGAGGGTTTTATTCTTGTTTCAGTTACATAAAACAAGTATTTTGTAGAGATCATTTGCTCTGTACAACTAGCACACTGAGTGTGATTCAACCTATAGTCCTTTGAAATATGCTAAAACTTTTTACAGTTTAGACATTAATTCTATTTTCTAATTAAACCATCACTCTGTCTCAGTGTGGTTTGTTTTCTTGCATATAATTCAAGAGATATGTGAGGCTTTCTGTGAGATAATTGAGAGTATAGAAGAAGAGGAGCAATTTTTATTTTTATTTTTGTTTTTAATTTTAAACACATACTTGGGGTTTCCTCTTCTATTTCTTGTCTCTACTGCTTGACCTTATTCATTACAAATTAATTCTCCCACCTTGACTACATGACAGATTCTCCAAATATTCCGGCTCTCTTGAGTAGTCTGCTCTCATATGATTTCAGGGAGCTAAGAACTTGTTGGGTAGTTAGCTCTGTCATGTCTTTTGTCTCCTCTATTACTACCATAATAACATCAAATTTATTGAGCATACAAATGAGCAGTTTCTCAACTAGTCGAGTTTCTGTGATATTCTCTCCATAGATTTTTAATTGATTAACAATATCTAAAAATTGATTTGAGAACTCAGTAAGAGGATCTGAGTTGTTCATACTTAGATTCTCAAAGTGTTTTCTCAAGTAGTATATAAGAGTTCCTCGAGTATTTTTATCTCCCTGAAACTCTTCTATAAGGAGATCCCAAGTCTCCCTATCTTGAGTACATCCCGATAGTTGAGGTAAAATGACATTACTGACTTCTTTTTGGATGAATAGTAATACCTTAATATTTAATTTTCTTAACTCTCGTTCATCTATTAACTATTTTCATTCTAGAGAAGAGATATTAGGTGATTATGTGTATCAAGTACCAACACTCTCTCATATATCTTGTGATATGAATAATATTCACATTTTAATAAGCTAATAATCAAAGTTATCACCATCAAACAAGGGTATGAGGATCGACCTCGAACCTGATGAACTTAGATTCTTGGATGCCATTCTGTTTAAAAGTTTTGAAAAAATGTAAACAAAAAATTTGGGGATCTTGTAGAATTTATTGTTCAAATTACACAAATCCTTTATATCTGGACAGATCTGTACTTGATCTAAAGAATATGAGAATAAAAAACCCATTGATAACATTAAATAGGGTTTTGAGATTTCATTGTTAGGGTTTTGGGACGTGTTTAATAGGGTTTTGAGATTTGTTTGTTGGGGTTTTGGAATGTGTTTATTAGGGTTTTGAGATGTGATTGTTAGGGTTTTGGGATGTGTTTATTAGGGTTTGGAGATGTCATTATTAGGGTTTTGAGATGTGTTTATTAGTGATTTGAGATGTGATTGTTAGGGTTTTGGGATGTGCTTATTAGGGTTTTGGGATGTGTTTATCAGGGTTTTTTTGAAGTATATGTTACAATTTTGAAATTTGTATGTTGGTGACTTTAAATGGTACCTTATATTCCACCAGTACATTACCAGTACAATTTTGAAATTTGATGTGTTTATTATTCTTGAGGTAATTTTGAAAATGATTTGAAAATGATTTGAAAATGTGTTATCTTTATTTGTTTATGCTAATATTTTTTGTTCTTTTTACTCGATCTACAGAAATATCAGTGCGCAACATTATATTCCACCAGTACATTATCATGTTGTGGCAATAAAGTGAAAAACATAAACAAGTAAATCAGGGCATGAGGTTGGTGTCGAGGGACGTGAGTGGCGTGTAAAAAAGGAAAAGGAATTGAAGCGAGAAAGGAAGAACGGTCATGAATGTTATTAATTAAAGAAGAAAGCCGATGCTAGTGCTACCCGTGACTGTTGCGATGTGCACCTCTTATCTTCCAATTGAAGTAACTAGCACGAGGACGGAGGACATCCTTATCTGCCTATTCACTTTACCCCCTGACTTCTGTTCCTTGTGCTTTACGTGACATGATTGAGAGGACGCATCAGCATCGATTCTCGTTACGGGCCCTGCCTGTGGTGTGTTCCGACGTAAACCTGTCATGGCATGGTTCTATTTTTCTTCATCATTGACTAAATGTGAACTAGTTATCAGTTTTATTTTCATGCACTCTAAATTTTTATCAAGGAACTTATAATATGTATTGTATAAAGTCAACATTACGTAATTGAACAAAAAAAACCCTTTTTTTTTTCATAAAAATAATAAAAAAAATCACCAAAATGCAAAATAATTATATTTTTATATACTTAAAATCGAAAATCCAAATTCGTCAAGTTGGCAATTAAAAAAAAAAATAAAAAATTATACTAAAAATTGTATTCACACTTCAAGTTTCAACAATCACTGATGTATATAGAATAATGGGATTCATACCCAGATACTTCACACATTACAATACCTCTCAACCATCCAGCTATACAAAATAAATCAAATATATTTCAAAAATATTTGTGTGTATGTGTGGGTATGTTTATGTGTATATATATATATATATATATATATATATTTATTTATTTATTTATTTATAAATGTGGTAATCCACAAGCTTTTGTTCTTCTTATTCCCTTTTGGATTCAACACTTCTTACTTCTTTCTTCGATCATTCTTTTCATAAACAAAATTTTCTTCTAGTATTTTCTCATACTCTACATTCTCATATCCTCAGACAGTTTGATTAAAATTATTGCCTCATAGTACAATCATGATGTACTACTATTATTGGTGATAATCAAGTTATACTACATATCTAGTAGCGAACAAAAAAGGGTATAATGACTTTGTCATTATCATGAATCTCATAGCTAGTACATAAAAGTTTGCAAATCAGTATATAAAAGTCATAAAGGCGTGAAGATAACAAGTTAGTCTCCTTCATGTGTAATTTATATAGTTTTTTCCTACCCTTCTCATAAGGGAGCTGGCTGGTGAAGACTCTCATGCAATGACCGGGAGGTCACGAGTTCAAGTCTCACCAGGGGGGTACTGGGGAATTCTTACCTGCTTGGTTCTCTGGGGGCCCAAGGGGATGTAGGGGCCCACGTAAGTGGGCTCTGAACCTCTTGGTTATCCATATATATATATAGTTTTTTCCTTAGAAACAACTTATTAACCAATAATTTGTTTAGATAAAGTAGTTTAAGTTTTTTTCACAAATTATTCACTGTTCACAAAAATATCATATGCATAATATAATTGGATCAAGCATCACACTATCTGATGGAACTTAACCCAGTTGATAATCTTGGTAGATGTTACCTCTAGTTTCTAATCATATACAAGTGGATCATTAGTTGCAGACAAATAATCTTTGTCAACCAATAGATTATGCATCTTAAATTTCTAGAGTTCAAAACTTTTCCAAAATTTTTTCTATCTTGACCCTATATATCATTGTTGTGATTTTGGTATAGTGTCAAAATTTATTATTTATAACACGATACCAAAAGTTCATTTGATGATTTAATATATACAATAGAAATTTATAAGCATATAAGTCATATAAGAAATAAAGTAGACATAAATCAGTTATTGATCCCATAGAAATAAATTGGCTCTTGGATAGATACTCAGTGTTTGTTTATTTTCTTACATATGATGAGTTTTTTAATATTAGAATAATATTATGCTTGATTGTTAGATGACGCATTATATGACGTGCTCCCTTGGCATATTAGATAGTAATTAACCTTGGTATATTATTATCAAGGATAATCCTTTTATTATTATGTCTTCAATATTTTATCATCGAAACTACACTTATTCTATTCATGGGTCATCCACACTTCTACTCCTTTTAGAAAATATATCAATTACTTTTGACAATTACTTTGAATATAAAATTTTATTATCCAACCTCAATAGTCATGAAACACTTGAAATAAAGTAGTAATAATTTTTTTAAGCTTTTCGCTTCATAAACATCATGCTCATATTAATTAACATATATTTTCATATGATTTCATTTATGAAAGCTATTCAAGATGTAATGATCACATGGTTATAACTATCTTACCAAACACGTCCCCATAAATGTGTCTTATAGCTTGCCTACTCCCATTCATCTTAGCTAATATAAGACTCATACATTATGGTAAAACATCTAGGTTTGATATTCTACATAACTTGCATATCATTTAAAGATTAGTTCTTCTAGAATAAGTACAATGATATTAACTTAATTTTATTTATGCTTTTAACTTAATGAGCATTATACTCACATCAAGTAAACTTAAAGAAATTTTGGATTTTCATACAAATATCCATCTTACAAGGTAAGAATAAAAGGGTTTTAATTTCTTCTAACTCCAATCTTATGAGTTATGAGTGTGTCTCATGACTTATCTATTAGTATATATCATTATCAATACGCATAAATATATTTGGTATGAAATGATAAATCTATGTTCTAATTAACATCCATATACATCAATATTGAAAACATAAAAATTTTATAATTAAATATTATGAATCCACTATCATCCTACACTTATACATAAACCAATTCTAGATTGAGATACATTCTAGTCATAGCCATTTCTAAAATTCAGAATTTATTGCATCCTACTTTCCACAATGAAAGACCTCTGCTATCTCCCCTTCATTTTGAGGATAGAGGTTCATCATTGACCTCTTTGTAGCTTCTTTTATAAGAATAGATATCTTATAAATTTGGTTTTATTAGTAGCCATGACATACACTACTTCATTTGACACTCTCGAGGAAATAAAAGTGAAATATCATCATCAAAAGGGTGAACTTTTTGAGGATCATACTTTAAATTCAATTTTTGTTGGTAGCCTCATTTATCTTGCTAGCCATTGTAAAGCCTATTATGTTGTCCACACTGTTAAAAAGTTCATGCAAGCCCCTCGGCATTTCCACCTATCTATTGTTCAATGCATCATTAGATATATCCTTAGCACATCTAGTCATGGCTCATTCTCCCCTATTGCTTCTTCCATCAAACTACATGCCTAGCATGATGTTTATTGGGATGGCTACACCGATACACCAAAATCTACTACCAGATGGTGCATGTTTTTTCTTGATGAACTTATCTCTTGGAAATGCAATAAACAAGACTATCTCCAAATCATCCTTAGAGGCAGACAATAGTGGCATGGTTGGTGCATGCTCTAAGATCATTTGATTGTGAGTCTCCTCATTGAGCTTGGTTTCTCCCACTATTAACCTTCCACATTGCATGCTGATAACACTTGTACCATCTAAATTGCGACCAACCCAATCTTCAACGAACATATACAAGATATAGAGGTTGACTACCATTTTATCCAAGAGACATTTGGCTATCATATTATCACAGTACTACATATCTTCTCTACTTTATAGATCATGGATATCGACTTTACCAAATCCAAGAAATGTCAATTCTATAATTTTCTTGTTAGCAAATTGATGCTTTTATTTTTACTAGCATCAATTTGAGAAGGAAGTCAAAGGAAGAATTTACATGGCCACCTGTCTTGATTTTTTATGATACTTTTAGATGACCAGCTCCTTGACTTTCTAGAAGATAAAAAATATTGATAATATTATGGCAATAAATGAAAACTTTTTTGGATTATTAGAAGTTGTAAATATTGATAACTTATTTAGATTGATATTCTGAACAAAGTTAGGTTCATTTGTATTTTATAAATGTTTGAGAATAACAAGAAAAGACACTTTAATTTTTTATTAAAACTCTCTCTATGTTGATCATTCTCTCTATCTTTATATTAAAATATTAAAATAAAAAAGAGTTAAAATTAAAAAAACAAAAATGATCTGGGCTCAGTCTCGTTCACCCATACTAGACAAAGGGATATGTGAACTAGGTTGTATTCTTTGAATTCTTGACTAGCCCATTATTGTGAGTTAGTTATAGTATAAAAACTCATTGTTTATAGAATGACACCAAAAGTTTATTGGATGATTAGTTATATTCAATCGAGATTTTCAAGTATATAGGACACATACATAATAAAATAATTATAAATCTAGACATTAATCTCGTAGAGATTGTATGAGCAGTTTGACTAACCAATAATGAATTAATTGATACTCGAGTTTGAGAACATAAACTTGTGTATTTGATTGATACTCATACTTTAGGGTTAGTTTACTTTCTTGTATATGATGAGTTTTTTGCTATTGATGAGATATTATGCTTGAATATTAGAGGAAGAGTAGGATCAAGTGGATTCTTTCTTTGCCTCCTTTACATACAAGGTGATCGTCAACCTTGGACTATCACAAATAAGGATGATTCAATTATAGTTGTTTCTTAGTATTTTACTACCAAAACCACATTCACTCTATTTGTAGGTCATCCATACTTATACTCATTTTAGGCAATACATCAACTATCATTCATAATTACTTCAAGTATACATTTCTATTCTCCACCCTAAATAGTCATGAAAGATACTAAATAATATGCTATTAATTATATTTGAGCTTTTGGTTTCATAAGCATCATATTGACATTAATTAATATATATCTCACTAATAATTTTACTTATAGAAGTCATACAAGAGAAAATGATCATAGGACAATAACCAACATACCCTCTTGCATGTGTTCCATGACTTACCTATCACATTCTATCACTACTAACACATAAATCTTATACTATAGTGAAACACATATATTAGATGTTCTACTTAACTCAAATCATTTTAGTGTTCATTCTTCTAGTATATGCATAAAAGAATAGTCATTGCTTCATTATTCTTTTGGCTTTGTGAGTATCTATTTGGTACTCCACATACTATCTTTTGTGTTGTTTGGTATGAAAATTCTAACATATTTTTACTTATATAAACTTTAAATATATAAATTTTATTAAATGCTTATTTTGATAGAATTAGAAGAATAGTAGTATATTCCAATATATTTTAAGTAAAATTGATGAAACTGGTTGACTTGTGGAGTGATGACTTGTAGGAGAGAAAAGCAAAGAAAATTCTTGATATTTTCTATAAAATGGCTTGATTAAATTATTCAAAAAGCTTATTGAGAAGTTGTAGCATCCCTTTTTGGGTATGACTTTATAAAATAAGACATGGTAATTTTTATACATTATGACTCTATCATTGAGTTTTCATAATCATTTTATTGTACAATACTATCTTCATGGCTACAATAATTTCTTGGAGTTGAGGACATACAATTTCTAAAACATAGTGATCATCAGTATTATATTTTTATGAAGTAAAAACCAAGTACATGGTGTGACTTTGAAAGGGTACCAAAACTAATAGTTAGTTGACATAATCACAAAGTTTATTTGAGTATGGATCTCTTGTATAATATAGTTCTATAAATATATGGTCCATATATATAATACAATAAACATGAGTCAAAATATCAATCACACATAGATTATTTTGAAAGTTTGATCAATCAATAATGAACTAACACATATATGAGTTGAATAGGTATACTTGATCTTTAAAAATATAATCAGACTCTAAGATTGGTGAATATACTTATGTATGATGATGTTTCATAGTAATTATATTTAGTTATTGGATGATGAGTAAATTAGTATGGATTTATTATCTATGTTCCTTCTTGATATAGAAAGTGGCTATTATCTAGTAGACTATCACTACCAAGGATGATCCCCTCATAATTATCATCTTAGTATTTTAATAGCAAAACATATTATTTTGTTCAAGGATCATTTATATATCTACTCCTTTTAGGCAATACATCAACTATTCTTGATTACTTTGAGTATATGCTTCTATTCTTCAACCTCTAATTATTTCAATGACATTAGAAAATGTGGTACTACTATATATTTGCACTTTCAACTTTATAAATATCATACTCATTATAATTAATTATACATCTTCTTATGAATCTCATCTATAAAATTTATACAAGTATGAATGGTTTGTAGATTTATCGCCATCATATGAGTCTCCACCACTTGCATGTTTCTCATGACATGTATATCACCATCATTCGCAACCAACATATAACTTTCACACTATGATGAAACTCTTAGGTAAGATATTTTACTTAACCCCCACATTAGTCATAGGTTAGTTCTTCTTGATAGTATTTAATGGATTAGTTTTTTATATATTCATGCTTTGAGCTTTGTGAGTGTTATTTTCAGAATGATTAATATACATTAACTTCAAGTTTTCATATATTAGTTTATTTCACATGTTAATATTTGAAGGGTTGTTACTTCTTTATTATTGAATAATGTGAGTGTGTCCCATGACTTATTTTCACCATCAATCATGACAAACATGCATAAACTAATATATTCATGAAAATCCTAATTTTTGGTTCTAAATTATATCAATATTTATCAACATCTAAACACCACATAAATACAAATATAAACTCATAAAATCAATAATTCATCACAACATAATTATATTACCAATCCAAAAATTCAATTTAGTCATACATTGGGGAAAAAAAAATCATGTGGGACATATTTAAAGGCATCTCATGAATTCAAGGGTTACCAATGAATGTCCAAATGATTTTTTAAGCACAAAATCCTAATTCCAATCAAAGTTTTATGTTATTCATCTTGGATCTTCCATTAAATAGGATTGAATTTATGTAAGCTAGGATTCTTGGTATGTGAATCATATTCCTATTCTCTCTCCTTTTTCATTTTCTTTAGATTTATATGACTTTAGTCTTGACTTTGTGAGAAAAGTATCATGGTACAAGGATTTCCATGAATGAGATTAAAGTCTTTGTAAAATAAAGTTGTAGCATTTGGGACTGGTGCAACCCCTTGTTTTTTCTTTATGATCAATACTATCTTTATGATACTTTTTTTGATTATAATGCATGAAATAAAACCATACGTTAAAACCTAAAATTTAGGTATGTTAATCATTATGAGTATGATATTTAAGAAGCCAAAAATATAAATGCTTCTATATGTCAATCTATTGTACACAACATAGAAAAATTATTTCTCGATTAGAATGGATGATATATATGACATTCTTCTAAGAGTTTCACATTTAGTATGAGAGTTTCATAGTTACAAAGGAGGACGATGAGAGGTAATCCTTAAGACACATCTAAGTATGTTGTAATTTATAAGGTTGTGAGAGCCCTTGTGAGTTGTTTTCACTCATATGGGTCTCACTGGTGGAACTTGATATATGTGTATGTTAATTATATGAGTATGACACATATAAAGTTTAAAGTATAAATACTTATAAATCATGTTAATTGTTAGCCTTTATGATATCTGAGGTTGGATAATAAGAGTATACATAGGAAGCAACTATCAAGGATAGTTGATGAAGTTGCTTAAAAGTATGAAATTATGAATGACTCTCGAGTAAATATAATTATTGTCTTAGTGGTGATGTACCATGGAGATAGATATGAAAGGACCATCATTGGGATGATCCCAATGATGATTACCTTGTATGTTATTAGGGAAAGAAGTCATTGTACAAGACTCAAACATTCGATATATGTCCAAAATTAATATAATTTAAGCTAATTTGAACAAATACTACATAAATTAAATGAATAAACTTAGATCTAATATTGATTCTAAATTTTGAATATTTATTTTACTAGAATTAAGTTATCACACTATTAAATAATTGAACTAGTAATATAATCCATGTATGATTGATATATGATGAAAGTCCTTTTTACTACTTTTACGACCCATACACTTTTGAATCCCTTATTTATAAGATACTCTTACCAACTAGATTTTGGGACACTATCTAATCCAAAAAATTAGGATGTATAACAAAGTTACAATAAGTTTTTGATGTCATTACTGAGGATTGATTAGTTTGGTTAATCAAAGTGAGTTTGTGTAATTATTTTTATAAAAGGATAATTCATTTCAGTTGTTTAAAATGCATTAAGTTTGATAAATCATTAAAAAGCTAAATGCAAAGTCTTATTAACTTGTTAGGAATATGAAAATCTTTTGGGTTTTCATTATTTTTACTTGTATCATTTTCATTATTTTTTTCTTTAAGTACCATTTTATGAGCTAAAGCTTTAAGACTCGACTAAATTCTCTAAACCTACAAATTAAAAGAATTAGAAAAGAAATAATCAAACAAAGAGCTGATAAATAGCCTATGAATGATACTAGTAGTAATAGAGGGCTCCAAGAGAGTGATGGGTAAGCTATCCAATAACCCATCCACCACCATACCTCATGAGACTATTGGAGGACCATGATAATGGATAATTAATCAAGTATTTGATTGCAACCAATGAAAAATAATTACTTTGAGTTGAAACCAAGTCTTATAGCCATAGTTCAACAATATTAGTATAGTGGAAAGTATCAAAAAATTTTAATGGATAAGCCATAATATTTTAGGAGTTATGAAAAATAGTAAAACTAAATTGAGTTAGCATGAATGTAATATGATTATGTTTATTTCTATTTTCATTAAGAGATAATGTACAAATTTAGTTCCAATATTTATCTCAGAGTTCCATTGAGAGGTGATATGAGCTAGTGAGAGTATTTCTCACTAAATTTTTATCACCTTAAATTATATCTCAACTATAGAGCGAGAAAAGCCAATTTTAGCAAGATGAGCATGAGAATCTATGCAATGCTTGAGATCATTTTAAGGAGTTTTAAGGAGATATCCTTATCATGGATATGAGTTGTGATTCTAATCCCAAACTTTCTACAATAGGGTTAACTATATGAGGAGGTACATGGTTGATATGGCAGTTGGAGAATCGATTCACCATGATATGAGTTGTGAATAAATTACATGAGGAAACATATTAGTTAATTGAGGAAGTAACAAAAAATACCCACTGAACTCTAATAGATTGTTTATTTGAGAGAAGAAAAGTTAGTTAATTGGAGTTGGATCGATTCACCATAATTGAAGTGAAGATGAAAGCTCTTTCAAGGAAGCTTGACTCCCAAGATAAAAAAAAAAGAAGAAAAACAAAGGAGATTATCATTTTACATCCACATGAATTGGTGAACTTAGATCTCATTTATCAAATGGAAGAAACTAATTAAATACAAAGAAAATGGTATGTGTTTCGAACCAACAACAATATCTCAACATATTATCATTTGAATATGAGAAAATATAAGAATTTTTTTTATAAGGACACTATGAAAGTGGGATATAGAATACTGGGTAATTTTCAATGAATATTGGAAAAAAATTATTGAGCTATAATAATCAAGAAATTTCAAGTTTTAATTGTCAACTATCAAAAAGAGAAGAGAAGACAACCTTGGAAAAATATATACATATCATCATCATAGAATTAAAAAAGAGGAAAAAAAATACATATCCAAGACCATCAGATGGGAGTACTTGAAGCGAGGATAAATAAAATGAGTTCAGTAATGAGGAATATAGAGAATCAAATTAGATAATTGATATTATATATGAATAAAAAATGAGTAAATGAATTTATAAGTGATACTAAGATAAATTTTAAGAAGTATTCCTTTATTTTGCTTATAAAAAGGAAAGAGATACAAAATCATTACATTGAACAAGATAATTCTAAAGTTTTTTGGGCTCTTAGTACTATAACTTTTATAAAATTCTTGGCTCTTACTAAAATTTCAAAGAAGTCATGACCCCTACTAAAGAGAGATTAAATGATATGATATTGTGACACCTAACAATGTGGTGATTCTAGAGGAAGTGCAAGCGAAAATATATCACCTAAATATGTGAAGAAAGAAAATAAAGAAATAAAGAAATAAAGAAACAAGTAAAAATTACCCAAACTATAAAGATAAAGAAATGAATCAAAATAAAACTAAGGGTAAGTTTCTAATAAATTTTTTATTTCCAAAATGGTTTAAAAAGGGGAAATTAGATGAACACTTTGAAAAGTTTCTCAAATTATTCTAAATATATTAGAAGTGAATATACCATTTGCCAAAGCTCTAACCCAAATTATAATATATATATATATATATATATATATATATATATATGTAATTTATAAATGATAAAATGAGTAATATGAGAAAGTTGTAGATGTATAGAACTATGAATATGATTGAGAAGTTTAGTGTAATTATTCATAGAAAACTTCTGAGAAAATTGATGGACCTTAGAAGTTTTACTATATCTTAGACTATTGGAGACTGCATATTTTAGAAATCTTAGTCTGACTTGAGATCATGTGTCAATTTGATGTCTTTCTCAAATAAAGCAAAATTAAATCTTGACAAAATTACTCTAGTATCTTTTTCACTCAAAATGGTGGATCAAACTATCAAGTACATGATTGAAATTATTATAGATATATTAGTAAAAGTGGGTATCTTTATTTTTCTAGCATATTTTGTTATAATGGAGATGGACATGTAAGAGGATAGTTATACATATTTAAAATTAGGATGACTATTTTTGGTCATGGACAAGTCCTTATCAATGTTAAGAAATAGAAATGTAATCTCTATGTTTATGAGGAGTAAGTAAAGTTTAATCTTTAATAATGACTTGTGGATCTAGAAGAAGATGAAGCAGAGTATTGAAAAATAGACAATCTTTTTTGTAGCATAATACAATAAATAGTAGATTTTGGATCAATGAATTTGTAGAAAACTATTGGTAAGATGAAGATGAATAAGTTTTAGTAGAATAATAACATTGGAGTTGTAATAGTAATGGAGATGAGAAATATGATGAGGAAGAACTATTTTTGAGTTGATAAAATTAGGAAATAGAAGAAAATAATTCATATGAGTTCACACTATCTTTCGAAGCCAAGACCTTGGAGGAATCTTATGTTGTCAACTCCAAGGAAGCTGAGGAAATAATTGAGAAAGTCAAGGTTAAGACATATATCATGGATAAGTCAATCAAAGACAATGTCATAATTGTGCACAACACCATGACTTTGGGAGTTTAGAATGGAAATGGATAAGAAAAGCTTAAAGGCAAAGCTATGGTTATACATAACACCATACTTTTGGTGTTATATAATAAAAATGACCAAGGAAAGTTTGAAATAAAGCCATAGTTATGCACATTTCCATGACTTTGATGATATATAATGAATTAGTTTATCAGACGCTTAAAGACAAAGATGCAACTATACATAGTGTGGTGACTTTGGAGTTACATAATGAAAAGGGCAAGGAACAACTTCAAGAAAAAGTAGTTGTTGTACACAATGTCACAACTTTGGGACCAAAAAAGAAAAGTACTATGAAAAGCTTAAAGGTAACCTAAAGATCTTTGATAGAAGAAAAAAAAGATTTGATGGTCTAGCTATGGACTTTTAATATAGTGCTACTTGGGAGGTTATCCAAATAAAAAAGCTTAAATATAGCTATGGACGTTAAATATAATTAATTAGTTTTTTTTCTGCATGTGTAATGTAATAGATACATATATCCACCACATAAATAATTGTACACATCTAATGACCTCTGAGTATAGTCATGAACTCAAAACCCATTGTGACTATCAGTACGTCTACTTAAAGTTGCTCTACTATTTGTAGACAATATAAATCAAACCTAGTCGTAGAGTTTCTTAGAGATAAAGAATTATTTGTTAAGGAGGGGGAAGTTATTGTTCAAGGATAGACAATTATTTTAATGTACGAGTTTCTTTAGTGTTCGAATTATGAAATATTCTTATATATATTTTATTGATTTGTGATAATATGTAAGCATGGAAATAAAGTTATTATAGATCAATTTCATAACTTTGGAGTTTTTACAGAATTTGATGGATAGTCATGAAATCGATAGGTTTTGGAGGTGTTTGGCAGAGACGTAGAGCATAGAGTCTTAAATAGTTTTGGTATCTACACCTGGCTAAAACTTTATTTTTATTAGCGATGGAAATCTTTGTACACAATGATTCTGCCAACTTTTAGCATGATTCTTCCACAATGTAATATTTTCTTTATGGATATGATATTATCATAGAGTCACAATAATATTTATCTCATAAAATTTAAATAGCTAAGAAATTAATTTTATGTTTTAATAACCCAGTACCTCACCGATGCTAAAAGTCATGGTCATATTCTAGCATAACAACTTTATATTTAATATTACTTGGAATTCTCAATTCATAGCTATGACCATTTTACAGAGTTGTGACTTTTGAGATATATCAAATTATAAAACAAGCTAAAACTACTCAAGCCAGAGTCATAATAATTATTTATTATTATAACTTTTGTGATACAAAATATTATAAAAAACATCATTTAAGTACTATCATTTATTAAGGTTGCGAATTTTGTCCTTATAGGAAATCAAAGTCATTACTTTTATGTTTGGACTAGTTACTAGTATTGTTGCATCTTTATAGCTTTGTGGAAATATGATATATGAGAGATATGAATGACAGTGTCACTACCACTCACGATATCATAAATACTTGAGACATATGAAAGGCTAATTATTATTCTACAATCATTTCCCAATGCCTCGGTCACATGATACATATGAGAGACCTTCTCAGTGTTATGGTTATTTCATAGTGTTATGGCCATATAACAATCAAGAGAGAAGAATGTCAACACTTTGACCTTTATCCATGGCCACAACTATATTACTATATGAGAGTTCAACCATAATATCATAGCATTTCCTAGTACAGTGATCCTTTATGAAAAATAAGAAAGACAAATACACAAAGTCATAGCCACTTCATGATGATGTGACTTTGTGTTACAAAGATATTTGACCCAAGTCACAATCATTCCCCAATGGCACAAATTTGTGTGACAAAAAAATAAGAATATATTTTAGAATCATGATTGTTTTCTAAAGTTGTGACCTTAAGCTTAAGAGATGAAAACCAAAGTTATACCTTTTTTTCCTAATATCCACGAACACCTACTTTTAAAAATATAGAATTACATATGTATAAAAGTGAAAGAAAGAGAAATTATGGATATCTATTATTTTTTCCTCTCCCTCTAGGCAATAAGTAAAATAGATATGTTGGAGTAATTTTACCAAGATTCAATTTTCATATAATTGACAAGGGCACCAAATTAATACTTTATCCCAAGTCACAAAATCTCATCCTAAATGTCTGAACTCAAATAGTGATTGTAAAACTTCTAGGTCATTTAATTTTTTCAGAAGTTTACTTTATATGATTGTACTATATTTTTTGGTCATATTCATGATTTCATATGTCTTCAATATATTTTTACTACTTATTATATTCTTCATAAATTTTACATACTTTAAATGTCGACTAAATCTTCAACAAATAATATGTTCACTTGTAATTTCTATAATTCATGATTTCATATGTTTTCAGAAGTTTACTTCTCTAAGTGTCTATCTAATTTTTCTTTTCTAAATCATTGAAAAAATGAAAGATTTATTAAAAACTTACCATTAGCTTCATTCTACTTTATTTCTCCACCTCCATAACTTTAGGCAATCTCCATCCACTTATTTTGTAGTTTAGGCCTTATTAGGTTCCACGAAATCATATCCTTCATATCTCTTGTTCTCTTTAGTTGGGATCATGACTTCTTGGAAAATATTTGGCTAAGTCATGACTTTTGAAAAGGTAGTGACATTATCACCCTAAAAGATATAGAATCCTCTTGTTCAAAATATATTGATAGTTATAGAGTCTCTACTTTTGGGAAGTCATGACACAATCACCCTCAAAAGTTCTAGAATCCTTCTATTCATATTACATTTGATGTTCTTTTCCACTTCTAAGCAATATTGAAGAGAAATTCTTTAGATTTGCTTCCATATCACATGGTAATTTATTTACTCATCAATTCTTTATTAATAATGCCAATTGTTTGAGGTGATGTTCAATATTCTTAATTACCAAATTTTTTTTACTCCATCCTTGCTTTAAACACCACTATATGATTTTCTTAGACATCATTCATTTTTTTCAACTCAACTAAGATGGTTTGCATCTCTCCTTCCAAGCATGGCTTCTCTTCCCTTTTTGATAGTTGGAAATTAGAACTTGAGCCTCATTGATTAGTATAGCTCATTTCATTGTTCTCAATATTTTTACAAGTTTTTTTTTGATATTCTATAGCCCACTCTCATAGCATCCATATGAAAATTTCTCATGATTTCTGATGCCGAGATGATAATGCATTGTGATGTCATTGTCTTGTCGAAACACACATCCTTTGCACTATATTTGGTTGGATTCATCCATTTGGTAAATGGGGTTAAGCCCATTATTCATATAGATATAAAATAGTGATTTCTCCTAATATTCTTTTATTTTATTCTTTGGAGAAAAGCTTCCTTAAAAGATCTTTCATCTTCATTTTAATGGTGGTGAGCTGATCCAACTCTAATATTAAAACTTGCCTTTTTCCAAATGAATGATCCATTAAAGTTTGGTTGTTATTTTCGCTAACTTCTCAAACAAATGATATATCTCATATGATAATTTATTAATAATTAGCCCTTCTATGATCACATCAACTGCATACATAATCATATAGTTCAGCCTATTGAAGAAAGTTTGGGCATAAAACTTCAACTCAAATCTATATTGAGGAAATCTTCTTAATAACTCCTTAAAATTGTCCCCAGCATCATATAAATTCTAATTCTTATCTTGCAGAAATTCGCTTATCTCACTTTATAATGAGATGTGATTTGAGGTAGAAGAATTTAGTGAGAAAGACTCACACTAATTCATCACAACTCTCAATGGAGCCTCATGGTAAATATTAGAACCAATTATGTGCATTATCACTTAATAAAAATGGAAATAGATATATCCTTATTACATCAAGGCTAACTCCATTCAATTCTACAACATCCCATAGCTCTAAAAATTTTGCGACATGTCTATTAGGGACCTCTAATGTTCTTTTGTTAATTAGTATTGTTGAACTATAACTATAAGACTTAACTTAAACTATAAGGAATTGGCTTTCATAGGTTACAAGCAAATACCCAAATAACTATCTGCCATCATGGAGCTCTGATAATCTTTCAAGGTATGGTAGTGGACGAACTTTTGGATAGCTTTTCCATTATTGTCTTAAGGCTCCATGCTACTGCCAATACTCTTCATAGGCTCTTTATCTGCTCTTTGTCTGATAATAGTTCTTCTAGTTCTTTTGAATTCTAGATCCAAAGGGTTAGTTTAATCCTAGAGTTTAAGCTCAAAGAAGGGTGTAAAAAAACAAAGAAAAAAAGTACAAAGAATATAAGCAAAACCAAATCACAACTATACACTTTTTAAACAACTTAATAAGACTTAAAAATTAAATTCAAAAAGTTATATCAAACTCAATTCTAGCGAAATGACTAAAAAAGAATAATTCCTTTGCAATGGTAATTACATCAAATCACATTGACTAACTAAACTAAATAATTTATGTTAAAAATACCAAAAACTTGTTATGACTTTGTTACGCTGCATAATTTTATTGATTAGTCAACATCCCAAAAGTTTATTAATAAGAATATCTTGTCAATAAAGATTTGTAATTGTATTGGTCATATAAGTAATAAAGTAAGTTTTTATCTAGATATTAATCCCATATGAATTGTATTGACAGTTCAGTTATTCATTAGTGAGACAACTTATTTAAAAAAATGGATATTTAGATTGGTAGAAAATCTTAGGTTCATAAATTTATTTATTTAACTTTTGTGATAATGTTTAAATCTTAGGTTATTCATTAGTTAGGCTATTATACACTGACTCTTTGACCTAATGACATATAGCATGGTTATCATTATTGAGATGTTCCTAATAGTAGTCTCATCATAATTGTCCTCTTGATTTGTTATCATTGAGAAAATACTTTATTCCTACTCAAAGAGTTATTTAAAATCATATACCTTTCAGAAAACTTCATTTATTATCCTTGATAGTTACTTCATATGCACATTATTATCCTCTTGCCTTATATGCCCTAGATACCAAATATTGATATGATTTATAAGTACATATACTTTTGGCTTTATAAATCTGATCATATTCACATAATTAGCATATGCTTCCCTGAAAGTTTATTAGTCAAAATTTTAAGAGTAAAAGTATCTCACAATGGTTATCACTACCTTACTAGCCACCATACACTAATGCATGTCCTGATGAATGTATGTCATCATACTTCTCAGTGACAATATCACTCCCTCACTAAAGGTGCATTTCTTAAAAGAATATTCTATATAACATATATCCCAATTGAGAACTAATTCTTTTAAGATAATTATATAATAAATTAACATATAAAAGTATTTATACTTTTAGTTTTTTAAGAATTCATACTCATGATAATTAACATAGCAAAATTTTGGATTTCAATGTAAAAGTTTATCTTACACATCATAGTAGGAAGAGTTATCACTTCTTTCTTACCATATGTGCAAGTGAGCCTCATGGTTTACCTATCATAGTCAATCATGATACTCTTGTGCAAACCTTCCAAAAAAAACTCTAGTTCAAGTTTTATTTAATCACCATCCATTAATATATATAGCACAAAATAAAGCAAACATATGTATTCTTAAATAAAAATCAATTTCTCATGACTTTTGTTCAAATTATACTAAAATTTACCTTTATGGTTTGGTAGTTATCACGAATTTGCTTGTTACTTGAATGTAGAGAAAGAAGAATGAGAGATATGCCTTGAATTTCATTGTCTTTTAATTTTATACTTATATGATTTTTTATTACTTTAAGTATGAAGTCATTACTTTCAAAAGAAAATTTCTACTTCACCATTCATCTCTTAATCTTAAGGTCTTGACTCTAGAAAGTGGTCATAACTCTAGACTACTTGACCTTTCTCAGATATAAAAATTGTAGTTCTAGAAATGACTATAACTTAGGATGAATGTCTCTTTAACATGAAGTTATGACATTATAAATGGTCACAATTTCATATATTTGTCCTTTTGTCTCTAATAAAGGAACACATTACTAAGAAATGCTCACAATATGATGAATGACTTCTCATATTTATATATGGATGTGACACTATAATAAAGGCATAGTATTGGTATTGGTCTTTATTGATTATTATATGGCCATGACATTGTGATATAACCACGACACTAAGAATGACTTGAAATCCTATGTCCATAGAACTTGGAAATGCCCACAACACTAAATTTTATTTTCATGTCTTCAAGTAACAATGGCATGGTTGGTGGCCATACTAATAGTCTTATCTTCTCTCATATATCATGCTATCATGGCATTCCAAGAATGTCATGATACTAGAAATTATCTCAAAGAATTTGTAACCTTGCCTTCCTTTGAGGAAAAAAGTTATAGCCTTAAGATATGACTATACTTGAGTTATATCCTATGTAACTTTTAGTGTCACAAAATCCAAAGCTTTGAATAGTATTCATGGGATTGACTTGAATAGTTTTGACTTTGAAACTTTCAATAGCTCACAAATCATAGGTTTGTAAAAATACTAAAACTTTGACTTTAGATTGTAAAACCATATTAAAAACAAAGTCATGGTTATTGGACTTGCTCATGATTTTAAGTACATATGGGGTACTTGGTTATTGTGACATGAAAATAATATCAAAGCCATTAAAATTTTATGAGATAGGATGACTACGACTCCATGATAATATCATAACTACTAAGAATATGTATGATAGTTGAAATATTGTGCTAACAAGTTGGTATGGTCATAATGTACAAGCATTACACTGACTGATTAGATAGAGTTTTAGTCAAGAATAGATATCAAAAATATGCAAGAATTATTATTCTATTTTTTTTGAATATCTCCAAAAACTTCTTTATTTCATGACTATTCATCAAAACTCACTAAAACTTCAAAGTAATGAAATTAATCTGAAATTTCTCTTATTCCATCACCTTTACAATATCATAAAGACTAAATTAACTATGAACATTAAATAATTTGAATACAAAATAGATATTTAATAAAAATTTACTATTTATCTAACAAACAAACTTGATATTAAGCAAATACCAAGAAATGTTATCATGTACAAATATGTGTAACAATCATAGAGTATGGGTATATTCTGTAAGACTAAATATATATATTCAACTCATATGATTTTCAAATCAATATTGATTAATCGAATTATCAAAATAATATTCATAGGATTGATATTTAGACTTACATTTACTTTATTATTAATATGACTTGTGTTCAAACTACCAAAGATTAATAGTTATTTTTGGTACATTATGATATTGTATAAATATGAAATGAAATAAGTTATAGATTAATTTTATGACTTTAGAGTTTTTGTACTTTAATTGAATAGTCATAAAATTGTAAATAATTTAGAGATGTTTGGCTAAGCAGGTAGAAAATTGAGTTTTGTAAACTTTCAGTAGTAATTATTGGCTAATACTTTACCTCAAAAGTCTTGGCAATCTTTATCATTAATTTTAAATGGTTGTGATATTAATTCTACATCACAGCATATAAGTACTCCACTAGTACTAAAGGTCACAACCATGTCCTAGATCCATGAATTTATCTTTATTATGGCTCAATAGTTTGAAGTCATAGTCATAACCTTTTTACAAAATCATAACTTTTGAGCTATAAAAAATTAAATAGCAAAAACTACTCAGGCTAAAGCTATATTTGGAACACTAAAAGTTATAGAGGACATTATTTAAGTCATATCATTTCTCAAGATAGTGACTCTTATCCTCTAAGAAAGGTAAAACCATAACTTCTATCCTCATACTAATTGCAAGTAATGCGGCATCCTTGAAGTGCACATGGATATATGATATATGAGATAAGTGAAGGCTAATGACATGACTACTCATAGTATTGTAGACATTTGAGATATATGGAATGTAATTTTTATGTTGTGGCCAAAAGAAATACAAGAGAGACCTTCTAAGTATTGAGACTATTTCCTAGTGTTGTGTTCTTATAATAATCTAGAAGGCCAATGGCTAATGTTATGGCTGTTTCATAACATCATGACTATATAATAATATGAGAAGTCATTCACCACATTACAGTCATTTTCTAGTACCATAGCCCTTTATTAAATATAAGAAGACAAATATATCATGAAGCCATGACAACTTCATAGTATCATGACTTCGAATTATAAAGACATTAGCCCAAGTCATGGTCATTATTATCATCATGGCTTTGTATTATAAAAGATCAAGATGTAATCCAAGGCTCCCACTCCTTCTAGAATCACAGCATCAAACTTTAGAGATGAAGGCTAAAGTTATAATTTTTTTTCTAAAAGTCATAACTTCCTATTAAGAGTAATATAAAGTCATCCAAGTATAAAAGGAAAAGACAAAGAAATTTGCAAGAAATCTTTCATTCTTTTCTCTCTCCCTTCATGTAAGTAGCAAGGTCATATGCAACTACCAAACCCTAAGGTTATTTTTTCACTCCTTATGCGTTCCACAAGCAATCAAGAAACATAAGATTAATGTAAATCCCTAGAGTTGGGGGGCACATCTCTCAAACTCCCTCTTTAAGGTAGATTCATGAATTTTTACCAAAATAGCACGTGGTCTAGGGTTTGTGTAAATTAATATATGTGATATGATATTAGTTTTTTTTATGAATAAATATGATTTATTTATTTTATATTATGGATATAGATGATTGGTGATTAACTAGAACTTGAATTAGTGATTTGATCATTGATAGGGTTGTACAAGATTTTCATAGTGGATGATGACATATAAACTATCAGTATCACTCATGTATATGGTGGAACGGAAGTGACAGTCCTTCAGACAACAATACATGAGATAGACCTACAAGTTAAAACTTGAAATTTGGATATGCTAATCATTGTGAGTATAGTATTTATGAAGTAGAAATTATGAATAATTTTATATGTCCATTCATTATACATATCTTAAAAGAAATAATTCTCCATTGGGATGAATGTTATATAGAATGCTCTTTTAAGAAGTTTTCATTCAGTTTAAGTATCACATCATCTTTGAGGAGGATGATGACAGACAATCCTCGGGACATGCACAATTATATTGTGACTTGCAAGGTAATGATAACCTTTGTTAGTTTCTTTTACTCACATGATTCTCACTAGTAAAACTTGAAAGAAATATATATTAATTGTATGAGTATCAAACTTATGAAGTCAAAAGTGAAAATACTTACAAACCAAATCAATCTTTGATCTTTACAACACAAGAGGCTGAAAAATAAGAGTGTGCATATGAAGCAACCATCAATGGTAGTTAATAAAGTTACTTATAAAAGTTATGAGATTTGAATGACTCTCAAGCAAATATAATTTATTATCTTGGTGGTAATGTACTGAGTGGACAACCATGAGAAGACCTCTATTAGGATAGACATAATGGTGAAAACTACCTAGTATGTCATTAGGATAATGAGTCATTGCACAATACTTCAACCTTTATTCTATGAACAACTTAAAAATCATTATAAGTTGAACAACTTAAAAATCATTATATAGATTTAATTTTATAAACTTATAAATGTAAGTCTTACATTTTGAATATATAGTTTACTAAAAATGAGTTGTCTCACCATTGCATGACTGAACTACTGATATAATATTTATGAGATCGATATCTAGATGATAGTCCTATTTATTCCTTATATGACTCATATACTCGTGGATCTTTATTGATGAAATACTTATATTAATGAAAATTTGGAGTATTGCCTAATCAATAAAATTGCATGGTGTAACAATGTCATAAAAATGATCCATATACATATGAAGCTATGTTAGATGAGAGACCCTTACTTAACTAGGTTTTGTGATCATGTCAATTAACTATGAGTTTTGACATTCTTATAGCCACGATAAGTTTTTGAAGTCATTGTCAAGAATTATATTATAATAGTTTGATTTGTTAACTCGAGTTGACATAACTATCCTTATAAAAGGATATTGTTATTTCAAGTCGTTTGGATGTGATTTTTGCATATTATTTATATTAAATTTGTGTTGTGAAAGTATTTTTTTTTATTTTTGTTTATTCATATTATTTTGTAGCCATTAAGATGCAAAATGAGAAAAGCTCTGACATCAAGTTAAAACCCCTAGGCCTAGAAATTTTGAAACCCCATAGATGAATCCAATTCAAGGAAATGGGTGGTATTATAGAAGATACAATGCATTTGATCCATACTTTTATTCTTACTTTAAAAATCATTAAGGTATGTGGAATGTCAAATGATACATTTATGTGGGTAGGTATAATTTCACTATGACCACAATGGAAATTCATTTGAGATTTTTATTTTTTCTTCTATAAAAGGAGATTTCTCCTCTTATGTAATTCATTCCAAATGTCAAATTTCTTTTAGATTGTATTTCATTTATTCTCTAGTTTATTTTAAAGCTAAGGCTAAATTATCTAATTTAAATTATTATTACAAGTTTTATTTTAATAACAAATTATATTAGATATGGGGTTTAGGATGATAATTTTTGTGATTAATGAATGTATAGGAAAGTTGTATCAAAAGAGAAAAAATAATGTCAAGGCCAATGATTTTTAAGAGGGTATTGCACCCCTACTTACCTGAAATTTTGTGTGGTATAATAATACAAATTATTACTACTATTCTCAGTAATTATTAATGATAAAATTGAAATAAATAGCAATACAATTTGAAGAAGCAAAATTCAATGGGAGTAATATTTTTTTATAAAAAGTGAAAATCAAAGAAAATTTGAGAAAGAATAATTGCTTATATATATTTGAAAAAAAGTCCACTAGAATTACCAAGGATAAGTAAAAGGCGATGGATGTTAATATAATTATTAATTTGCATTTGACATTAGCTGATGGAACTTAAAAATATTAAGGACATATATAGGTACGTTCATAGAAAGAAAAAACATTGAAAGAAATACAAGGGAGATAAATAGAATGTTCTCCAATGAGAGTTAGAATTTTGTTAGATTAAAATCAAGAAGTAAAAAAAATATTAACAGACAAGCAACTATAGGAAGAAATGGAACTTAAAAAGAGATTATTAGTATAAGAAAAAAAAAGGATAATAACTCATCAAATACTTAAGGGAATATAGTAAGTATCAAAGATAATGACAATATTAAATATAACAAGTTAATAATAATATTTAAAAGTAGAAAATAGTTTGATGATGTCTAGTTACCAGACTTAAGCATCATGGTACATGACATCTCAAAAAGAATATAATTTCATAAATATGAACCAATCTCTGGAGGTTCTATACACAAGAATGATGATCATACTTTGAAGATTATTATAATTAGTATTATCAAAATAAAAATATTTGATAGTATGGTTTGCACTATTCAAAATGTATGACATGTGAATGGCTTGTAAAAAATATATTGTCTTTGAGATAAATAGATAGTTTTGGATATATAAATCATGTTGAGAATGATAAGATCAAGATTGTAAGAGGTGCAATTGTGATTATAAAAACATAAAATAATGTAGTAAATCTATTCATGTTTAAAGAAAAAATAATATAGAAAGTTGATACATGTATTGTATCAATTAGTAAAGGAGAAGAGTAAACAATGATGTGACATCTCAAACTAGATCATATATAAGAATAATGTTTAATGATTCTCTCTAATTAAAAATTACTTTCAAAGCTCAAATTAATATATCTACCTTTTTATTAGCATTATATTATAAGTAAATAACATAGATTGAAATTCAAAAGATTAGTTATTACAAGTAATTGTATTAAAACTTGATATATTATAATATATGAGAATCATAGGAATTGTCTCAATGAGCATCAAAGTACTTTGTTTCTTTCATTGATGATTACTCTAAGAGATATTGGGCATATTCAATCAAGAAGTTAAAAGTGATTCTAATTTTTAAAGACTCGGTGAAACTTGAATTCGAGAAAAGAATTAAATACTTGAGGATAGATAATAGAAGAGAGTATACTCATAGTGAGTTTCTTTTCTTTTGTAATTAGAAAGGTATCACATGATAGTTTACAATCACATATATGCTACAAAAAAATGGAATAGCTAAGCAAATGAAAATAACTTTTGTAGAATGGGTGAGAGTTATATTGAAGATTATAAGTTTACCCAACATTTTTTGAGTAGAAGCAACTAATAATGATTGTTATATGATAAATTGATCTCCATCAACTAGATATGATTTTAATGATTTTGATGAAGATGTGGGTTGGGAAGCTAATAAATTACACTACTTTAACTTTCTTTGGATGTCTTGAATATATGATATACAACACCCAAAAAAATAAAAAAATTGGATCCAAAATCTAGAAAGTATATATTCTTAGAGTATGTTTAATGAGTAAAATGATACTTCCAATGGGATCCCACAACCCATAAGGTCATTATCAACAAGGGTTATAATCTTAGTAAAAAAAAAATCAATTACAAAGAATTGAAGAAAATAATAGCATGTCGGAAGAAGTTTTAGAAACTATAAATATACAAGTGAAAAATAATATAATACAAGAAACTCTAGTATCTACGGAGGAAGTATCAGAGCATGAGATATAAGAAAAAATGAGTCTAAGGCTCCAAAAGTTATCGACCAACTCTTGATAGAAGATTTCCAGCTTGGCACTAGAAGAATGTTCCAAATAATAATATTACATATTGTCTTTTAATATAGGATATAGAGCCATTAATATTTCATAAAGCTACAAATAGTTCAGATGCATCATTATGAATGATGGTAATACATGAAGAAATTAAATCTCTACATAAGAACAAGACATAAAAGCTAAAATCATTACTACTTAAAAGAAAATCCAATGGAAATAAATGAGCCTAGAAGGTCAGGTCGGATAACAAAAATCAAGTATAATAGTATCGTTCAATATTTTTGCTAAATGGATATGCTCAAAAAGAGAAGACATCAACTTAAGTGAAATTTTCTCTAGTGGTTCACTTTACAACAATCAAAGTAGTGAGAGCTTTGTGTGTAATATTTAATAAAATTTGAAGTAGTTAGATATCAAAACTATATTTCTTCATGGAGAACTTGAAAAAAAAATTTATAATTTCCATCCAAAAGATTTGCTTGAAACAAGCAATGAGAACTTAGTTTGTAGGTTAAACAAATAACTATACTATCTCAAATAGATGTCGAGGTATTTATATAAGAGATTTAATACTTTTATTATTAGCCTTGGGTATAATAGACTATATTTAGATCATTGTATGTACTAAAAGAGATTTGAGGATGAAAATAACTTCATCATTCTATTATTATATATTGATAAAAAATTGGTAGCAAGCCTTAACAAATATTGAATTCAAGAATCTAAGGCATAGTTAGGAATGAAATTTGCTATAAATGATTTGAGACTAGAAAACATGATTCTAGAGATAAAGTTTTATCGAGATAATAATAATACAAAAATTTTACTCTCTTAAGAGAACTATTTAACTAGATCTTATGATGTTTCAACTTACAAGATAGTAAGTCAATTTATACATCTCCTCCTATTATTTTCAAATAATTTTTAATTATATATCTTATCATTATAGAAGAGAGGAGGGAGATATCTTAAGTATTATATGTATTTGCTATGAAAAGTTTGATGTTCATTATAATTTGTACAAGACTAAATATTACACAAGTAGTGGGAGTAGTTAGTTGATTTATAAAAAATTTTGATAGAATATTGGAGTAATATGAAATTGAAAAGGATTCTCATATATATTACAAAAACCTAAAATTTAGATGTTCAAACCTTATTGTCAAAGGTTGTGTTGATGCAGATTATACTAGGGATATTAATAATAGCAACTCTAACATGGGATATGGTTTACTCTTGCTAGAGGAGCTATAAGTTGGGTTTCAAAGCTCTAGTCTATTATATTTACTTATATTATAGAAACATAGCATGTTTCACACACACAAGTGAGTAAATAGATAATCTAGTAGCAAATGTTATTAAAAAAACTTAGACACAAATAAAATAAAATCACATTATTTTGTGATTGTCAGAGTATTCTATACTTTGTAAAGAATCCAATATTTCATTCAAAAACAAAATATATCAGAATAGAATATCACATTGTATGAGAAAAATTAAAAGAATGAAGTATAAATATGCAAAAATTTATATTGATGAGAACCTAACAAATGTTATGACAAAGCCAATCAACATTAATAAATTTGTATGGTATAAACTCCTATAGTTTAGCAAGAATATAAGCAATCATGGAGTTGGAATTCATTTAGGATTTTTAGTTTTTCTTATATAAAAATAAGTTTATCCTCTTATGTAATTCATCCTCAATCTTAAATCTCTTTTAGCTTGTATTTCAATTTATTGTATAGTTTATTTTAATGCTTTAAAGTTGAATTTTTATTTTACAATATTAATGAAGGTTCTATTTTGTAACAATTTTCTTATGAAATTCCGGAACAAACACCATGTCATGAATAGTCAAACTAAGCAAAATAACTATCAGTTGAAGTTAGCATTTTAAATTTATTGATATAGATAAAAAAGGAGCAATGTTGTGAAGGAAGAATATATATATTCATACTCGATAGACAAACTACTAGTAGAAAGCTATATATTAGAGTTGCTAGTAGATACAAAGAAAATTAATGGTGTAGAAGAAGAATGAATGGGATAGATGGAAGCAAAACTTGAAGAAATGAATATGATTTTAAAAGTCATTCCACCCAAACCTAAAATCTTTTATTCTAGGAAAATTTGAAGAACACCAAGAGAAAATAGGAAGAGGAACAACAAAATGATAATGCTGAAGTTGAAGTGTAGCAAAAAGTTGTGACACGTGAAAAAACAACTAGAATCACTAGACTTATAAAGATGGAAGCTGTGGAAAAGATTGAGGGAACCACGATATTTTTTTCTATATCACTACCAAGAAAAATAATGAAATTTTAGATATCTTTTATTGAGCACCATTTATTGACACAAAGCATGAGGCAAACAAAAAAAAACTACAAAAAAATAGCATTGGCATCTAAGATTGACAACAAGGAACTTAAATCCAAAAAAAAAAGTCTAGCTACAGACATTAAATGTTGTTTTAGTTATGAGGGAATTCAAAGATTTTTTTTTCACTATGTGATAAATAAATACTTCACAATAGTAATTATGCACTTCCCAACCAACCTCCTAGAAAGGGAATCCATCATCGAATGCTCAAAATGTGGCAGAAAAATTAGTGGCCCTTTTAGATATTTCCTTTATATATAGATTATAACACATTTAATATATATGCCAATATATCATATATAGTTTCCTATCTATGCTCAATCAAATTTTGTGCAACATCAAAGCTTCCCATTTCATAATAATTTTTGTTGGTTTGTACTATATTTTCCTATTTTATCCAACAATAGCACTTTATAAATGTAATTTCCTTCTCATTCCTTATGTTATTGGTTATGTTTGTTTCCTCCATTATTCATTTCCAATACGTTATAGCCATTTTATATAGAATTCCAAATGATTTGCTATTTTCATCAATCTAACATCCTTGCATTTCACTCCTTCCTCTGATAGTCAAAAGATCATGTCTTCAAACTTACTAATCTCTTCCACTATTTTTGTGCATAGTGAATAGATCTTTTTTTTTCAGTTCTTCCTTTGTTTACTCTATATTTCTTTACACATTTTCCAAAATATATAAAATATTTATTAATATACCACCATTTGCAACTAAGGAATGTTCAATGTAGGCTAGCTCATCTTCTTGCATTCCTTCACTTCTTTCCATCTCTTGTGTGTCACCCACTATGAAGGATAAATCTTCTCCTCAAATTTTAGTTGGTACTATTTCTTCAAGCATCGACTTTTTCACTTTTTTGTCTCTTTCAATTTCTTTCTTTACTCCGGACAATATTAGGAGGAATACTATCAGACACATTGTGCCAATTTGTTTAATCATAGGAACTCCCTCGACTAAGCATGACAAAGTAATAAGGAAAGAGTGAATTAGTAGGCTAGAAATTTCACTCTTGAGGAATCTGAGAATAAAATTTTCCAAATTATTTTCCAAATGAAAGTGATTTCTAATAGGAATGACATATAGTAATATCACTCTCTCCAGAATAATCATAGAAACCTAAAGAGAGTGAGTAATAAATATAAACATATGAAATATAACTAAATTTTATTTATCTTCATGAGTTCTCTCCTCATCAAATATCAATATGCACTCTTCGATGTCACCCTCCAATTTTTTTTACCAACGGTCAATAGCTTAGGGATAGTTGGAAAATCTATTTCCTATAGAGTGATTTGAAATTGATACAATCTTTTTTCCCTAATATCCAAACAACTCATTAATGATTCTCAAATCAAATAGAACCTAAATATCTCTCACATATCATCTCTTTCCCCTACTTATCCTTCAAATTCATATAGATCTTCTTTATAAATGAGACATTTTTCCATTATCTATGCATACAAAAAAATATTCAATTTCACTTCTTATTAATATCACCAAAATGATGAATGAATTCATTAAATCCATTTTCTCCAAAAAAAAAAAATTATTTTTTTGCAAAGCATAGATTACATCCATATCTATCTAATTTCAATAATGAAAGCAACTATTAGCATTATGACTTTAAGAGGCATCTCTATGGTGCTAAGTCTTTGTCTATCCCTTCCTTCTTATGATTCATCACTACAATATTTTTCTTTAAAAATTTTATTCCTTTCATTTTGAATAACAAGGAATGAGGATTTAAGTAGCTCATTGAGGTATCAGTGAAAAATTAGGTTTTATTATGGAGGATATTTAAGGGTTAAGTATTTATGGTTGTGGCCTAAAATTAGAAAGTTGTGACTCTATAAGTTTGTTTTTCTTTTATAAATAAAAAGACATGGCTTTATGGTCAGTACCTTCTAAGTTGTGACTTTGCCATATAGCTTCTATAATGACATTCCTTCTATAACACAAAATTCATGGCTCTAAAAAGCTTCTATGGTCTTGCCAAATAACTTCTGATGGGCTTTTTATTTGTTTAATATCAAAGTTATTGCTCTAAAAAACTACTATGTCGTTGGAAAAAAATTGAATAGAAACTAATTTAGATTTAATAATCCTTTGTATGTGGGAGGGAGTGTAAGTGTAACTATGGACAAGTAATTTTTATTTTCATAACAATCACAATTCATCACACAAGAAAACAAAAAAAAAATTAGATTACCTTTCAAGCAATACTATATTTTACATCCTTAGCTAGACATTCAAAACTTCTTCCTATCCGTTAGAAATTTTTGTTGTCCAGGTATACTTTTACTTCATGAAAGATAGACAGATGATAATCTTTATTTTTTCATTCACATAATTAAGTTTTTTATTTCTCTCCATTTATATTTTATCTTTAGTCTTGACATTATGAAAAGACTTGCTTTTTCAATTTCACACACACTCACAACTTATCAACTTTCTATAATTTAGGCACCAAAGCTTTATAATTTACCTTACAATACAACAAAACCGCAAATTAATGACGCTTTATATCTTGACGCTTGATTATGGGTTTTGTTGTAGAGTTAGCTTATTTCTTGAATAGTTGAGGTCATATCTTTAAATCACTCATCAATATTTTCAATCATAATTTTATGTATACTAGCTATGGAAACTGCATCATTTATTTCATCTTCACCTTGGATGGTCGAGACTATAGCATCCATTTCCTCCTCAAGCTTTCTTTTCACAATTATCTCCATATTGACCACAAAATTTGTATCCGTCACTTCTTCCTCTTCTCTTCGAATAATCGAAGCTGTAGCTTCCATGTTCTTTTCTAAAGTTTCAACTATAACTATTTCTACCTTTATTATAGTGATTTAAAATGAATCACTTTCTTCATACATAAACTAATTTATGAATTCTTATCTCTCTTTCTCTATTGTCTCATATGATATATCATTGAGAGTGTTGATTCTTTTGAAATTTACTAGCAATTTATCAAGTTTAGCTATGCAAAGAAGATATTGAATATGGTTAAGACCAATAATATATAATCTCTTCTTGGATTCTATATCCCTAATGTCTGTAATTCCCTTCCTACTAATGATAGGCTTGATAATAGTTGTCATAAGGTTCAAAATACAATATATTTCCTTTAGCAAAATTAGTCGCATTGTAATTATGGTTAGGGACATTATCACTCATTGGTGCAATTTTTCCAAATGTATTTCGTAGGCTTTTTATCCTTCTTTATATCTTTAAGATAACTTGTATATAAGTCTTGGTAAGAGTTGTTAGACATTCTAATTTTATTTTGGGTGACTGGAAAGAATAAGGTAGCATGACCGAGCTTTTAGATATGGAAATATTTATCAAATTTATATCTAAACAACTAAAATTGAATTATCCTTTTATAAGAATAATTATATCAACTCACATTGATTGACCAAATTAAATAATTCCTTGTAATGACACAAAAAACTTATTAGGACTTCGTTACTCCACTTAATTTAATCGATTAGGTGATGTACTAAAAACTCATTAATATTTTATGTGCACATTCTTATTCTCTTACCTTTGTTATCATAAATACTAATGATTAGCATAGCTTGGTAGCATTTATACTTTCAGCTTTATAAGTAGCATATTTTCATAATTAATAATTGCTTCACTAGAGTTTTACTAGTAGAAATTATATGAGTAAAAGTAGCTTACAAGGGTTGTCACCACCTCACGAATCACAATATACTCATGCATGTCTATATGATTACATATCATCTTTCTCAGTAACGATGTTACTTTCATACTAAAGGTGAACCCCTTGGGAAAATGTTCTATATAACATCCATTCTAATCAAGAATAAATTTCTTTAAGATATATACAATGGATTGACATGTAAAAGTGTTCATACTTTGGATTTTATAAGCATGATACTCGTAATGATTTATATATCAAAATTTTAGGATTTAGCATATAGGTTTATATAGTGCATTACAATCAAATGGGGTATCACTTCCCTCCTATCCTATGCATGAGTAAGCCTCATGATTTATCTATCACTGTCTACTATAATAACCTCACATAAATATACTAATAGTTAAAATCCTAATTCAAGTTATATTTAATTATTATCTATTAATATCCAAACATAAAAAAAAAATCAAACCATTAATATATTCATGGTCAAATTAATTACATCATATAATTTTTATTATACAAACCCTAGACTATGTTAATTTAATACAAATTTTCAAATCTTTCACTAGAATAGATGGGTTTAAGAATCATACCCTCCAAATCTAGGGATTAAAAAAAGCATACATTTCTTACTTGCTTATAGAACCCATAAGGAGTGCAAAATTTTGCTCCTAGGGTTTGTAGTTGTCGAGACTTATTTTATGAGGGAGAAAGAGAAGAAAATGAGACGTTTTGAAAATTCTCTATCTTACACTTTTATAGATGGATGGCCTTGCATTACTCTAAGTAGGTAGTTGCAACTTTCAAAGGAAAGTTATAACTTCAACCTTCATCTCATCAATGAAAGTCATACGAGAAAAAATGATCATATGGTTATTACTACCTTATGAAACACATCCATTAGCATGTATTCTGTGACTTTATTACTTGTATAAGTCATATACTTGCAAGATAAGAGACCATCTCTCAGTTAAGTTTTGTGATTGTGTCAAATAATTTTGAGTTTTGATACTCTCGCAAAGCCACAATAGTTATTAATCATGAATTATCACTATCAAGCATGATTTTCTTGCACTTGTGTCATTGGTATTCTACCATTAAAAGCTACACTTACTCTGTTCATGATAGATGTGTCAACTGGGCTGGGCCGGCCTGGTCCGGCACGAGGCACAGCACGATTCGGTCGTGCCTGGGCTGGCCCGTCATGAAAATTTTTTGTGCTCGGGCTCGTACTGTGCAAGACCACAGCACCAATTGTGTCGTGCCGTGCCGAGGCCAACAGGGCCTCGTGCCGTGCCTGGCCCGGTACGGTATTGTGGACCGTTGGCACGGTACCTCGGCACGGTACCTCGGCACGAGCCAAGAAATTGATTTTTTAAAAAGTAGGGTTTCGGGCTGGGCAATAGTGCCCATCGAAACCCTAATTTTTTTTACAAAATTAGGATTTCGGGCGGGTGGTGGCGTGACGGCGGGCGGCGTGACGACGGGCATCGAAATCCTAATTTTTTTTAATTAGGGGTTCGGAGCGCATCCGGCGGCATGACGGCGCACAGCCTAACCCCTAATTTTTTTTATATTAGAGGTTCGGCTCGACCGAGTAGTACCTGTGGATCCGTGCCGTGGGCCCGTGCCAGGCGAACCTCCACATAACTGTGCTAGGCCAATCATGGCACGGTACAGTAACCATGTCGTGCCTGGCCCAGCATGAAAGTACGGTCAGGCTGGCAAAAAATGGGCCGGGCCGGCCCGGCACGTCCCGTTTGACACCTCTAGTTCATGAGTTTTTTATATTTCTACTCCTTTTAGGCAACCTGTTACATATCTCATATCTACTCCTTTGAGTCTTTATTTCTATTCTTCAATCTCAATGGTCATAATAGACATGAAATAATATAATAATTATTATTATTATATTTGTACTTTTAGCTTTACTCATCAATTAACATATATCTCCCAATTGATTTCATCTATGGAAGTCATACAAAAAGAAATGAACATAGGATTGTTACTACCTTACGAAACACATCTACTACCATGTATTCTATGACTTACCTATTATTATCCACCACAACCAACACATGATTTTCACACTGTGGTAAAATCATTAGGTTAAACATTCTACATAACTCACATATGATTTAACTTTAATAAATTTAGGATTTCCACATATAATTTTATCATTGGGTAAAAATAGAATGATTTGTCATTTCTTTCGATGTCAATCTCATGAGTGTATTTCATGAATGACATGTCACCATCCACCATGAATTACATAAATAAACACATTTGATGGTAGAATGCTAAATCTCTATTTTAACAGACAAATATATCCATCAATAATCAAAACATAAAAATTCCATAATTAATCATTATAAGTCCACAATCATTATACATATATACATAAACCAATCATAGATCCCTAATTAGTCTGATATTGGAGAAGATTTCGTGTGAGAAGATTAAAACATCAACTTGTCGAATTAAGGGTTCCTAATGTTAGCTAGAATGAGGATGTAGGTTTCACATCCAATCTTCAATCTATCCTTTCTTATTTTCAGCTTGAATTTATCCCTAATTGGGTGTTGGAGTTTATGTCCTTTTGCTTGTAGTGCATTATTGATCTTGAAAATTGAATCATTTTTTTATAAAATCTTTAAGTCCTACTTTATATCATCAAAGTCTAACATCGTACTATAATAGATCATAAAGTTGAAAGTTGTGACTTTAAGTTGAGGTAATGAGATTAAATATTCATTGAATCTCTTCTTGAGTATAAAGTAGCAATGGAAAAATTCTATGGCTAATAAAATTTTTTTTATAATACAAAGTCATGCTAGAAAAGAAATTATGATTGAGAAAGTTTCTCTCTAGAGAACAGTCATAATAAAAAAAATTCTATGACTGAGGTAGTCTCTCTCTTGAGCAAATAGTCATGGAGACAAAATTGCCATGACTGATGAAAGTCCTTTTTATAACATAAGGTTATTGTTGCAAAGATTATTGTGACTAAAAATTATCTGGTATTGTGTGGTTTTTTTTTGTAAAGAATATGTCATGGTGATGAAAAATAGCATGACTATTAGAACCAGTTTGATACTTAGGTGTACCAACCTTGAAATAATTTCATGACTAAATTTGTGTTTTAGAACTAATATAGCCACGACTTCAAGATATTTTCGCGGCCAAAAAAAATATGTTGCATGGTGAAATATTAAGACAATAAGGTGGTAGAAACATGTCATACAAAAATTATTGTCACTTATTTGTAATTGAGGCCAAGAAAGATTGTTATGACTTTTCAACATGTATGTGATAGTATAAATATGTTGTATATAATTTGCTTTGAAAAACTATTTGTATAACCAAAATATATTGCTGTTTTGATATTTTCATGTAAGTGCAGGAAAGAAAATATTAAGAGACTATGAATGCAGCAATAACACAATAACGGAGGTCCTGTTCTCCGGTCAGTGGGCCAAAGAAAATTTTGGAGTATAGCCTGGCACGCCTGAGTGATCCGACATGCTCTGGTTAATTAAACCGAGAAATTGTTATTGATATAAATTGTTTTTTTTATTTCTATTTTTTGGCTGCTATAATTTTGGTGTGGAACTATTCATCTCTATTTTTTCTCCTCTCTACATAATTTTCATCGTAACTGCTTCTGTGCACATACTGTAAGAACATTTTATTTGGTTATAATCTGTAAATACATTTGTATTTTTCTAGTGGATGTAGCTAGTCGTGTCGAAAGACTAGTGGACCACGTTATTTTGTGTGTTATGTTATGGTATATATATATATATATATATATATATATATATATATATATATATATATATTGTTTGTTGTCATTTTTTTGTTCTCTTTTTCTGAATCTTTAAAATCACAAACGTGGAAGAAAAATTGCCTAAAACATGTCATTACATTATATATATCATTACTTTTTCCTGTTTTTCTATGCCCCATTCTAGCTTTCAAAAAGTCTAATATTTATACCCAAATTATGTTTGATTTAAGTATTATCTATCCGAATCTATCAAAATTATACTTCAGTAAAATATTTTCATTACATTCATATTATGAAAATAACCAAAAACAACCATAAAAACTTGGTACTTTTAGTGTTAAACAACTATGCAATTAGTTTTTACCACATATCTTGATCCTAATAAATAGTTCCTACATACATGCAAATAATGAATTGCCATCATTATTTCTTTTCTATTAATTATACATATCACTATTTAGTTTCATTTATCTTCTGACTTTCTAATGCATTTGGATGGTCTTCAGGATACGTATCCCTCTGATCAAAATATCAGAAACATTTATCTGTACTTGTCATGGTTTAGAATAATTTGGCAAGGCTAGAAGAATTTCTTTTATGTTAGTCTGCTTCAAATAATCAAAAAGTTCTTGGTAAAGTTTTTCTCCACTTTTTAACCCCTTCAATTCTATAGCAAATTATTCATTCGTATGATAATGTGAGAATATCTCTAAATGAAATGTCAATAATAATTGACCAACCAAATAAATAATTTCAACTCTGCCACTTTCATTAGTAAGTCATATTCAGCAAAAGCATATATTTTGTTTTTGTCCTTCCGTATTACTTTATCACCCACAATATGACACAAAAAAAAACTTCTAGTTGGGTAAATGAATATTTATCTCATTTAACATATAGTTTATTTTCCCACAAAGTTTAAAACAATTGACTCATATAATCAACATGTTCTTTCAATGATTCAATATATATAATATAATAATTCAAATAAATTATCATAGAATGATCAATGAAAGATTGTAACACCTTATCCATCAATATATAAAATATTCCTGGTTTATAAGTAAGTCCAGTTGACATCACCAAAAATACATATGACTCATACCTCATCATACATGTCATATATGATTCATCTCTTTTAGTTATTCGCACTTGATAGTACCTCAACCTCAAATCAAGTTTAGAAATTCATCTCACATCCACAAGTTGTTTAAACAAGTCCACAATCAAATAAATAGATATTTATTATTCACTATCAACTTGTTAAAGGTTCAGTAGTAAATACATAATCATAATGATCTATAATATTTTTTTAAATAAAACAATGACATCTTATGAGGCCTTTGAAGGTCAAATCTCAGCATCAATTAACTCTTTCAATAGTGTTCTTAGCTCTTTAAGTTATAGGAGAGCTATCTGATAGGGTATCATGACTATTGGAATGACACTTAATACCAACACAATTTGATAATTTATCTCTCTTTGGTGGTAATTTTTTTGATAACTTAGTAGGTATGATATCTCAAAATGAGTCAATAAGTTTTAATACTTCTATAAGAATCTCACTAATTGGCTCCAAATTTTTATGAATCTTTAAGACTATCAGATAAGTTATTGTTATAAAATAAAACCCTCAATAATTTAAAAATAGAATATTCACTCTTAAGGCAATAAATGCACAATAAACAAAATACAAGTAAAAGGGAATTGAGATTTTGGGAATGATTCTCAAAGGAGGGGGAACTTCCATTTATAGAAAACAAATATGGAAATCCCAAAAGAATTTCCAATGTGGGCTAGGTGAATTTCAGCTAACTTAATAATATTCTCCCACTTGAAAATATCCTTTCTCACTTGTCAATACTTGCTTCTATTCTTGCTAAGCCACATGAAGTTTTATACCAATCAAACTCGTCAGTATTGATCAATTTGGTCAAAACATCTGCTATATTTTTATCAGTGTGAATCTTTTGTATATATATACTTCTTCGATTTTCTTTTGTACAAATAATATTGTACCATGATGTATTTTGTCTTTAAGTGAAATATTAGATTTCTTGTTAAGTGTAGAATTTTTTGACTATCACAAAATATAGTAACTTTATTTTGTTTGTGTCCAAGCTCTTCCAATAACATATGCAACCAGATTACCTCTTTATTGGCTTGTGTAGCTGCAACATATTCTGCTTCTATCATAGAAATAGATATAATAAATTGTAACTTTGAAATCCAACTTACAGCTCCTCTAGCAAGAGTAAAAACAAAGCCTATGGTTGACTTGCTATTATCAATATTTCTAGCATAGTCTTTATCAACATAGTCTACATCAACATAGTATTTGACAATAAGGTCTGAACATTCATAACATAATGCAATATCTGAGGTTTCTTTTAGATATCTATGAATTCTCTTCATAGTACTCTAATATTCTATGTTAGGATTTGTCATAAATTGACTAACCACCTCTACTGCTTGTATAATGTCTAGTTTTGTACAAACTATTGCAAATATTAAAATTCTCACTACTGATTGCATATAGTACTCGAGACATCTTTCTCCTCTCTTCTTTAGAGCTAGGATACATACTTGAGAATAATTTGAAATTAATAGGAAGTGAGGTAGAAACATGCTTATTACCTTGCATGTTGAAGCACTACAAGATCTTGTTAAAATAATTTCATTGAGAAAACCAAATCTTCCTATTATTTTTCTCTTGATAAATTTGCACCCCTAGAATCTTATTTGCTAGTCTCAAGCCTTCATATCAAACTTCCTAGCTAATTGTGCCTTTAATTCTTGGATTCACATTTATTTTAGTTTGCTACCAACATGTCATCCACATATAATAAAAAAATGATGAAATTGTTTTTTTAAACCACTTGTAGTATGTACAATGGTCTGAACTAAGTCTATTATATCCAAAGCTAATTATGAAAGAATCAAATCTCTTATACCAATGCCTCGGTGCTTGTTTTAGACTGTATAGAGAGTTGTTCAACTTACAAATCAAGTTTTCCTTACTAGTTTCAACAAATCCTTCTAGCTGGAACAAATAAATTTCTTCTTTAATTTATCCATGAAGAAAAGTAATTTTAACATCCAACTACTCCAAATATAAATCAAATATAGCACATAGAGTCATTACTACTCTGATTGTTGTAAGATGAACCACTGGAAAAAAAATCTCATTGAAGTCAATGGCTTTTTTCTGTTACTACCAATCTTGCACGATACTATTCTACTTGATCATTGGTATCCGATTTCATCTTGTAAACCCATTTGTTACTAATGACTTTATTTCCAAGCGGTAACGATACTATCTTCCAAGTCTTGCTCTTGTGTAAAGCTTTAATTTCTTCCTTCATTGTTGTCATCCACAAAGATGCATCTAAAATATGTGAAGCTTCTTGAAATGTTGAAGGTCCTCCATCTTCTTTAGAAGACAATATGTAATATTACTATCCGTAACATTCTTTGAGTGCCAAGCTAGCAGCCTTCTATCATGAGCTGACCGACTAACTTCTTGAGCCTTAGACTTTACTTGCTCTTGTTCTTCGTGCTCTGGTTCATCCTCTGTTGATATTGGAATATCTTACCTCTAATTATTTTCTACTAACATAGTGGTAGCTTCTAAAACTTCTTTTAATGTGCGATTATCATCAATTTTTTGATTTCTAAAAAAATTATTTGTCTACTGATAATTACTTTGTGGGTAATGGACTCCCACAGGTGATTCCTTTTCACTCCTTCAACATATCATAAGAATATACATTTTCTAAATTTTGGATCCAACTTTGTTTTTTGGGTTTTGTATATCACATATGCAGGATATCCAAAAAAATATAAAGTAGAGTAATCTACTAGCTTACCCGTCCACATCTTCATTGTTATCTTCAAATCAATCATTGTTGATAGCTATCGATTTATCACATAACATGTAGTTTTAGCTGCTTCCGCCCAAAAAGAGTTGAGTAGTATTACAGTCCTCAACATTACTTTCATCCATTCTACAAAAGTTCTATTCAACCATTATGCTACTCCATTTTGTTGTGACATGTATGTGACTATGAACTATTATTTGATACCTTTTTGCTTACAAATAGCAAGAAACTCACTATCTATATACTCTCTTCTATTATCTATCCGCAAACATTTAATCTTTTTCTCGGATTCAAGTTCTACTTGTGCTTTGAAATCTTTAAAAATTAGAAATACATCTAACTTCGTTTTGATTGGATACACCATCTTTTTGAGTAATCATCATTGAAGGATACAAAATATTTTGCTCCTCCTTGAGATATTTTAGGTGATTCACATACATCAAAATGTATCAAGTCTAGAGTGTTTTTACTTCTTATAGTTGATCTACTAAATGCTAATCTATTCTGCTTACTGATTTGAGCCCTAAAAGTAGCCTTTTGTTAGAGAGAATCTTAAACCTTATTCTGACATGTGACCTAGATTGAGATGTCGCATCGTCATTGATTCTTCTTCTTTGCTAATTGACACAGCACATGCATCAGTTTCCTATATAGTTTATTCTTTAAGCATGAATAAATTTATCGTGATCTTTTTTCCATTCATTACAATAAGTGCACCTCTCACAAACTTTATCATCTCATTCTCAATAAGAGTTTTACATCTAAGACTATCTATTTATCCCAACGACAATAGATTTTTCTTTAAGTCTATCACATGTCGTACCTCTTAAATGGTACGAATCATAATATCAAATATTTTTATTTTAATAGTACCAATATCAACAATCTTCAAAGCATGATCATCTCCCATGTGCATATACCCTCCTGAGAGTTGTTCATATTTGTGAAACCAATCTCTCCAAGATGTCATATGCTACGAGCTCTTGAGTCTAGCAACCATACATCATCAAGCTGCTTTCCACTTTCAACTTCCATTATCACCTTAATGTATAAAATGTTATCAACATCATTGATACTTATAACATTCTCTTGAGTATTTGATAACTCATTATACACACTCCTTTACTTAAACCAATAATTTCTTTTGAAGTGCTATTTCTTGCCATAGTTATATCACTTAATATTTTTCTTACTTCTAGATTTTGTTCTACCATAATTCTGACTCCCACTAGGGTCATATTCTATTGATCTCTCTCATATCATCATCAAGACTTGTTGTGCATTTGCATATCTATCCATTTTTTTTTGGGTTTACTTTCCGCTTCTAAGATGACATATGCAATATTATTGAAGATTAAACTATCTATCAGAATACTATTCATTTGATTAATGACGAGTTAATCATACAAATCAAGTTAGTTCTAAAGTAAAATCTCAGCACGTTCAACTTCTTCTATTTTATGACCCAACATAGTAAATTGAAAATATTAAAAATATTTAGAGTGCTAATATGATCAGTTATCATAACATATTCTATCATTCATAGAGTATAACTTTATGAGAGTATTCTAAATTTCATTTGTTGTATTATTTTCTGCCGCACTCGATAATACTTTTTTAGCAAGTGCCAAATGTAGATCGGCGACTGCATTACTATCCATTTCATTTCACTTATCTTCATGAATCTCGGTAGGCCTTTTTCCAATTACATCTAAGCAATTATTCTTCTTCAAAATTCCCTTAATTTTCATTTTACATAATAAAAATTTATTTCCATTTAATTTTTCTATTTAAAATTTTGCTGTCATATTTCACTTTTAGATAAAATAAAAGTGAAACATGGCAAACATGATATATGATGCATATATAATTGACATACAAAATTAGAAATATATTTTTTGATCTAGAAAATCTAACCTAATAAGGGCCAGATACCAAGTCATAATCAACTAAAAAAATCATTTGGACTATATTTTCCCCTTTCAATCTCCTAATTAAATCTTCATATTTGACAGATACCTATTGTTAGAATTTTTTTAGTATTTATCATCTTTATCTAGCTGTTAAAATTTATTTATAATCAGATTCAATTCTTTATAATTCCTTCAAAAATAAAAAAAAAAATTAACATATTTGTATTGATCAATGCTCTGATACTAATTATTTTTAATTAAACTTTAGTATTATATTGCAATCGTAGGCTAGGAAATTTTGTTTATCAATTACCTAATTGAGCATACTATTACATCTTTCAATAGTTAAAGCCACAAGATCCTACGCACAAACAAATAAATAGAGATAAATACTTAGAACAAAAATAACTAATAAATAATAAGATGAATTTATTATATAGTGAGAGTTATATTTTACCAAATGCTCATATTATATCACATATAAAATATTTTTACATATAAAATCCATAAAATATTTTAGAATAGGAATATGAGTTCAATATTTTCTAATTTTTTTAGAAATTTTACATATAAAATTCATTGGGACTCACACAAGGACAGCATATAAAATCCTAGCCCACACCAACGCCATTTGGTCATGTCGTGATCACTAGGCGCCAGAAGGAAAAGAAGACATATCCCGGCCAGGTAGACTGGAGAGGTAAAAGAGAGCCGCTTCCCCTAAATGGCTAAATGCTTTGATCATGTTAGCCAAGCGGCCAAAAAAAGGAGCTAAAAAAGATAAAAATTCAGAAGTGCGAACCCTTCACCGATATCGATATCCATGAATCATAATGAAAAACTGCCTGAGTTCTTGTCTACAATTCTAAAACGTATCGTCGTCCATAATCAATCCATTATCAACAGGCTGCCCACTGTTGTTCCCGCACGTTCAGTTATCTCTCTTGCTGGTTGCTTGTCTCATAAGGTTTATGGGTCACCCAATAATCAATCAACAAACGTTTTCTATAATCCATGATCTAAGGATCCCCTCGAAATTCTGCCCAATTTTGATAGCACGCCATTTGTGATTTGTCATACAAACGGAGAAACCAATGTCCTCCGTAAATATTTTGTCGAAGAAAATTATGGAAGAATCGAGAAATCATTCGAACGACTCTTAAAATGGGTGTTTGCTGCAGCAAGGATCCTGATTCTGACGATGACGAAGCAGTTGAGAATGGTGCAACAGAAGAATATGATGATCAGGAGAATGATGAGGATGATCGGGTGGCATCAATTGGAGAACACGGATCTCTTGTTCGATACCAAGGGGCATCCAAATACATATCAATGTACACCCAGAAAGGCAGAAAAGTGATCAATCAAGACGCAATGGTTGTCTGGGAGGTAATCTCCACCGCCATTGTTAAACCAGTAATTCTTCCATTTTCAATCATGTTGAATGCTGCCAACGTTCTATCTTCTTGATCAATATGGAGGATTCCTTTTTCATCTCAAATGGAAAATTGAATTAAATGCTAACCTAGAATTTGGTTGTGTGTTCTATTTCTTTCGCTCTTATCCTACTTAAGGGTATTCGTATTTATATCTTATTGATCAATATCAACCATCAAACCTGTCACAGGATTTCACCGGTGACAAAGATACGTTTTTCTGCGGTGTATTTGATGGACACGGTCCCCATGGCCACAAGGTTGCTCGTCATGTTCGCGATGCCTTACCGTCAAGGCTCTCTGCATCAATCAAATCTTTACAGCTCAATAGCTTCAAATATAGTGATGTGGATACCCTAAACGAAGATGATAGTGACCACCAGGAGAACGATGTTTCAAAAAATAACCATGATACTAACACAGGCAATAGCAAGCAGATACTTCTATTATCTTCCTGGGAAGCATGGTTTATTAAATGCTTTAGAGAAATGGACGAAGAGCTTAACCTGGATGCGAGCATCGATAGTTTCTGCAGCGGCAGCACCGCTGTCACCGTTGTCAAACAAGTGAGCAGAAATTACTGCATGGCCTAGCACATAATTAATGGCTGCAGAAGATCTTGCGTCATCTCATTGTTTCTGCAATTTTCAGGGAAAAAACTTGATAATTGCGAACTTGGGCGATTCCCGAGCTGTTCTTTGTTCAAGGGACGACGACAATCAACTGGTCCCCATCCAGCTCACAGTCGACCTGAAACCCAATACTGCAGGCAAGCGCAGTTTCTTCTTTGTTTTCCGTGTGAAAGAACGACGCAATAATGGATTAAGTATTTAAAAATATTCTTTTCAAAATCTGAAGGTGAAGCTGAAAGAATCAAGAACAGTAATGGGAGAATTTTTGCAGTGGACAGAGAACCTGGGGTGTTACGCATATGGATGCCAAACGATGATTGCCCTGGTCTGGCAATGGCAAGAGCCTTCGGAGATTTCTGCTTGAAAGATTATGGTCTCATCTCTATTCCCGAAGTTTCCTACAGAAGGCTGACAAAGAATGATGAATTCGTAGTTCTGGCTACTGATGGAGTAATTTAACTTGCCTGCGAGATTCTGCATTGGAGTTTCTCGCACACACTATTACCTCAGTAGGCATCTTGTTAACGTCGATTTTTCTGTCTTTCACAGGTATGGGATGTGCTAACAAATTACGAAGTGATGAAGATAATAGCTTCTGCACGGAAGCGTTCCATGGCTGCGAAAAAATTAGCAGAGCATGCCGTCCGAGCATGGAGAAAAAAGTCATCTGGATCGAGGGTGGATGACATCGCTATTGTATGTCTGTTTTTCAAACGTCAAACACAGTTAGCGAGATCATTCTCGGAAGTAACTCAGGTGAGCGCCAATCACACGGAGCTTGCAGAAACTTACTCTCAGCTGAGCTTGGCTAGTATCAATCACTCTGAGATCGTAGAAATTGCTAGGATAAAAAATAATTCTAGATTGGGCAATACAGATACAACTGGAACTCTTGTTTTGTGAAATTTCATTGCCGTTCATATCATTGTTTTAGCTTAAATTCAAGCAGCTTTCGATCTGGACATTACATTTGCTAAAGATCATCCCCGTGATCATAAATATCAGTCACGGCCACCCAGGGAGCCATTACAAACTAACTCCTATCTCTGTGAACGTAGTTAATAACGATCATTCTCTCTATTATGCTCCCTCAAGATAAGAGCTTAAGGATATAACTGCAATATTTTGCTTGAGTTGAACAAAACATTATCGTCAAAGATAAATGATAAGTCGCCCCAATGTTATCACATTAAGTAACATGGCCACAAAGAATCAAAATATCAATATTAGTCAAGAGGCATCAATGAAATTTAATTTAAAAATTGTATTCCCAACTAAGTGATACTCTTCCTCGGTAAATAGTCTAGCAATATATATCATTGTTTTTTAAAACTCATATATCAGATTTTTATCAAGATAAATAACTTTAGTACTTGTTGAGCAAAAAGTGTTTTTATCCCCTACCCACAATATATAACAATATATGTCATTTTTTTATCATGATAAATTTCAGATTTTTATCAAGATAAATAGCAATATATAGAGTTTTGTATAGGAATAATGCATTTATAATAAAAAATCAAAAATTTTATCTTAGTTTCAAAAATATACCCAAACTAGTACGTCTGAAAACAGAGTGACACTAGCCATCATTGGCAATGGCGACTATTATCACGCTGTTGATTTTTTAAAATCATAGGTCGGGGTTGTAAATGCTGGATATTGAAAGCATTATAGAGATACTATTACGCCCCTCGTCCCTGGAGCTCCAATGAGCTCCAGCAAGTTCGACGTGGAGCTCCGTCGAGCTCCAAGATGGAGCTTCGTCAAACTCCTTTGTGGAGCTCCAGTGAGCTCGACGTGGACCTCACTGGGGCTCGATGACCTTTGTCAAGCTCCAGCGAGCTCGACGAGCTGCTCAAGAAGCTCCAGCGAGCTCAATGTGGAGCTCCATGGAGCTTGACGAAGCTCCACTTGTTCCACTAAGGAGCTCACTGGAGCTCCATCGTGGAGCTCGACGGAGCTCCTCGAGCTCCACGAAGGAGCTCCTAGAGATAGGCGGGGGGAGAGGAGCGAGGGTCGAGGGACGTAATGGGATCTCCACAGTATTTTCAATAGTCAGTATTCACAGTGTCGGCCTATGATTTTAAAAAATCAACAGCGTGGCAATAGCCGCCGTTCACAACGACGACTATTGTCACGCTATTTTCGGACACACTAGTTTGGCCATATTTTTCAAACTAGGATTACATTTTGGATTTTTTAATGCATTGTTTCCATACAAAACTCCAATATATACATGATAAGTTGCTCAGATTTTTAATCAAGATTTTTATATCATTGTAAATTGAGTGATGAGTATGAGAAAACCTATAAACTAAGAGTAAAGTCATTATAGAGTCGTATGTCATAATCAATGTTATAGCAATAAGATAATGTAGTTATTTTTTGACAAATGACCAATACCCATTTGTTGGGCAATGCATATATTGTGATTGTTGATATTATAGGTGATATCTGGTCTTGTTATTAGCAAATATTATAGTAATACTGAAAACAATTTGAATAATTATTAGTTTTAAACTTAGATTAAATGTGTCTTTGTTGTTTATTATAGGATGTTAGAAGCTTTTCGCAAATAATCAAACCTTGACATTGTCAATAGAACAATGATATTTTTTTATATTTAGTTCTAAAAATCCACATACAACCAACTAGATTTTGACTTGTATCCATGGGAACTGGTGTCCATGTACCATTTTTTTAATGAGCCATCAAGCTCTTCAACATGGCTTGATGTCATTTATGATTATAGAGAGCTTGGGTCAATGTGGTTTGTTCAAGGTCATAACATTTGGTTAATTGGATATGGATATTCATTTTGGCGAAGAGTTTGTGAATATTATTTTTGGATCTAGTAGTCATGGTGTGGATGGTTTGTGGTGATGATTGTTGAGGACTATTGTTGTTTGAAAGTTCTAGTGCTTGTAGTGGAATAAGGTTCTAGTTCTTGTGATGGTCGATGGAGATTGTTGTTGTAGTGATGGGTTTATTTGGCTAGTTCAAATGGTGGTCAAGCTTCATTAGAGAATTATTGTTAATCTTTCACTATGAATGATGGATGGAGTAAAGGTACCAAAGACTGTGACAAAATTCATAGTGGTGGAGGAATCCAATTGACAATAGAATCTTCTCGAGGACAAGAAGAATGAGTAGAGAGATGATTAAAGGAAAATATATATTCAATAAATCTAACATGACTAAAAATATATATTTTGGACTTAGATGGATAAAATAAGTAATAGGCACTCTGAGTTAAAGAGTATCCAAGAAAAACACATGGGTTGGAATGAGTGTCTAGCTTATTGGTTATGTGTGGTTTTAGTCATTGATAATTATTGTGACTTTAACATGATACCAAAATTTGTAATTTTTAGGTTCATATCAAAAGCTCATTAACAATTATATATACTCAATATAAATCAATAAGTTTATGGGTCATATAAGTAATATAATATATGTACATCCAAATATCTATTCCACAGATTTATTTATTTATATTACTTATATTACTTATATTGATTATATAAGTAATATAATCAATATTAGCATACCAGATGGTTATCAACCATAAACTATCACTACCAATAATAATCACCTTGTAGTTGTACCTTTGGTATAGACCCATTGAAGACACACTTATTCTTGTTTAGAGATCATTTATATTTCTATTCCTTTTAGGCAATACGTCAATTGTCCTTGATAATTACTCTGAGTATAAATTTATATTATGTGACTTCAATTATCATGAAATATGTGAAATGATGTGATGATAATTATATTTTTATTTTTTGTTTCGCAAGTGGCGAACACCATACTCACATCAATTATTATATATCTCCCAATCAATTCAACATATGAAAGACAATATCAATTAACCTATATCTCCCTTTCAATTCAACCTATGAAAGTCATACAATAGAAAAATAATTGCAGGGCTATCATGATCATATGAAACAAGATTTCTCATGTGTGTCAATTGACTTACTAATCATCATTCACAGCGAACACATGACTCATAGGCATAGAAAAATCCTAGATTTTATGTTCTATATAACTCCAACATTATTTAAAGGCTAGCTCTTGTAGAAGATACATAATGGAATGATCATAATTTTGTTTATTATTTTAGTTTCATAAGTATCATATTTATATTAATTAACTATATAAATTTAGGGTTCCGACCCATAAATTCATCACTTGAAATAGAAATACAAGTGTTCTTAATTCCCATTGATACCAACCGTGTGCATGTATCCCATGATTCACCTATCATCATCCATCATGACCAACATTCATAATCCTATTTGGTGTAGAAACCCTACATTTTTGTTCTACCTAACAATCATATCCATTAATATTTACATATAGAAATTCCATCATTATTCATTACAAAATATGTTAATCATTTATATTTATGTAAATCAATCTTATATCTTTAACTAGTCTAATATTGATAAATATTTTACATGAGATGATTTGAAGATCATCTCTTCGAAATTGAGAGTTCCCAAGAATAGCTGATGCTAGGATCTTGGTCTTAAATATATTGCCAATTTGTCACTATTTTCATTTGGCTTAAATTTTTGTCTCTAGTTGAAGAAGGTGGTGCATCTTGGCCTCATGTAGGTTTTCTCTCTCCCATCCTCTTCTTGAATTCTTTAAGTCCATGTTTCATAGCTCTTGGTCCCATAATGTACTATAACAATTTAATGAGTTAGATGTCGGCATGTCGCAATATTGGGTTGAGAGAATGTCATTGAATAAACTTTAAATCTTATTTAGAGCACAAAATCATATTAGCAAATAATATCATGACTATGATAATTTCTCTCTAGAATTTAAAATCATTATAGCAACTAATATCACGACTGAATAATTCTTTTTTAGAGTACAAAGTCACTATGGAAAACAATAAAATGATAGAGAAAATTTTTCTCTATAGTACAAAATCATGGTAGCAAATAATATTATAACTTTAAATTGCATAGTATTGTATAATTTTGGTTGTTCAAATAATATGTTGTGGTATTATACAATACTGTTACTTTACAAACTAAATTGATACTTGGTTTCTATGACATAGCCATAAAGTCATTGTAGCAAATAATGTTGCAACTTCAAATTAAATAGTATTATGTAATTTTAGTTCTGCAAAGAATATGTGGAGGCATTGTACAATGCCATGACTTTGCATACCAAATAGGAACTTGGTTGCTGTGACATAGAAATAATATGGGGGACCAAAATTATGTTTAAAACAAATGTGACAACAATACTAAAATGATATCGTGACCATGAAAGATTTGTTACACAGTGAAAAGATGTGATAACCAAGTGGTAGAATCATGACATATCTCTCTAAATTATATGATAGCTATAATCTCTTGCTCTTTGTTCTTTATCATTATTTGTCATTCATTAAAGATAAATTGGCATAGTATTTCAAAGGTTTTAGTACTTCCCATCACTCTAGGTTTCTAATCTTTTCATAGTGTCTTTCAAGATCTGTATAACTCCCTTTCTCTCTTAAAACTTTTATTGGGTGGACATGAGCTTACCATTTTGTTGATGTGTATCTTTCATAATGCATCTTGTTGCTTTACTTTCATCTTGGCTTACTTTTCTATTTTTTTTTACATACTCCACTCACTTGATGACTTTATTTTTTAATTCTACCACAGATGAATTGTGCATTATCATAAGCTCCTTATTCAATCGGATCTCCATTTGGTAAGCCTCCAACTTCATGTTCTTTAATAGGATAAGGATTTATTTCAAGTATCCTCAACTAGTTATTGAATTTTTATATTTTAGTGGTGATTATTCTTCTGAATTCTATCCGTATCTCCATCTTTTTTCTATCTTGACTTTGGGAAAGACTGACACTTCTTGCCACATATTAGCTAATTCTTGTCCTTCAAAAACTAACTTCCTCTTTTTATCTCCTTCAAGTTTTTTTTTTATACCAACCAATATCATGGAGACATTCGTGAACACCATTTATTTATATTCTCAAATATCAAAAGTCATTCAGCATGACATAACATTGTGAGGAGGAATGATTGAATTATATGGCCTAAAAATTTTATTACAATCTAGAATAGATTTCCTTAAAATTTTATCAACAATAATTTTTTAACCTCTCGCCATGGAAAATACTAAAATCTATCTATTTTGGTTGATGGTAGAGAGGTGAAGAGTAGGATGTAAAATTGGACATATAAAATGCAATGAAATATTATTCTCTTCAATCAGCTCTCATCTCACTAGGTGTCCACAAAGACTTTGGTTGATCCTCTCCACCTTCTTTCACCATCCATCAAAGTTTTAGTGATTTACTTGTATTTAAGCTGTATTTTTAGGGGTTTGAAAGTTCTATCCACAATTCCCTATAATCCAAAAGTCTCATTGAAAATTTTATTTTCAAAATATACTCAAATTCCTCATACATATCATCTCTTCTATTAAATGTCTTTAAGATTGGAGTAGAACTCCTTAATAACTATCACATTGAATCTTTCCATATATATATTGAAAAAATTTATCCTAATTTATCTTCTCAATCATCGACTATAATTACTAGATATTTTCTTCAAATCCTGGTTCACTCAAAATTTTTTTTTATAATTACTATAATTACTAGATATTCTCTTCTAGACATCATCCATCACCTCCACTTCTTCATACAAAAATTAGATTGGTCAATGAGATGTGGGTTGAAATCTCAATGAGGGTTGCCTTGGGTCACTTTCCTTTCACCTTGCGACTCAATCTGCCTTCTTACTATCTCCCTATAAGCTTCAAAGTTGAAATAGGATTTGTTAAATGCCATGACAAATGAAGAAGAAGGGCTTGAGAACATAAATAAGGTTTATTTCCTTTATAGAGTTAGGACCATAGTCATGACATAAAAAAACATAGTCAACTTTGTTTCATCATCCCTACTTCTTTTTCTTTTTTTAATAGTCATACCTAGGTTTGAGTATCGAAACTTCTTATATGGTAACAAATGTCATGGTTGTATTTGAGTGTCATGGTTTCACATGTCATGAAAATTTTCATGACTGGGTTTTAGTACCATGACTTCGTTTTGGTCTATGTACAAGTGTCCGACTACATGGACTACATTAAAAAAATTAATGTAGAAGCACACGAACAAAAAAATAAGTCTTTGGTTTCCTCCTAAGAAACATGCCGTCTAATAATTTTAGCTTGACAATTTTTCAATTTAGACTCCTTGTGAAAAAATTCAATAATCTAGGCTATCTTGTCCATATAAATTTTTTTTTTTTTTTGATATTCTCTATATCTTCTATGGATGATTCAGTCTGAAAGATTTTTTTCCATATTTTTTAGCTTAGCATACTTTCCGAATATCTCTTTTAAAATCTGATCAATTGCCTGGTTCCTTCCTTTGGGAATAAATTTTGTTGGATGTCATAACTTTATTAATTATCAGATCATCGTTGAGTATGGTTCTCTTCACTAATGGTGTGACAATGGAAAAAATCATGATATCATTTTTTATTGTATGTAATAGTTGTGCTATGGCTAAGAAAAATATTGATATCTCTTAATGTAGCTTCTATTTTAACCAATATTGCAAGCTTTTCTGATATCATGACTTTCAATAGTATGTCAACCTCGACCTATATTTCCTTCTTGACTTTATTAAGAATAGTTTTGGATTCATATTCTTCACCTAATACATCCTCAATTAGTGGTGGGACTTTTCTAATTGTATTCTTTCCACTATTTCAAGATTCCCCTCAATGGTTTATCCATACTATTCCCATGAGAATGTAGATAAGGTTATATATTCTTTAGTAATTTTTCTCATCATTATCAAGAATTTACATGCTTTTATATATGTTAGACTTCACTTGTTCTTTATCCATATAAAATATGAATCATCACTTCTTCACATCAAATAATACCTATCTAGTCATCAAAATAATCATCCCAAAATTAACAAAGCATATGAGTTTTTTTTTCATGTCTATCACCACAAAGTCAGTAGGAAAGATATATTTTCTTATCTTAAATAGTACATCTTTGATAATCTCTCTCAGGAAATTTGATTGATCTATCAGCCATCTGTAGAGAAAAATAAGGTGGATTTATCTCACCTAAATTTAGCATCTATACTTTGGATAATAGTATCAAGTTACACTTTTTCTTAAGTCACATATTACCTTCCAGAAGATATGCTCCCCAATAATGCATGAAATAGTAAAACTTCAAAGATCTTTTACTTTTTTTAGAAATTTTCATTGAATGATATTACTGTAATTCTCAATTATAGTAATTATTTCATAAATCTTTAATTACTTTTTGCTACTTATTATGTCCATTAATTTTTTATAATATAATATATATGATAAAGCTCCAGTGAAGGTTATATTGACTAACAGATTTCTAAAGATATTGAGAAATATTTCAAAGCTTTCATCCTACTTTTCCTTTTAAAATTGATATAAAAAAAAGATTGAGTTGGAGAGAGTGTTGACCATCCACACATAATCATTATTATATACATCACCTTTCTATTCGTTGCTTCGATTAATCTACATCTCTTTCTTTAATTCTACTTTGTTATGTACAATTTCTAGTGACATGAGTTGGGCAATGAGATTTGGCAATACTATGACATTAGAAAATGTCATAGCATTGGAAATCATCGTGGAGCTAAATGTTGGGACTTTGGATGTCATAATATTATCAGTAGAAACTTTATCTTTTGTATCAATTTTCATTATTATAACTTTGTTATGATATCTATTTTTGTTTATTAGATAATATCCTAAAAGTTTATTGGCAAGAATATCTCATCAAATTGAATTGTTTTGGTTGTTTGATTAGAATATCTCATGGGTTATACAAGTAGTAAAAAAGATTTTCATACAGATAACAATCCTATATGAATTATTTTGGTTGTTTGATTATTCAATAATGAGACAACTCAATTCTAATAAATTGAATATTTTAGATTATGAAAACAATCTTAGATATATAGGTTTGTTCATTTAATTTATGTGATGTATTCGAATTAGTTCAAATTATATTATATTTAGATACATAATTAAAATTGAATTGTTGTGTAAAGACCCCTTCCTCATACAACATACAAGGTAATTATCACTATGGAGCACATCATAATCATGGTCACCTCATAGTTATCTCCTCGGTACATCACTAGTGAGATAACAAATCACCTATATTTGAGAGTCATTCATAGTCTCATACTATTTAGGAAATTCATCAATTACCCTTGATGGTTTCTTTGTATGTACTCTTTTATTCTATAGCATTAGGTGTCATAAAAAATAAAAGTTAACATGGTTTATAAACATTTGTACTTTCAAATTCGTAAGTACCATACTCACCCAATTAATATATGATTCTCTCAAGTTTTACTAGTAGGAACTATACAAGTGAAAGGAACTTAAAAGGGATCACAAATCTTTTGACTCACAACATACTCATGCATCTCCCATGGATTATTTGTCACTATCATTCTTGATGAAGATGCATTTCTCACACTAAAGGTAAAATTATTCGGAGAATGTTAAATTTAACATTCATCCCAATTGAGAAATAGTTCTTCTAAGACGTGTATAATGGATTAGTGTGTTAAAGTGTTTATACTTTTAGATTGATAAGTATCATAATCAGAAGGTTTGTCACTTCCTTCCTATCATATGTGTGAGTGAGACTCATGATTTAACCTATCATCATCTGCTATAATAATCTCACATAAACTTTCTAATAATCAAAACTATAGTTCAAATTCTATTTAATTAATCATCCATTAATATCCACAATATAATTTTAAAAACATCAATAAATATCAAACCATATTCATATATAAACCAACTTACCCAAACCATAGATCAATATTATTTTGATAGAAATTTCCAAATCTACCCTATAAAGGGAGAATTTGAAAGTTGCATTACATCTTTTAAAAAAAACTATTGTGTTCAAGTGTGTGAAGTGGTGTTGTGAGATTAGAAATACTAATTTTTGAAAGAAAATGGGCCAAGTGTAATATATTCAAAAAGACTTAAAATTTAAGTATAAAAAAAAACTCTTTTACTTCAGACTTTGCTTAAGAGGATATAACCAGATATATATAGAGAAATATTTCACATAAATGATGCAGTACCCAACACCATTATTTGATACAGTTGGAGATGAACAAATATTATAAAATATAGTTGGAGATGAACAGATATTATAAAACTTAGTTTCACATGATTGAGAAAAAAAATTGTGGATTGAAAGAATGATAATTTGTGACTTTTCTTACTTAAATAAGCATTACATGAAAAATTAAAAAGTAATGAAGGTCAGAAATCGAGTTTATTATTGAACATAATATATTTCAGAATTGGGAGAGTTGGGTATCCAAATCATTGATGCCACTTGGATAAGATTGTTTTGATTCTGGAAAAAGCAAATAATATTGTAGTTACAAGCAGCTCATAAATATCATATTTAATTTGGTCCTTCATGAGTATTTTCATGTGTGAATGTCTTTCAAAAGAAAAATTGTTAGTAAGAATTCAATATAGACACAATTTGAAGTACAAAATTAAGAAATTAAAATGAGATTTTTTTTCATAACATGAACACAAATGATATTGTTTAATTGAAAAGTATTATGAGTTATTTTGATAGAGAAAGAACCAATATTAGAATGGTGAGACTCTTATCATTATCGATAAAATTGTCATCCAAGCATGGAATGATTCAATGAATGGTATGATAGCCTGGAAGATGAGGTCAATGATGACATTGAAGATTAATAGATCATGTTGGATCTAATGGATGTGAACAATGTTTGAGATAGTCGTAGCATTTTGAGTGAGTGTGGCTGAGCTACATGGCTTTCAGCCATCGATATAGCTTGAGAGATCATAGCCAATGAAGATTATATGAAATTTGTAGTTTCTATGAGAGATAGTTATTATAAGTAAGTTTTAGGGGTCTGGGAAGCAATATTAATGATGATAAGGGTGTTGTGGGATTTATTGGTATTGAAAATGGAGGGTCAGGGGTTAGCCATGACTTTCAAGATTAAAGAAGTGGGAAAATGAAAGAATTAAGAAAATATTGGAATTTGTTATCTCGAGATACCATCTAATACCTTTGATAGAATAACAACCCTTAATGATCTTATTATATAAAAATCAATCTAATATATATACCAAATAAATATTAAAAATAGCTAGAAATCCAACAAATTAGAAAGTCATTACAAACTAACACATATATCTGTCAAATATATCTGATTGCCTAATACAACCAGATAAAAACGACTAGGTCAAGTAGTTAAAAACTATTAATTTTCTATATTATATTAATGTTGATCATCATTTTTGAGAAAATAACTATTTTTGGATGCTTCTAAGAGCTTTTCTTCTTCCCCTTCAAAGAACCTATTTCACCAGCGTATGTTCTTATTATGCAAAACCTAAATCACTCCCTTCAGCTAATGAATGATGTATGAGACCTCTCACACCTTTAGATGACCCTATTGGTGAATATGTATAAAAATTATGTATAAAAATTAATAGCATGTTCTTATTATGCAAACTCATGACCCCAGGAGAATTAAGAGCATCCATCATATAATATTATATAATTCCATTCATTCTCAAATTATGTATAAAAATTATAGTTGAATGATTATGTAAATTTAAGTTAGTTTTTTTTTTTTTTTGCTTTAACATTGGCGATGCTCACATAGGCGAGCTTAAAAAACAATAATACATCAATATCAATAAAAAATGAGATTTAACAAGTCTATGAAGTGAAGTTCTATATATTTGATATTAAAAAATATAGTAAAATATACAAATATTATTATTTTTTAATAATTTAAACAAATAATATAAAACATACATAAGAAATATCACTCTAAAAGTTAAGGTATAATATCTTTCATGTATTAAAAAATTTGTGAGTTTGGATTTCTCGATTAAATATATGTAGATTATAATTATAATTCTAATATTTTCCTTTTAACTGTAACTATAAGAAAAAATACAACTATAAGAAAAAAACATTTATTCTTATTTTGTTTAATCTTTATCAACGACCACTAGAAAATTAGCCTGTGTAATACCTTTTGTAGATGCCAGCACAAAGCACCAAAAAAAAGATATGTGGGAATATTGTAGAGGTTAGCTATGTAGTACGATCTTGACTAAAATAGAGGTTATTCCAAAATAGTTATTATAAACCACAGTATAGTATATACAAATAATTATAATGCATTATAACATATAGTGGGGTTAGTGGCTTAGATAATTATTATAAACTGCAATATAGTGTGTATAGATAGTTTAAGTTACATGAAATTACTTTTGGAAGCTATGCCTTAGTTACTTGGACTTTTTTTTTTTTTTTATGAAGAACTTGTTTCACATTCATGGGATTAGTGTCCTGTCTAGCTCATTAAGGTCATATGTTCTCGTCATTTTGCCTCTAGTTACTATATCTGATGAGCCTTCCTAGTGGGGTCACAATTTTGTTACGTAATGGCCGATAGTGTTCAAATAAATATGTCATAATTTGTTAGGGTTGACTTATACCTTTAAATTTGAGCATCAACCTATATTGTGAATTGTGGCTCATCTGAAGCTGCTCCATATGTTTTGGAGTCATGAGCTGCATTATGAAATCATGGATCAACTAAAACTATAACATGTGCTTTGCTGTTGCAGCCCAGTTCTATAGTGTCGCAGCATGAATGAAGGCACGATCATGTTTTGTGGCGTCACGATATCATTGAAATCACACTTTGTTTTGGATTGTTATGACTGTCCAACTTAAGGGTTTAAAGTATTGATTATGTTCTTTGGTATCGCAGTGTGAATAAAGTCATGATATGAGATTTGATCTCCTGATTTATGTTTTTTTTTTTTAGAAAATTTCGCCCTCCCCCCAATCCTCCATTACCAACCCCAGGATAGATGCACACGACAAACTTCCACACTTATCAATCATCTTATTAGTGATCGTGACCAAACACATATAATTCTCCATTACCAACCCCAAGGATAGTGAAAAAGTTTTCCTCTTGAAAATTAGTTTGTTCTCTCTTTTCTCCCTAACTGTTTCTCTTGTGTGCAGCATGATGTGTGTGCTTCTTCTCTGAGAGTTCTCTTCACCCTTCTTGAAATTCTGAATCACCATCTTCTCGAGTTCCACGTCAAGCTTGCAGGAGCTCACTGGAGCTCAACGGAGCTCCACGAAGGAGCTCCTGGAGGGCGGGGAAAACGGGGTGGGAAGAGAGGGGCGAGGGGCGTAATGGAATCTATACAATGTTTTCAATAGCCGGCATTCACAAAGATGACATCTGATTTAAAAAAATCAACAGCATGGTAATGACCACCGTTCAAAACGATGGGCATTGTTACGCTGTTTTCAGACGCACTAGTTTGAGCATATTTTTGAAACTATGATTAAATTTTAGCTTTTTTATTCTAAATGTATTATTTTCGTACAAACCTCTACCATGCCACCATCTAAAGTACACTTCATGCTAGCATGCCATGTCAAAACTATAAAATAATCCAAAACTATCTGATTTTTTGAAATACTAACATCATGAGCTAAATTTTAATATTATTAGAGAGAGAGAGAGAGTGTGTGTGTGTATCTAAACTTATTTTTATATATGTTTATATATCTACATATATTTTTATATAATTATATTTATATATTTATATATTTATATAATTATGTATAATTTTATATATCTATATATGTATTCATATAAATATTTGTGTGTGTGTGTGTGTGTGTGCATTTGTGCTTATATATCTACATATATTTGTGTGTGTGTGTGTGCGTGTCTAAATATATTTATATATAATTATACATTTATATATGTATATATACATATAGATATTTATATATACATTTATACATGTATAAATATATATAAAGTTATGTCCTCTTCTTTATATATATATATATTTGTTTACTCATAATTTAATTTGTTGCATGTGAACGGATGGCACTATGAGAATTTTAGTTTGTAGATATCACAGGTTTGAATTGGCATTTTCCCATTTATTAAAATTTAAAAAACATTTAGGAATTCATAAAAGTACTTTCTTATTTGAGAAAATGAGATATTTATTTTATTTTTATTTAGAAGTGTATAAAAGGATTAATGAATTTCAATTTACCATAAACTTAATTAATTTTAAGTTTACTAAACTTTTTTTAGGGAGAATTATATTTTAGTACATCAATAATAAAAAAATAAAAAACAAACCCCCCCCCCCTCCCCCCCAACTCCCAACATTTAAAAAATACGGTACCAAACTATTAAGTGATTAATTTTGATGCATTAAATTATAAAAATATAAAATTGCCCATAATTTACACAAAAGAACATAACACCATACCCAAGAGTGACTACATGAGCTCATTACAAGCTTCCAAGAGATCCACGAGCTCATAATGAGCATGACAAGCTTCGAGGAGCTCATTAACCTCGATTAGCTTAATGAGATTCCAGTCCGTGATAACACCTATTAAGTGTGTTACACACACACACATACTTATATATATATATATATACACACACACACACACATATATATATACACACACACACATACACACACACACACATACACACACACACATATATATATATACACACACACACACACACAGACAGACACGCACACATACAGACACACACACACGCGCGCGCGCGCATGTGTGTGTGCGTGTGATTTCATAAGTAAACATAAATAAAATCATAAACTATTTTTAGTTTTGGGAAACTCTATTAATTTTTTTTAAAAAAAATAGGAATTAAACATAAATATTATTTAATTGGAGCACAAAACATAATTAAGACAATAAAACAAAAAAAAAAATACTAATAATATTCGTTCAATTGTGGAGGTACAGCGAGCCCTATTGGGTGGGTGGTTCATGAAAGAGATGAAAAGAGTTCATCATGAACCAAAACAAAAAAAAAACAAAAAAAAAACCAAAAAAAAAACAAAAAAAAAACACCAACAATAAGTCAACAAGATCCGGGTGGAGTGGTTACAATTGAAAGGGAAACGAGAGTGGGAAAAAAGTTGCTCTGAATCAAACAAATAGTGAGGAGAAACGAACGTCTGTGTTTATATGAACAAGGAATCTATGATATGAAAGCCAAACCAAGTATACCAGAAGGGGAAAAAAAAAACACAGGCAAGAACAATACGGGCACTCACCACCATTGATGAACAAGAACACCTCTCCGCCTCAAGGATTTGAACAGGTCCAAGCACTGCTGGTACGTTTTCTCGTACTTAGCACTCCTCTGTCCGGGGCAACACCTCTGCCATCTGCTATAATGGCATTCCAGAAACAGTTCGTCGATCAAGCAGATGGCTCCAGTTTCGAACAGCCGGGGAACCAGGTCAAACTCCGTTCCTTCGACATCCATCTTCATCACCACGTAGTCCGTCTCTGCAACACTCGCCTTCAACCACTCTGCAAAATCAATCCCCTCGACCCCTTCCACTTCTCCTTCGAAATACGATGGTGTGGCGCCGGCGGCCTGAATTCTCCCCATTCCTCTCCTCCCACCCTCCTTCGACTCCCCGCCGTGGTCGCTATGGATTTCAAACCGCAGGGTCTCGTTTCGCACCCAAGCTGCGTATGGCAGCAGAGTGACTCCCTTCTTCGTTCTGTACTCTTCGTGGAACGTCTTGTCGGCCTCTACCGCATACACATCGAAAGTTCTGTTCTGCTTCGGGTACTGCTTCCTGAACCAGCCGCCGATGCTGGATCCATAGCTCCTGGCACCGACATCAACATACACGTACCTGTTCTTGAAGCTGATGTCGGCCATCGATGGCAGGTACTTAATGTTGTTTACATTTCGTTTTAGTGTGAGCCATGGTTTCATCGGTTCTTCCTCGATCAATGGCTCTGCGTTCCTGATCATACTCATTTTCCGGTCAGAAATTGTACACTGGCTCCTGCTCTCGCTCTCTCCATCTTCTTCCTCGTGATCATGACTCGACTGACTCTGCTTCCGCAGGATTACCTGCCTCACAGAACCGTGATTCTGAATATCTCTGGACTTTATCAGTTCACAAGAATTGAACAACTCCATGAACGAATCAAAACTATACGCATCATGTGCCGCCACCATGTGGACCACCAGGATCCCTTCAGGTTTCATTGTCCGCGTGATTTCCGATGCCAATTCCAATGGCCGCAGCGCTCTTTCGAATCCTCCAGCTCCACAGAATACAAAATCGAAAGTGTCGTCATCGAACGATACGCGATCCTCCGGATTTGCAATAACCAACGGTTTCGAAGCCTCCTTATAAATTCCGATCGAGTCCAGAACGCCGATCTCTCTCAGCGCAAGCACGTCCTGGCCTAACGGCGTCTCGACGCACAGTGATTTCGAACTCTTTTCGAGGTAGCCTTCGATTAGCAGATCTAGGAACACAGACGAGTAGAAATTGGGGACATCGGTCCGACCTTCGGAACCGCTGCCGACCAAAGTTTTGCGGGCTGGAACCGTGGAGCGCGTTCTGCCGCGGCCGCCGGCAGCTGGAATAGCCGCCATGGAGAAGTTCTCTGGCAGAGAGAAAAAACAAAAATCGCCATTATAACAAGATTCTCCTGCAATTGTAACGACATAAGCGAATCTGGCTACAAACATTAAAACGCCAAACATGAGAATCCGAACCAGTATGTTGCGAAATAAACTGAAGTTCGATTCCATCGCTGCCGCTCAGCGATGAGCAACGCAAAAACACTAGCAGAGCGTGGAAATGGAGGGGGGGAAAATAAGAACAATTAGCGCGAGCAGAAGCGTGCGGACGAGTGATTGGCTCCGATCAAAGTCCTCGTCCAGGGACTGATGATGATGTCCTTCCAGGAACACGCTGGAGAGCGAAAGACGCATCTCGAATACATGAAATAATTGCGTTCGCGCGATCTGGACAGGATGCCGCAAAGAGACAACTGCCAATGGAGGCGGCGATGGCCGACGGCTGAGCCACGCATGAACAGGAGAGGATGCATGCGCCAGCGCTGAGTCGGTGACAAGTGTGAGACCACGACAAATCCGCGTGAACGTTATCAAATTCATGGTCAACTAACGGACTGCCAGCTTCTTTAATCTTTGGTAGCGATGGAAAATCAGGAGTTTTATCATTTTATTAATCTAAATAATTTAAATTAAATTACTTTAAAAAATTATAAAGTTTTAAAATTTTAATATTGTTGATATATAGTATTTAAATTTAATAAATTTATATGTATTATATATATATATTCTTTATAATTTTGTAATTAATATAAAATCTATATCTTTAAAATTTATTTTATATTAAATATAAACTATTATAATTTAATAATTGTTATAGTTTAATATTAGACCTTTTATTTAATTTTGTTTATTTATATAAGCATTATGGTTTTTTTTTTTAATTTTGAAGTAATTATATTATCATATTGCATAAAATTTAAAGGATCATAGCAATTTTAAAATATTATAAATTATAAAAAATGTACAATTATTAATTATAATATTTAATTGCTTGAAAATTATAGTCTTTAAACTAGAAAAATAATTTTACTTTTATAAAGATTATAATTTTTATAATTATAAATTTAAATTTTATAAATTTTGAAAAGTATAAGCATGAACATAAAATCCTAGAATTTTAGCAAGTATACATTTTTAAAACTTTATAATTTATGTAATTTTATATTTTTATAATTTAATGAAAATTTTTTTAAAATATTAATGAATTCTTTTACAATTTAGAGAAATGTGTTTTGGTTCTCTCTAGAAAATAATTAAAAAAATATACTAAATTTTTAATATTTAAAAAAAAATTGGAACAAACTCTTAGCCAATTAATTTTTGGTACACTTAAATATTTTATCCAAAAATATTCTTAACTCTCTCATCTCGCCCCTCTGCCATCGCCAAAATTAAGTTTAATTAAGTTTTTTGGATTAAGATAGGGATATTTTGGGTATACTAAATCTGAGTAAAATTTTAGTGTGTTTTTTTTTTAAATTATTAAATATTTAATATATTTTTAAAAATTATTTTCTTTCGAGTACAGCAAACCATATTTTCCTTCACAATTTCTTATATCTTATATATATTTCAAAAAATTTAAAGTTATTTTTGATTATAATTTTATTTTATAAAGTTTAAGGTTAATAATTGTGATATTTTTATTTTTTATAATTAAAAAAAATTATAATTTTTTGGATTTCTATTGTATTCTAATTTTTATCATTTTAAAATTAAAATATTAAAAAATATTATCAATTTTATTAGAATAGCATAATCATTACAGCCTACTGCCTAACTGAATTAGTTTGAATAAAGTTTTGGAGGTGAAAATAATGACTTTTGTTTTAAATAGATGTATATTTTTGCATAACAGACACAAAATACTTATGTTTTGAGATACTGAATTTTTTATAATTAAGAAAAATATTCAAAATTCTAAAAATTTTGATGGGCAAAAATTATTAAATCTGATTTTGACCTCTAAAATTTGATAAAAAAAATATAATTTAATTAATTTGAAAATTATTACTGCAAACCATGAAAATTCATTTCTAAATTCAAAAATCATAATATATCAAAATACAATTATAAAATTGCAGCTAATGATTCATATCAATTGGAGAGCAAATTAGAATGATTATATATACGTACAAAATAATAAATAAAAGCTAATTAGAATGACTATATATACATACAAATAAAAATAAAAGCAAATTAGAATGACTATATATACATACAAATATAAATAAAATCAAATTAGAATGATAATATATACCTACACATATAAATAAAAGCAAATATATCATTACTTAGAAACAGTCACACACAAACACACACACACACACACACAACACACACACACACATACACACACACACACACACACACACACATACACACACACACACACACACACACACACACACACACACATACACACACACACACATACACACACACATGCACACACACACACACACATACATAATTATACATGTAGCAGGACCCAAACCAAATACCCTCCCTGAATTTCTTGGGTGGTCCCGCCTAGTGAAGCCCCACTGTATAATTCCTAAAAAATATCAAATAGAACCTCACTTTAAGAAAGAAAATAAACACATACATTAATATAAAAAAACACATCTCAAATCAACAACTGACCTATCTTACTATAGATCAAAACCACAAACACACATAATAAAGACTCATGTGAGTTCAATACTAAAATCAGACATTAAAAAAAAATTGTGAATTTAGGGGTACAAATGAAAATAAATAAATACAATAAAATAAAGACAGATAAATAAGATAGAATACCACAACTGTCACAGAAAAACTGATGTAGAAGCTGGCACGAGTTAGGCCTCAACGAACTGCCTGGACCCAAGAAACAGATTTAAAACAATAAAATATGAGATAATAAATCTCGGTGAGTGCCATAAATTACAAGGAAAAAAAATAATATTTTTATTTTTGAAAATTCCTTCTCTCAATAATATGAAAATCATGCTCAAAAATCTAACCAATAATTATTATTAATAAAATTATAACCTGAATTTATTCACAACATTAAAATTGAGCATAAAATAACCGTAAAATATCTCATGGCACGGCCCTCGATATCGAAAGATGCCACAACAACATCAACAACAACAATAATAATAATAAACCAACGGATAAGCTTGACCTCGCGACTGCAAATATAATATATAACCGTTGGATGAAACCAATCTCGTGACATCGTGGCAAACCCAGTTCAATATAATATAAATACTCAATCGAACCTCTGGTACTGTATGGTACATTAATTTGCAACAACTCGCATGATATCCTTGCTCACATATACTTTTCCAATGATATTATATTATAAATTACGAATTTATGAATTTAATTTCAACAATTCAATCGAATATATTGATGAATTTAAATTCATTAATTCATGCTGAAATCGAAGAAATGCCACAATGAAAATATTCACAAAAATTAATTTTAAGCACATAAAACTTTAAAAATATTTAACATGCATAAAAACATGAAAATCTCAAAATCTATTTCTTAAAATAATAAATTTTTAAAGTTGCTTAAAACTTTAATCCATGTACCAAAATATTTAACATATATAAAGCACTCACAGAAGACAGATGCTCAGTCATGCTCCCCTGCAGGATCATCTACAGGGGAGCAGGACTGAGCAATTAGACTCCGACAGATCCAATTATACAGTTAACCCTATAGACTCGATACCCAAAATTGAGAATTTTTATCTTGAGGCTAATTTTTTCTTGAAATTGAGCCTTGCAATAAATCATAAAAAAGTTCAATTTCACTAATTCAACTTTAATTTTATTTAATTTGCCTAATTGATATCTAATTTTAGTCAAACTTTTCGATGATTATCTTAAATAACCCAAAAATAAAGAATAAACCAAACAACATTCAAAATTTACAAATTTGTGGTGTGTGTGTGTGTGTGTGTGTGTGTTTATATATTTACATGTTTATGTATTTAAACGTATGTCTCTCTCTCTTAGGTGTATACTTCAACTCTGAGACCTAATGTCTTGGGAACTTCGTAAATAAGTAAATAAGTGAGGATGTGTGTGTGTGTGTGTGTGTGTGTGTGAACGAGGGAGGAAGAGGAAAGAGAGAAAGAAGGGGGATAGATGGGGAGGGAGAGGGAATGAGGGTGGGACAGGAATGAGATAGAAAGAAAAGGGGGAGGGAAAGGAGAGAGAAAGGGAGGGAGAGAGGGAAGGAGAGAGGGAAGGGGATAGAGAAAGAGAGAAGGGGATAGAGAATGAGAAGCAAAAAGATAGAGAAATAGAGAGAGGTCGGGAGAGGGGTAGGGAGAGAGGGAAAGAGGAATGAGAGAGAATGGGGGAAGAAAAGTGGGGAGAGGGAAAGAGGAGGAGAGGGGGAAGAGAGAGTTAAGGGGGTGGAAAAAGAGAGGGGGGGGGGGAGAGAGAGGGGGGGGGGGAAAAAGAGAGAACATGAGAAGAAAGGAATTAAGAGAGAGAAAATAATTATTATGTCATACTTTCAAGTTTAAAAAATTAAATCATTTCCAATTTTTAGTACAAAAAATAAATATTTTATATTTAGTGAGAAAATACTTGTGCTATTTTTTATAAATATTTTTTATTTAGTGCCCCAAAACAAATTTTACATTATTTCATACCCCTAGATGTGGCAAGTGGGTGAGGCAGCCCAGGCACAGCCCAATTGAGGCCATGCTTGACCCAGCACAGCTCTTTCTAAAAACCATGCCCAGTCCCTAGTTGTGCCTAGCCCAGTATGGTATGATCCATAACTAAGCCCATACCAAAGTCATGCAGGCCCAAGGCACGGTTCATGCCGTGCTTGACCACATGCTGGGCCAGGCACGTCCCAGATGCCTGGCCCAGAGGCATGGTCCAGGAGCACAAGTACCATGCACAGGACCTCAAACAAGCATCAAGCACAGGCCAAGCAACCCACGCCCATCCCACCTTGCACACATGGTGAATTTGTTTTAATTAATATGTCACATGGTTCACCTCCCGACAAGGACCCTACCGAGAAGTCAACTGGGCCAGTTTACCGTGCTGCCGGGTCATGCACATGGCACAGCTTATGCCGACCCAGCACAGCACGACCTGCGCCATGAGGCAGGCCAGCACAGCAAGGCCCATCAAGAAAACAGTTCTGGACCATACCAGGTTGGTCCAGGCGCTGCAAAACTAGGACATGCCTGGCACGGTGGCCCAACTGGGCCTCCAAAAACAGGCCATGCCAGCACAGCACAGACCGTTTGACACCTATCCATATATGGTACAACCGCACGTGCGTTAGTAAGTCCAATCAAACAACAGCGATGCTTAGCTAATTGGACACGCCGGCCAAGGCCAGCTCCAGCCTGTCCTCCCCTTTACCACGTCAGGACATCGTGTGAACCGGAATAATCTTGTTGGAACTCGAGTTCATCCAGCAATCAGCTGCCACGTAGAAGCCACCAGAATCAAGAAGAGCCAATCGTCGCCTCGCCTCCAGGCAAGATATTCCTTGCGGTAGGCGAATTCCTGCCTTTTCGGATCGTTCGTCTCCCTGCGCGTTCTCAGAAAGATGTCGGACACGCAACAGAAGGCTTCTGCCGGAAAGCCAAAAGATCAGCCCGCGACTGGAAATCCGCCGCCGGCAGTGCCGCGCAGTGCCTCCGGCTTCCGACGCGGAGGCAGGAGCAGGAGCAGGAGCAGGAGCAGGAGCAGGAGCAGGAATCTGCGAGACCGCAATCACCAGGCGATGGAGGAGAGAAGGCTTGCTGAACAAGATGTCGCTGGGATTTCGCGGAATCGCTCTGCTCTTCTCCTCGCTCGCCTTCATCATCATGGCCAGCAACAAGCACGGGCCTGGAAAAAGCTTCGATGAATACGAAGAGTACAGGTGAGGAACCCGCGCGCTCCGCTCCCATCGCTTCCAAATTACATCAAATTTTTAAAAATTCAATCGGCCGCGTTCAGGTACCTGTTGGCGATCGCCATACTCTCTGCGTTGTACACAGCGGCGCAGTCGCTCCGCCGTGTTCACGAGCTCTCGACCGGAAAAAATATGTTTCAGAAACTGAACTCCGCTCTGATAGATTTTTTTGGCGATCAGGTAGGGTTCCTCCTCCCCGTCCCGTTGCCATCCGATTTCAATAACTGCGATAACAATTAGGCATTTCGACCATCCCGGCTGCAGATCGTGGCCTACCTGTTGATATCTTCCGCGTCGTCGGCAATTCCGGCGACGAACAGGCTGCGAGAATCAGCAGATAACATATTCACGGACTCTTCGGCTTCCTGCATCGGCATGAGTTTCATAGCGTTCATCCTGTTGGCATCATCGGCTCTTATCTCAGGATACAACTTATCGACGCAGTCGTATATCTAACTCATATCGAATCCTCTGCTCCGATTTCATTGGTTTGTTGATTGCTTCTTCATTTCATGTATTTTATACTAAATACGAGTTCAAATCTCTATGTTCGAATCATCTTTTGACAAATAATTTCAAAATTACACATAGCTATGCGTTTTGGATGGGATTTGAAGTAACTATCAGTTATATCTTGGCAGCACGACCACCCGCTAAGCATTTCTAGATTAGGGCAACAACCAGAATCCATTACTCATTATATTGTGCGTGTGCGTGTGGGTGTGTGCGTGTGTGCGTGGGTGCGTGTGCGTGCGTGGTGTGCGTGCGCGTGTTTGTGTGAGTGATATGAGAATTTTTTTTTAAAAAAAAATACATACATAAGTATTATTATCTAAATATTTTTAATTTTAAATTTATAAGATATTCATAATATATTAACATATATGTAATCTCGCACACAATCATGATATTCTTGATGTATGATATATATTAAATTATATTATTAATTATTAATTTTTTCATATTTTTATAAAATTAATTTTACATTTTTTTATATAATACCTGAAAAATATAAAATACTTGGGATTTGTTTTGAAAAATAAACAATGATATATATCATTAGCAGTCATCAATAAAAATAATCAAATATATCAAGTTGCTTAAAAATAAATTTGAGTAGAGAATAGACGGAATAAGAATTAAGTTGCTTAAAAATATTTATCATACAATTATATCACAAGCGACAAGACACAGCTAATCATATCTACTCTCAGAAAATAAGAATTAAGTTGCTTAAAAATAAATCATCAAAAAATATATGGAATAAATAAAAGATAAAAATAATTATCATCATGCACAGTATGCTCTGAAACATTATTATTAGCTACTATAATTTTCAAATAACAAGAACAGAAAGTACTACAAATAAAATAATCAATTATAATATAAATATTAATTCACAAGTCAATTTTATTTATTAGTATTTTTGTAGTACTATTGGCATTCTATTTGATAATAACTATTAATATTTACCTCTAATATGTCCATTATTCCTAAATAATAAATATATATAATTTGGAAAGAATAAAATAAAATAATAATAAAAAAATAAAAAAATAAAAAAATAAAAAAATAAAAAAATAAAAAAATAAAAAAATAAAAAAATAAAAAAAAATAAAAAAAATAAAAAAAATAGAAAATAATAAAAAATAATAAAAAATAAAAAAATAAAAAATAATAATAATAATAATAATAATAAAAAAATTGTCATAAGAAACTATAATATTTACGGAGATCATCAAAAGACAATGTACAATAACAAGTCGAATTTGAGGCTTTAAAAATTAGTCGGACAACTTGTGATAAAAGGTCATCAGTCTGACACTTGGAATAGGTTATAGAGAGTAATTTTGAATTATTATCATTTCATGAAACTACAAGTAGATTAGATGCATTTATATAGATGAAAGTAATAGAGAAAAATTAAAGTTCTACATAAGAACAAGTAGATAGATATTGTGTAAGGTTGGTGATGAAAATATATGCTCAAAAAGAAGTAATCAGCTTTAATAAATTTTTTTTATGGTGATTAGTCTTATAACAATTATAGTAGTGATAATTTTATGTATCATACTGGATCTTAAAATAATATTTTTTTATTGAGAACTTGAAAAAAAAAATTATATGCTTTAGGTTATATATGACTATATATAGCATAATAAATGTATATTCAATCATATAAATATGTACATCTATATGTGACTCTATATCAATGGATGCACATATATCCAACAATATATACATATATTTTATAAATCTATATGTGTGTGTGTGTGTGTACACATAGTTATATATATTTTTTATACATGTATATGTAAATATATGTGTATTCACATATTTTCACTCTTGTACGTGTATAAACTTATATATAACTATATAAATTATATACAACTATGGAGATGTGTATAAATGTGTAAACAATCATATATACATAAATAAATATATATATATATATATATATATATATATATATATATATATAGATATTGAGTTGCATCCATGTATACATGTATATATAATCATATATATTTATATGCATACACACACACACACACACACACATATATATATATATATATATGTATATATTATATAATTATTTATAAAAATCTTTAATGTTGTATATATATGTATGCATGTATGTGTGACTATCTATATATTTTACACATGAAAACATACTATATATATATATATATATTTAATAATGATATTATTGGGTGAATTAACTTTTTTTATGAAAGGAGAGCAATTTCGGGGTTGCATAGTTAAGATATCCAAAATATAAATATTTTATATTTTTTGGTATTTTTTGGTATTTTTTGGTCAATATTTTTAAAATCAATATCAAAATATAAACATTTTTGTTTTGAGTACCTTTTACTTAACTTTCACATTTAAATTAATTTAAACTTATATTTTAGATATATTTTAATAATAATGATTTTCTTATTAAATAGGTTTATTTTTATTTATATTATATTTTATCTTTGTTTTTTCCTATTTTGTTTGTATAAGGGTATCCGATATGTGAGCTATCTTATTTTCGAGGCGTGTGGGGCAAACATGGTGGCCCAATTTGGGATGCAAAATAATGGGCCGTGCCCACCTGACACATTCTGTGTGACACATCTAACAAATATAGACTTTGTTGTGCTTTATAATGTATTAGTTTATTTTAATTTGATTTGTATCTTGCGGGCGAGAGTATCCAACTTGGATGATGACCCATTCTGACTAGCCTTACATAAGAGCTTACTATGTACATTTCATAGTAATGTGATTTCATTATGCCAAATACATTTATTTTGTTTTTCTATATTTATAAGAGCCAAACCCCTGGCTGGACTCTGGGGAAACAATCCTAGGGCATCCAAGGGTGCATAACATGAGATTCTTTCCAAGGTGTGCGTCCGTGCGTATTATTTTTTTAGCTTTTTTAGTTTTTTTTTATATTTTTTTTAGTTTTTTATTTTAATTTAGTTTTTTTGTTTTTTTTATTTTTTTATTTTATTATTTTTTTAATTTTTTTAATTTTTTAAATTTTTTATTTTTGTTCTCATGACAAACTATTTTTCACTTGAACAAGTTATAATTGTTAAAATATTTTTCAACGTGATATCATTTAAAATCACATTATAATTTTTTGATTTTTTTTATAAAAATTATACGTCAGCTAGTCTACATTTCCATCATATTTTAATCAATTTTAATTGGTGAAGACTGATTTACAATAAACTATACCAAATATTTCATTGTATTGTTATCAATAAAAAATAAAAAATATTTTACTACTATTTGAGATATTTTTAACGATTCTCATACACCATAATGAATCTACCAACAAATTTACTAAATATCAATATATACTACTTAATTGTAATATACTGACATTACACACACACACACACACAGACATATATATATATATATATATATATATATATATATACTTATATATTTATACATATGCATACATATATATTTATACAAATATATATTTATACTTATACATATATATTTATACATATACATATATATATTTATACATATATATATATACATATATATAGACATACATACATACATACATACATACATATATATATATATATATATATATATATATATATATATATATATATACATTTACTAAAAATCTCTAAATCTAGCCACTAAATATATAGAATTAAAATGACCATTTCATGAACTCAAGGTTGTACATTTGCATATAATTGTTTACTGGCGAGGAAATTAAAAAAAAAAACAATTAAAAGAAATAAAAAAAAGTAATGCAGATCAACCAACCTCGGGCGCCTTGGAAGTGAGTCGGAGCTAAGTGAGAGAGTATAATCACTGGTATCGAAGCATCCCTGAAGAACCAAATGTTGACTGGCAGCAAACACTTCGTTGCTATCTGCAAATACGTGAAACATTAATGATATCAAGTTGCAGAATCCAGGACGATCCAGACTATTAAACTAAGCTGGGGTTTCCCCAGGGTATGATTCACCATTTGAAGAGAGGAGAAGAAATTGAAGAAGAAAACACCATGAATAAAGAAGACGACGAGCAATCAAATTTCATGTTCCAGCAAACTGTAAGCCTCGAGTTCTCGCACTCAACGGCACCGAATTCTTATCTCCAATTTCCGAGCCACTGCAGCAGAAACCAGGGTTGTATCACTTCAAGCAAACTGTAAGCACGCTGGATCTGGAACGATTGATAGGCACGACACGCGACACACGAGGAGAAGAAAACGAAGAAGAATACACCATAACTAAAGATGACGATCAATCCATACTCATGTACCAGTAAACCTCAAGTTCTCGCACTCAACGCCACCATTTTCTCTCCAATTTCCCAGCCTCTGCAACACAAGGCACGGTGGCATCACTTCAAGCAAGTCAATATCTAACGGATTCTTGTAATTCGCAGTCACGCTAGTCAATCCTCTGTGCGGAAACACGCTGGACCTGGAACGATTGATTGGCACGACACGCGACACACAAGGAAAGGAAAATGAAGAACACGCCGTTAATAAAGAAGACGAGCGGTCAAAATTCATGTACCAGTAAACCTCAAGGTCTCGCACTCAACACCACCAATTTCCCTATGTCCGTGATCAACTAGCATCTGCTCGTCCGCAATCTCTCCAATTTCCTAGCCTCTGCAACATAAGGCACGGTGGAATCACTTCAAGCGAGTCAATATCTAACAGATTCTTGTAATTCGTAGTCACGCTAGTCAATCCTCTCTGCGGAAACACGCTGGACCTGGAACGATTGATAGGCGCGACACAGGACACACGAGGAGAAGAAGATGAAGAAGAACACATCATAAATAAAGAAGACGAGCAATCAAAATTCATGTACCAGTAAACCTCAAGTTCTCGCACGCAACGGCACCGAATCCATATGTCCGTGATCAACTTGCATCTCCTCGTCCGCAATCTCTCCGATTTCCTAGCCTCGGCAACAGAAGCCAAGGTGGTAACACTTGAAGAAAATCAATATCCATCAGATTCTTGCAATTCGTGGCCACGCTCGTCGATCCTCTGTGCGGAAACACGCTGGATCTGGAAAGATTGATAGGCACGAAACGCGACCGATTCGTTGGAGGAATCTGAAACGAGCTTCAGCAACGCACCATTGATTCGAGGACAGGACGAGAGATAGAGATGAGAGACATTTCGAGATCTGTCTAGGATTTTAGGAATGTGATGCTGGCGCAGAGCCCCCGGCGTTGTTCTGCTTCTGGATTCCAAACCTTAGGATGATCTGCAGAGTAGAGAGACTGATTTCACAAGGCGAGAGTGAGTTCGGATTGAGGAAGATCTAAAATCACTGAGAACGATTTCTTCTGGTCAGATATCAAGGAACTGTCGTTCATCTCGATAATCTCTCGCTTTGGCAGGACTTGCTTGTCTCTGTTATCGGACTCGCGGGGTTTTCAGAACCGGTGCGTGCCAGCGAGGCATCATGCATTGCTTATAAGAGGTTTATCATAATTAATTTCTATATTTTTATTTCACCCAAAATAATTATTCCATTATTTCCTAGATTTAATAAATAATTTCCAAACGGATCTATATTTTAAGATTTTAAATAAGTCTAAATTGGGGGGAATACCATTCAATTTCAAGTTAGAGAAAAATAGTCTAAATTCATAATAAAAAATTATGTTTTAAAGCAATCAATTATTAAAACACAGAATTATACGTAAAAAACAAATCATATGTCGCATATAATTACTATCAGATTCTCAATAATTCTCTTATTCACTCAACATCTCATACTATGTGTGTGTGTGTACCTGTGTGTGTGTGTGTGTGCGTGCGTGTGTGTGTGTGCTATATAAATATATATAGTATATATGTAATATCTTCTACATATACATATTATATAGACAGTATATACATAAAATTGTGTAAATATACATGATGCATATATATAGAGTGTATATGTATATATGCATATATATCGTATACATACAAAGTAATATGTTCATATTTTGTGTGTGTGTGTGTGTGCAAATATAATAAGTATATACATCACATATATATGTATATATATGCATATATGCATACGCTATATATATACATCATGTATGTATATATGTGTGTGTGTGAGTGAGTGAGTGTGTGTGTGTGTGTATTGTGTGTGTGTGTGATGGTATGTATGTTTATAGACATATACACAAATGTATGCATATATATATGACTATATATGTGTGTGTGTGTGTGTGTGGGCGTGCATACATGTATATGAATATGTTCAATTATATATACATATGTTCGACACACACACACACACACACACACACACATGTATAAGCATATGTGTATGCTTATTATACATGATGGGTATGTATGTTTATAGATGAATACATGATTGTATAAACATATATTATGGTTATAAGTATGCACACACACACACACACACACATATGGTCATACACATATATATGATTCTATATGCATTTATAAACAAATATATATACAAATATATATATAAATGCTTATACATGACGATATGAATTTTTATAGACATATATAAGATGGTATATGCATTTATAAACACATATACAACCACATTTATGTTTTATAATGAGTGGGATGCTAACATGAGACATGGAGGCTTTTAATAAAATATTTTCGCTTTGGAGCTCTTTAATAAAATATAATTTACTATTTACAAATATCATCTAGTATTATTCATTCCATCAAAATTTTAAATATTCACACTATATAATTAATATCATAGAATTAATATAATAAAACTATATTTTATTAGGAAAAATATTTGAATATACCAACTCACTAATAATCAACATTGCTATGGGTGCTAAAAAAGATTAAAATAATTTGAATATTTTTGGCACACTTTATATATTTGATAAATCCTAGTAATTAATAGAAACCAAGGGATTATTCAAAATGATTAAAATAAATATGAAAATGAGATATACCTTCACTATAACATCATTTTACATTGTAATACATCAAAGCTAAAATTCTCACATTAAGCATTCCTTTTTACTCGCTAATCATAATATATATAACAAACCCACACACACACACACCACCACACACAAACACCAAACTCACACACCACACACACACACACACTAGACACGCAATATAGACACATGCACCAACATGCTATAAAGTCACACACACACTATATAGACACGCGCACGCACACACACTATATAGACATGCATACACACACTACCCACACACACAATATACACACAGACACACACTATACACACAGACACACTATACACACACACACTATACACAGACACTATATAGGCACACTATACACACACACACACACACAAACAGACACACTATACACACATACACAAACACTATAAGGCACACTATATATATATATATAGACAGACAAACACACACACACTATACACACACATACACACTACACACACACACACACTATACACACAGACACACACACACTATACACAGACACTATATAGGCACAATATATATATATATATACACACACACAAACAGACACACTATACACACACACACACACTATACACACTATAAGACACAATATATATATATAGATAGACAGACATACACACACACACACACACACTAAATATATAGACACACTAATTAACCTCAAATTAAACCCTTAAAATTAAAAACTTGCATCGAGGATTCATGAGTCAAGTAACATGAAAGTTGAAGTGACTTTGGTATTAACATAATGATGAACACAAGTCAACTTTCAACTAAGAATTAGAACAATTCAAGTTTCAAAGAAGAATTAATTCATTGAAATGTAGAAGCATGAACTAATGGTTGACACAATGATTCTGCCTACTAATGAAAGTGATTCTAGTATTATACTTAATCAACACACACACACACACACACACACACACACACACACACACACACACCACACATACCCATACGCACGCGCACACACACTACACATACCCATACACATACACCCACATCCATACCATCACACATGTACACACACACCCACACCCACACACATGTACACACACACCCACACACAGACACAAACTTTCAAGTTACAAAGTTGAGCATATAAAATGCAAATAACAGCCCAAAATCATCTTCATTTGCTAGCCTGTGCCACACTGACATGTTGGAAATAAAAGAAACAGGATATATCTTAGAATGCACCTCATGAGGCAAGTAACATCCAAGTTGTTGCCTAATCATGTTTAGTTCGCACAATCAAAAGGGCAACAAAAAATAACAAAGCATTGCAGAGAGCTAGTGCATAAGATACATGGCATGGCCACAGCACAACACCTCATCGAGTAGCCATCGCACAGGTTAGAGAAACAGGATGATCTAATACCAGCAGAAACAGCAATAAAGAAACTTAAAGAAACAGGGAAGAAGATAGATTCCATAACTGACGCAGTCAATCCCCAACGCTTACATAAAATAGGGCGTTGGGGTCCCAATTTCTCGATCAAGAAACATCCGGCAGCGCATCTGAATCCGATTCAGATAAATTATAACCTGAGAAGGCAACCAGCATGGCAATCGTATCAGTGAGTCCCAATCGCGAAACTATTGCCAAAAAACGATGGTGGGACTTCATAGAACCATACCCGGATGCTTCCGGATGACCACAGCTCGACCTGCCAAAGGAGTTTTCTGCAATTTATCCAACCAGAAAGCAACCTGCCACGCACGAGAGAGAGAGAGATGAAGAAGAAGAAGAAGAAGAAGAACCCACGGAGCAGGCGAATGAACAATCAACAAACAACAGAGAAAAAGGGATGAGATCCAGAATGAAAACGATGCCTGTTTGGGATTTTGGTCGACTCCATAACCTCTGTTAAACATCTGGGCGACCAACAACTGCATGTTGACATCGCCGCCTCTGGCTGCTTTTAGGGTTTCCCTGAACCACATCCGTGTGCATTCCGCAACAATTTTTGATAATGGCCCGCTTGACTGAACAGGGTCGCAGCTATTTTCCATCTTCGACTTGTCTCTTCCTGCCTGCTGAATCTTTGTTATCGAGCACGATTTTCTGCGCCCTGGGGGTTTTCGATGGTGTTTCACAATATTGAGAAGCTTTGTTAGAGCAGCATTCGATTTTTCCATACAAATCGAATTTCTCCCTCTCGGTCTTCCCCCTGAAATAAGCAATAATGATTGACTACTTGGTTTACCTCAGTCGTCCGATTTTGAGCTGATCGCCTCGAGAATTGCAGAGGAATACAAGACTTTCGTATTCAAGAGCTTCGGAAAATAGAGCGGACAAGGCTCGACGACAACCAACGGAAAATCATCCATCTGGACGCCGAAACAGATCTCTCGCAGTCGGTTTTACAGCCAAAACGAAAGTCTCAACAAAACAAAAAACGGATCTAACAGCATCTCCACTAGTTATTTATTCAATTTTAGCCATTTTAGCTATTTTAGCTATTTTAGCTATTTTAGCTATTTTAGCTAGCCAAACACAAAAAATTATCTCTAACCCACTTTATGTTTTAATCTATATTTTATAAATCTCTATTTCTATATATGTTTTTACTTTTTAAAAATTATTAGAAGTTTGGTGTATAATAGAAAGTATGATTAGAATGTATTCTAAAAAATTGATAGCTAAATTAGTGAATTTAATATTTAAATATATTTTGAGTAGCTATTTTGTTAATTATGATTATAGATGCTCTAAGATGCCAACAAATCTCATTTGATATTTTATCAATTTTCTAGTATCTAATTTCATACAAGATTTCAAATAATAATAATAATAAATCTAATAAAAACCCTCCAAATTGGTACAAAATTGATGATTTAGAGCATCTCCAACCACACTTAACAAAATAACTACTCAAAATATAGTTAAGTATTAAATTCACTAATTTATGTAACAAGTTCTTAGAATACACTCCAATCACACTCTCTATTTTGTACCTAACTTCTAATAATTTTTTAAAAAGTCAAAACATATGTAAAGAGAGATATAGGAAAAAAAGGGAGAGATAAAATTTAGAGATCTCGGATGACTCTCCAAATTTGCTGAGCCATTTGAGTAAACTAGAAAATAGAGAATGAAATAGAGAGAGGGTTGGAGATGATTTTTTGTGTTTGGCTAGCTAAAATAGCTAAAATTAAATAAATAGTTAGCCCGTTGGAGATGCTCTTAGAATCTAGTAACACAAACCCAAGCCTAGCCTAGCTACAACACTTAATAGTGTTGTGAGTTCTTAAAAAAAAACATCTTTTTGTCATGATTTTGTATACAAATTTTGTTTGCTAGGATAAAATTTTGAAATTTACTTGCCAAAGAAGATGGATGCTTTATGAATCATATGGCATTAATCTATCGTGTTGTTTGATCCTAAAACACTATGGTGTTTCTGAGGCATTAATATTTTAGTAGTTTTAAGATCAAACAACACATCATGAAAGGAAAGAGAGGTAAAAATGAAGCATTATTACTACTTGACAGTGTCTCATGTGCCAGGTTTGATGAAGATAAGCCATGGAAAACTTGAAATCATATAGTTGTGACCTAGCAAAGAGGATCGAGGAGAATAATTTTGCTCAACATCATTCAATGGTTGGCTCAAGAATAAATGTTTGCTCATGTAGCAAACAATCCTCCCCCCTCACTAACTTCATGGTAGATGCGTACGACAAACTTCCTCACTGACCAATTATCTCAGTAGTGATCACGACCAAGCACATTTAACTTTAAAGTTCTTATGAGCTCTAATAATATAGTGATAGTTTGAATGTATTTTAACAAATAATCTCATTTTAAAGAGCAAGAAAATAATAAGAACCACCAATTGGACCAAAGATTGAATAAATATTATTGGAAAACATAATAAAGAGTGGATCATTGCTCTCATTTCCCTATGTTCATGGTGTGTTTTTGATGTTAAAGGTCACTTATACCCTTCGCTTAAACTTCCCTGCTCAAAACAGCTACCTGAAAGATTGTTAATCCCAAATATAAACTCATATAGTTTTTTTTAATCTTGAAATTGATTTTGAAAATGATAAACATACTGAAAATGATAAACATAATGAAAATGATGGGCTTGTATTATATGGTTTTATTACTTTTGTTGGTAATTCTATGTTTAGTCAATAATACTATATTTAGATGTGTCAGAAAATCATTATAATTATAAACTACGATTCATGTAATCAATCTCAAAAATATGAAAAATCCTTCAGCTCACGAAAAAAAAGTAAAAAAAAAAATATAAAAAAAAATGGCATTTGATTTATTGTTAATTTTATATTATTATTTGATTATCCATTCGAATATGAGAGAAAGTTGCCTACTCCATCCCCATTAGTTGGTTCACATGACCCAGACTTGCCTACTTGTAAGTGGAACTAATTACTAGGGGAAAGGGAAGACTTACTCCATAAGAAGATGAATTTCTCTTTTGGCTCTCTTTTCCTGGATAAGATAAGTCTGAATGAGATAAATCTTTGTAATATGCTAAACTTCAAAATTAAACTCATAATACTTGTGTTATGAGGCAAAAACCCCTACTGCTCAGACTTAGCTACCGTGGGACAATTTAATATGCACGAAGTAGGTATTGATATTGATCACTAGAGAAGTTATTTTGTTGCATGAACTTGTTGGAAGTTATGCTTTAGTGCAATGGCAAATATATTCATTAAAACGTGGTAGATCTCATATTTGAGACTCATTATGTGCAGCATCTCTAATTTTTGGCACATGAGATTGGGATATGTGAATTATACGAGCTTACCACTCCTTGCTCACAAGAATATGGTAAGTTGTTTGCTTTAAGAAGATTAAGATTTCATTTTCTATTTGTGATAAGTTGGTTATAAAGATATACTCTAAGCTACCCTTTCCCAAGGATGTTGCCTAGAGGTCTTCACATCTTCTTGATTTGGTAGATATAGATATATCTGGATCAATATATCAACACAATCACTTGCAAGAGTTAGATATTTCATGCTGCTAGTAGATGATCACACCATGATAATGTGGATATTCTTCTTAAAACTCAACTCTAAACTTTACTTTTTTTTTTTATAAAATTCTAGAATATTATTGAAAGAGAACCTGGAAGGTAACTAAAAAAATATTGTAGAATATCTATTGGAGTGAATTTATCTCTAAGGAATTCACTAATTACTATCTTATGCATGCCTCAATAGAACTGTAGTAGAAAATGATAAGAACTATATTATTGAGTGAAAAAAAAAAGTTGTTCAAACATTTTTGGGCTAAAGCGATGAGAACTGCTCTTTATTTACTCAGTAAATATCCTATATCTGCCCAAAAACATGTTACCCCTTTTCAAGTATAGACTGTGAGAAAACTATCATTGCATCACTTAAGGCTGTTTCGTAGTCTTTGTTACTCTCGAGTACTAGACAATAATATAAAAAAATTGGATTCTACTAGTCAGAGACCCATCATAATAAAATACAATCTAAGCTCTAAAAGATACAAATTATATACTTTGAATGACAATACATTTCGTGTTAGAAGAAATATATTATTTGATGAAGATGATGACTTGAAATAATTAAAGCGACCTTCACAAACTAATATCGTGTTGAAGGAAATAAATCAAATTGATAATGGACCAGATGAAACAAACTCAGAGTTAGATACACTTTCAAGGTAAAAAAAAAATCAAATTTCTAAGTTTAATTCCACATCCACTTCTTGTGAAACTCTCTCCAACTTCATCCTCTATACCAATCAAGTATAGATCACTAAAATACATATATAAATGATGTAGCTTCACTATTGTAGAGCCTCAAAACATTGAGGAGCATGTACAGTATCATGACTAGATATTAGCAATTGAAAGGGAAATTTGATTCCATATTTAAAAATAGGACACGTACATTGGTGAAACTACCCAAAAACAATACTGTTACTAGTGTCAAAAAGTTATTCAAATTGAAAAGACTAAAAACTAGTAGTACATTATTCTTAAAATTAAGATTGGTTGCTAAAGATTACGCACAATAAATTATAATAGATTATTCAAAAACATTTGCACTAGCAGCCTGGAAGGAAACAGTAATGATAATAATAGCCTATGCTGGACAAAGGGTTGCCTCTGCATCAATTAGATATAAAGTCAGTTTTCATAAATATGAGTCTAAAAGAAGAAATCTATGTGGATCAACCCCTTAGCTTTGTCGTAAAATATTTAGATTCGTGTGTATACAAATTAAATAAAATATCATATGTGGACTTAAGTAAGCACCAAGGGCTTGGCATACAAACATTGATTCATATCTGTTGAGTCGGGAGTTCATCAGCAGCTTGAGGGAACCAATTACAAAGAATGATAGGATGATTGCAGAATCATATCCGGATATGTTTTCTATCTTGGTACTACTACAGTTTCATGGGCTTCCAAGAAACAATATGATATTATTTAGGATTGTAGCTTAGGTGTGTTTAAACCATCACTAATATATTAGATCTCATAAGAACTCTAAAATTACATGTGCTTGGTAGTGATCACTATTGAGATGATCGACCAGTGTAGAAGTTTGTCATATGCATCTACCCTAGGGTTGGTAGGGGGGAAAGGAGGGAGACTGAAAAAAAAAATCTAGGACTGAAGCATGATGCATTTCTACTTCTCTTGCCATTTCACAAGTAATTTGGTCTGAGGAGATCACTTGAAGATCTAACTAAATGATAATAGTATATGTGTAAGGCACATTCATCTCCTGCGACAATAAGTTTACTATTTCAATAGCAAAAGATACTATTATATACAGTCATACCAAATATATTGCCTTGAAATACTATTTCATTAAAAAAAAATGGGAGCCAAAAGTTGATCTAGAGAGTATTACAACACTAAGTCCAAGTTGTTGATATTTTGAAAAAATCATTGCCAGAGAAAAAATATCAATATTTAAAAATTTTGTTAGCGCTTGAAACTATCTCATCAAGAGGAAACATTAGAATTGGAGAAATGTTGTGCAGTTGTGGTCATCGATATAATTTGTACATTTGTAGACACGTGATTGATAGTAAAAGTTCATTTTTCTTTTGGCAAATGTGATAGTGCCCTCCTTTCATCTTCTTCCCTATACATTCTCTGCAACTTATGGCTTTAACTCGCAGAGAACAATGTCTTTCTTTTATTACTGTATGTTTTTATAATTAAATTTCAACAGTGCTTAGCGTGGGTGTATAAGGCGATCATCCATGATCATGTTTCACCAATAATCTTTGCACGAACAAGAACCATCACTAAAACGATGAAATCTGTTGGTATCTCTCACGACTATCTCTCTGTTAGTAATCTTCGAGATCAGCTTCATGGCCTCGTGGCAATCGCCACACACGCGAAGATTCTTCACAACCCTAATAGGATGATTCCCCAGAGGAGAGCTTATGAGCCCAAAAGCAACAGCCAACTTTTCGCTGTGACACCCAAGAAAATGCTCCTTCTCCTCCTCTTCCACATCAAACAACACGTGATCTACCGACGGAACGTAACCTGCTTCTCTCAAGTAACCAGCCAATTCTTGAAGTTTTGAATATATCTTCTCTGAAAATGGATGGGACGTATCACCGACAAGAAATTCGTGAACAGTTCCGTTCACTTCGATCCAGCTGCTCCCACGTATCTTCTGGACTCCTGTCTCCTTCATCATCGTTCTGATGTTGGCCGCATCCTTCCATCTTCGACTGGACGAGTATATATTCGACAAGAGGACGTGGTTTCCTGAGTTCCATGGTTCTAATTCTCTGAGTTTCTCCCGGACGTATTCCGCCAACTGGACGTGCCGGTGCAGCCTACACCCACCGAGCAAAGCTCCCCAGACCACGGCATTTGCTTCCATCGGCATGCTGTTGATCAGCGAGCAGGCTTCGTCCAGCAAACCAGCACGACCGAGAAGATCCACCATGCACCCATAGTGCTCTATAGTTGGTGTCTGAGAGAGAGAGCGGGTCATATTATTGAAATACTGACGGCCTTCGTGAACTAGACCAGCATGCGCACACCCACAGAGTAGACCCATAAATGTGTTCTCGTCGGGCTGAACTCCAAGTTTCTCCATCTGGCCGAAGACACCAGAGGCCGTCCTGACATGGCCGTTCATGGCGAGGCCTGATATTACAACATTCAAAACAACCCTATCTTTCTCCTCGATTCCTCGAAAGACTTCCCAAGCCCTGGCCATGCTCCCGCATTTGGCATACATGTCGATCAGGGCGGTACCCAGAACGGGATTTGTAAGGAACTCGCTTCTATCCATCAAGAAACTGCTCGCCCAGTGCCCTACTTCTAGGGCTCCTAACCTCGCGCATGCGCCGAGAAATCCGACCATGGCATAGCAATCAGGCAACAGATCCTCACTCAGCATCTTGAAGAAGAAGCTGAAGGATTCCATCGGCATCCCGTTGAGTGCGTAGCCTTGAATCATCGCACTCCACGAAACAATATCCTTCTCTTTCGTCCCTTCAAAGACTCTGCGAGCTTTCTCCATGTTTCCGCACTTCACGTACAGATCCATCAACGACGTAGCCAAGAACACATTTCTTTCCATGCCAACACCTGTTATGTAACGATCTATCTGCTCTCCACTTGCTAAATCCCCGATCTTAGAGCACGCCGACAGAACACGAACAACTGTTAAGCTGTCGGGCTTCAACCCCATCCCCAACAATGTCTTGAACGCGTCTATTGCCTCCTTGCATTTCCCTGTTCTTACGCATCCGGTTATTATTGCCGTCCACGGCACAATGCTTCGGTTAGATAAATCATCAAACATCTTCAGGGCAGATTCCAAATATCCACATTTTGCATACAAATTCACTACAGCAGCTCTCACAAACTCATTCTCATCGAGACCCATCTTAAATACTAGATTGTGCACCTTCATCCCTTGTGCGCAATCTTGAAAACCAGCACACGCCTTTAGAACAAAAGGGAAGGTAAAGTGATCTGGAAGAACACCCAGCTCTTGCTTCCGCATCGCCTCGTAAAATTGTATGCTTTCCCTAAAGCAGTTGTTATCCACCAAACCACGAATCGTAGAGTTCCATAAGAAGATGTTTGGCTCTCTGGCCTGCTGGAATACAAGGCAAGCATAGGATGTGTTTCCCAGAGCAAAGCCCAAGCGCAATATTATGTTGAGGAGGTACTGGTCTTGCTCTAAGCTGGCACGGATAAGTAGTGCGTGCACGTGCTTGACCTCTTTCAGGGAGCTTAATCCTTGGCGGAGGCGGGTTTTGATGGCCAGAGCAGTAATAAAAGGTGCCGCAGAGGTATTGAATTTGGGACGATACCCATGAATCATTGTCTTCCCCGTCCATTCTCAAATCTCAACTGGACCTCCATTTTTCCATTTTCATTGCCCGTGCATCTCTGCTTCTCAAATCTCAATACAGAAAGGCGTGTGGTGGCCTTAGTTAGGCTCTGGAGGCAGACCCAGATCCAGACCCAGACCCAGACCCAGACCCAGAGCAAATCGGTTCGTGTGTCTCAGCCGCAGTTGGTGTCGTTCAAGAACACAAAACGGGAACACCAAAATTCTTGAATAAAATAATAAAAAGTAGATTTCAAGTTTAAGAAAAAATAGATAATATTTTAATCATATTTTACTAAAATTATATTAGTTATATTAATAATTTTAAAATACCATTTATTATATTAATGAAACCATATATTTATCCAGTGATTTTATTAAAATATATTGTTTTTTTCATATCAAAATTGATAATTTTCAACTAAGCTAACTTGGGATCAAATAAAAAAATTATATATTTTTGAAAACATGTGCGTGTGTGTGTGTGTGTGATTGTATATATATATATATATGTATGTATGTATATTAAAAAATATTTTAAAAACAATATTTTTAATTTTTTTTTCCAAATTAGTGTGTTTTTTTTTGTTTTTTTAATATGACAACCTCACACACACACACACACACACACGTATATATTGAAACACTTTGAATTATTTAATATTTTAGGCATTTTTTTTATAAATATTGTGTTTGAAACATGAAAACATAATACAATCACTTAAAATTATTTAAAAAAAATAAAAAAATGTGGCTGAATAAAACTACAAAATAAAATTAAATTTAATATTTGAATTTAAAATTAACAAATTATATGCCAGTAAAATTACAACCGGATGGCACAATGACAAACCAAATTTCAAAGCCCCCTTGAAAACCCTAATTTAAGCCAGCAGTACCTTACAATCAAAGAACAAATTATATATCCCCAACCTACTTCTCCCAACGCTGCATCATGGCTAACCAAGATTAGGCTAACTCAATTGGAAATAAACACCTGCATCAAGTTTTATGGCTAACCATGCTTTCTCAAGAATCACTCCAGCCCTCTGAATTGTCATCTTCATCACTTCCCGCCAATGCCTATTTCCAAATTTAATTTCACACACACACACACACACACACACCTATATTAATATAATATTTAATTGACGGTGATGATATGTAGCATTTGTTCAACTATAGGATCTAAGATTACTTATTCTCGGGTTGGGCTGGGTTGAAAATTTGGAACCTGGGCAAAATTCGGGTTGGTTTGGGTTCACCACAAACTCAACCCAACCCAGCCGATCTCCTCCCATTAAAATAACTTTTTAATATAAATTTTATATTAAAAGTTTAGAATATTTAAAAAGTGTTTTTTTTAATTTTATATTAGCCGATTATGTAAATCAATTTAATATCGTAATTTAAATGTTTAATTATTTAAATTTTTTTTTTTTTTTTGCAGTTTTTATTGTATAAATTTGATGCAAGTTGAACCCGACCCAATTCAATCTCAACCCGAACTTCGGGCCCCAATTGAGAATTTTCAACCCGAGCACAATTCAGGTTGGGCTCGCATTGGCCCTCAACCCAACCCAACCCACGTTACCCACCAACCCAATCTTTCTCTCACTTTCTCTCTCTATAAATCTCTCTCTTTCTCTATATATAGAGAGAGAAAGAGAGAGACAGATAGAGGACAATGGAGAGATTTATAGAGGGTGAGAGATTTAAAGAGAGATTAGGTGAGAGAGAGAGAGAGGAGAGAGAGAGAGAGAGAGAGAGAGAGAGAGAGACCTGACGTATTGCATTTGCTTTCTCCAAGATGGCAGCAACCTTCCAATTAGTCTTTGGGCCCTGAACACCACGAACGCAAGGCAGCATAGCACTAGTAGGCCTCAGGTTAAAAGACTGCAAGTGAAACAAGATGATGCACCAATCAGATGGCCTAGTGCGCCAATGGAAAGCAAAAGAAGAACGCCAGACAAAAATCGGCCCAAGACCTTGGCTCGTATCTGCTCCAGCATTGAATCTCTTGCTGCCAGGCTTGGCCCAGCATGGGCCTTCATCTGCGCCACCACCCTCTTCAGCTGTTTCACAAATGCTTTTAACAACATCACTAGCTTCAAGATCAGGAAGACACCAGCCCTCGTCTCCCCCACCAAAAAAACACAAAAAAAAAAAAAAAAAAACACCTTGCTTCTGCCATGTGCTGCCACGTCATCAACCAGAGGATTTCTAGGGTAAGTAACCTTCTTTCTGTTCGGATTCTCACCTTCCAAGCCATTCGCTTCGCAACGCTTACATCTGTGCTCTGCTACCTCACCGCCACCATCATCTTCTTCTCCATTAGATTCTGCTGCATTGCTTAGTTGATTCTCCAAATGGGTAGCAGCACCTGCATCTCCCAGACCTGCTTCAGAAATTTCTCCATGCCTCATGGGTTGCAGAGGAGCACTTGCAGAAGAATCAAGGCCTCCATCATCACCATCATCTTGCTCAGCATTACAAAATCGATATCGTTTAATGGATGTGACATGTTTCTCAACTTCAGAAACAAAGCCATCTGGACTCGAATCTGTCGACCCAACAACAGGAATTACTACCAAGGCAGGATCGATTATTCGCAGAGCCAAGTTTTCTGCAGGAACTTCATCTTCATCACCATCATCAACCTTGATCGTTGCAGAGAGCAGGCCGGCAATGGCTGTGCTTGGATCTTCATCTGTATCATCTAGAGGAGGAGGAGGAGGAGGACCTGGAGAAAGAACTGATGAGACCCACATCAAATCAAATCGTGTGGCAGCAGCAGCAGAAGAACAACCTGTTGTTGCAGCAGATGAATCTGCAACAATAGAACGCAGAGAGGAAAGAGATGAACTGCAGCTTGATGTGTCTCCATCATCATGCTGCTGCTCGCCTTCTACAAGCTCATGGGGCGTGTTGCAGGCAGGAGGTGCTCCAACACCTGATGCAGCCACGACAAGGGGAGAATGGGGAGCAGCAAGACTCGAACTAGAGCTGCAGGTTTCTGCAGATGCCAGAAAAGACAGTTCAGGAGAAGAAGCAGGCAATGCTGGGCTCACTGCTTCTCCCATGGAGAAGGATGAGTCGTGGGAAGAACTGGATCTCCTGCATGAGCTGCCCCCATCAGAAGAAGGAGAGGCATCTCCATTTGGAAGAAGATCTGAAGATCCAGGCTGGTCAGTATATCTTTCCTGCTTCAGGACCGCAATGAACCCTACGCCAGTGTTCTCTGTTTCCATCTCCGACTCCAAGAGAGCAACAGCGTCGCTGTAGTCATCAACCTCGCTGCTTAGATCTTCACCATCATCATCTTCTTGTTTGAAACTGCCCCTGACAGGCCCTGCAATCGCCTGTTCTTCGTCAGCAGCATGCTGTGCTGTCAGTTTTTCTGTGCCAGTCGCAGGCACGTGCTGTGCATCTGCAGGAGTATCCAGTAGCTTCTCCATGTAGCTTTTAGCAGATTTCAGTCCACCTTGAGATCCCTTTCGCTGCCATCTCTTCAATTTTATAGAACGCGCAGGGCTTGAATCATCATTATCAGCATGATCCTCCAAGAACAACTGATGCAGTCTGAACTACATGCAGGCAAATTAACCAATCAATCATAAAAATTACAAAAAAAAAAAAAAAAAAAGGAAAAATTTATGAAAGAGCAAACTCCATCACTATTGGGAAAGACTAAAGAGAACAAAGAAAAAGTCTCACATCGGCTAGACATGAGAGAAAATATGGGCATATAAGGGTGGAGATGAACTCCATTAGCTAGCACGAGGCCTTTTGGATAGAAAATCAAAAAATGAAATCGGGGTCAAAGTGGGCATTATCACATTATTGTGGAATATCATGATCTTGATCTATAATAAATAAATAAATAAATAAAATTATATTAAAATATCATATGTTGGGTGCTTTCATCAAAAAATAAAATAATAATAAAATAAATAAAAAATTGAAGAAATTGCAATAGAAATATATGGCTCACGTGGTATTTGATGTGCACGTAGAGGCCGCCTTCTCAATTTCTCCATTTTTCCATGTCCACTGTGATTTTGTCTTCTACCAGAGTTACAAACAAATCGCATCTTATAAACTAATGGAGATGGAAAAATTGAAGATGAAAACACTTCTAAATTAACATTGCATTGATTCTTGTGAAATATAAGCAATAAACAAATTCAATGAAATATAAATTTCATGGACTTGTATAACAAACAAGGCCCACATATTAATTTTCAATTTGTTTTTGTTACATATTTTAAAAATTATTAGTTCACAAAATAATATGCCCTCAAGTAGTTAAAATAAGGCTTGATTGATGATATAGTATTGTATTAACTTACAAAACAAGTCAGACATTAGTTAATTAAAATAATTAATGTTGTATATAGTTTATTTTAATAATCTATTTGTATAACTAAATATTTTTGTTTTAATATTTTCATGTAAATACAGGAAAAAAAATATTAAGAGGCCAGAAATACAGCAGTGGCATAATAACGGAGGTCACACTGTCCGGTCAGTGGGCCGAATAAATTTTTGGAGCAGAGCCTGACCCGTCCGATGATCCGGCACGCTCCGGTTAATTAAACTGAGAAAGTTTTAATATAAAATATTTTGTATTTTATTTTTCAGGTTACTATTTTCACGATCTAGAACTGTTCATATTCTCTCTCTCTCTCTCTCTGCACGAATTATCTTGACTATTTCTGTCCTACACATACTGTAAGACTTCTGATTTGGTTTAATTTGTAACGCATAAATATTTTCTGGTGGATGTAGCTAGTCGTACTGAGCGATTAGTGAACCACGTTATTTCATGCTTTTCTGTTTCATTTTTTATTCTCTCGTGCTTGGATTGTGGATTGGATATATATCATCTGTTGTTTTTATTATTCTTTCTTCTTCTGTATCTTAAAATCACAACTGTAGAAGCACAATTGCTCAACAATTAATTTATCATATTATATCATATATTCTATTTCAAGATCTACTTATCATTCTGACTCTTCGATTATCAACATATGGATAACTTTTCATGATGTGGCAGCCTATAAACAAGGAGCCTTTGTCCCTCAAATCACACTTGGTTGTGATGTGACTTTTTTTTATTGATATTTATTTGAAGAGGAAAAAAAATGAAAAATTGCACAAAAAATTTGTTATAGTTATTTCTTATTAAAATATTTTTTATTTAGTGAGTTGCGCCAATAAATTTTTTTATTTAAACATTGATTATGTTTGCATTATAATTTTTTGATATCATGGGTTTACTATTAGCATGATATCAAGCTGCAAGGGGGTGCGTTGTGTGTGTGAGACGTGTGTCTGCAATATCACATGCATACATAAGTAAAGTATTAACACATGCATCACACATTTATCGTATATAATTAACATCAACTTACTATTGACACCACAGAGGAACATCAATACCAACCCAATGTTTGTGGCAATTACTTGTGTACAAGTGTGTGCAATGTCGACACCCATTGTGTCGACATGGGTGGGTGGTGTGCACATGTGTTAGTTACCGAATATCTATTTTGTGTGATGTATCGAGTATTATGTAGTGTGGTATGATTTTCTCTCTCTCTATCTATCTCTATCTATTTCTCTCTCTATTTCTATTTGTCTATCTCTCTCTCTCTCTCTCTCTCTCACATATTTTGACTAATCGAGCAAGTCAAAATTCTAGGTATTACTTTGTGAAGGCTCGAACAACATAAGCTAAGAAATTATTCCAAAAATATTTTCAAAAATCATATATCTGCATAGTGTATGATGTGTCAAGTATTATGTAACATGGTATGACTCTCTCACCCTCTCCCTCTCTATCTATCTATCTATCTATCTATCTATCTCTCTTACACACATTTTGACTAATAGAGCAAGTCAAAATTCTAGGTATTACTTTGTGAAGGCTCGAACAACAAAATTACATATAATAGTTAACTAAAAGTTTAATGTACTTTTTTAATAATAAAAAATTCGACCATATGAGGAACGAGTCTTCTAGCAAAGAGACAAATGAGATAAGCTTACAGACTCATGACTATTAATTATTATGGGATAATTCATTGAGATAGATTTATCTTGTATATTTTCATCCTGCATCACTTATAAGTTTTTTTGAGAATTATCATCATCATTATACGAATCACACGCTATGTAGATATGTGATGTTTGAAAATATTTTTGGAATAATTTCTTAGATTATAAGATTGTGATAACAAGAGTCTACAAAACTACAACAAAGCACCACTCTTTTTACAAATTCCACATAGCTAGACGCAATTTTTTTGGAAATATTCTCAATAGAGATAGACATTACTAAGAGAGAGATAGATGAAATAAATTTTTGACGTGATATTTCTATACTCACTGATTAATGAATTTTTGGAGGTACGTAACTAAATTTTGGATGATCATACCTCTCACATTAGGTTTGAGATACATAATCGAATTTTTCAATATATGCACCATTAACAGACTGATCGAAGAGATATCTCATACAATATATCTTAATAATAAAAGAAATAATAATTTTTTGTAATTCAACTTTATAATTTAGACTAGTGTGCTATTAACTCAAAAATTAATAATCACATTATAGATAGTTATTCATTATTTACAATTTTTTATTTTTATTATCTGAATATTATAATAACTAATAATAAATTATTTAATTCTTAATTATGATATGATAATATTTAACTTAATATTTTCTTTTTTTATTCCTTTTGTTATTGGACATCCAAATAGTCTTGTTTATATAAGTTGTCTCTATTGATAACTAAACAATAATATCATTTTGTTATTTCTTTGATTGTAAGATTAAAAGACCGAGTATGATTGACTATTGTCTCTACTTCTATGATTATATATCCAACTAAGTGATTGAGTATTGTTAATTAATTACTTGTTCATTCACAACTCTGCTACACATCATCTCTAACCAAACTAAAAGTTTGGGACCATTGTATTAAATATATTATTATCCTAAATAATGAGATTTATCAAATTAGGAATTCACATCAAATCATTATATCATATAAGCTAAAGTTTCTTCTTTTTTATACTTATTGACTTGCATAGATTATAAAAAAAATTATAATTTATTACATGTATTAATATATTTTAATATATTTCATATTTGTTATAATAATAAAAAATTATTTTTAAATCAACTTGTACTATTAAGTTTATTATATGACACACTTAATATAAAAAATATTAACTATGAAAATAATTGTGACACTATTTTTTGAAGTATTATTAAATATTATGTTATATATTTTATTTTTTCTCTTAGTCCCTAAAAATACTCAACAAATACTTATATATGGTAGGATGATTATGAGGAAGAAATATCTCATGACATCTAAATATTATTCTATTTAATTTCCAGTAAAAATCAAAAAAATGAACAGTGATACATATTAATATATTATCATCATAACTAATTAAAATATCAGATGTCACTATGACCACTTAATTTTGTTTCGAAGTTCATTAATTAGTGATTATTTTTCTATTATATAGTTTTTTTATTATATCAATCATATAAATTAACCTAAAAATACTAAGATAAGTGGACTGCAAATAGTTCTACATATGATGAACTAGCCTAAGGGCGAAAACCTTCAATAAATTTAAGTATAAAATTCATGGTAACAATGAATTTAATCATATCTTCTCTTATAAACTTACTATGATAAATAAAATGGAGCATCAAACTTAAAATTAATCTGATATATCATGCTTTTAGTGTGTTGTCTGATATATCTCTTAAGGTGTTCAATACAACCACTAGTCGTATATTATATATTTTTATACAATATATATATTATACTTAATCTTCTTCAATATTTTTAGAATTTTATTTTAATAAACTGTAAGAGTGAGTCTATACTAAAAATATTTGTTTATTAATCCAAGGTTTATTGAATTTTTAGAACAAGGCCAACCTATGACTAGAAATAACTCAATGTTGAACAATTAGATTGAGTTATCATTATATTAATTAATATTTAATTTATTTTCATAATAATTATTTTTTTTATTTTTTTTATTTTTAGAGAATTTTGAATATGAGAAAAACTTTTTTACATATTAGATTATCTAGTAAGAAATACTATAATAGTGAAAAAAAAAATTAGCGTGCGAGCCTTCCAAAAATTTAAACTCAAATCTAAACCAACCAACCACGAATCCATAATTATAATTTATTTTTTCATTGATGGAAAGCTTGGACACGTAGCTCACCGTCAAGGTGTCAAGAGGATCAAAAGACCCAGGCATGGCAAGATTCAGTTGTGCATTCCCCAACACAACATGGTATAAAATCGTGCATAGACCAAATACGTCCCAACTCATGGCATGCCTCATGCTGTGTTGGGCCAGAGCTGCATAGGCCTCGTGTCATGACAAGCATGATCCGCATGCTTGGCACACCAGCACAACCCATGGCACGACACATCTGAAATAAAAAAAAAGTATGTATTTTTAAAAACGGTTGTGTTTTATTTTCCCCATTTGGGAACCCCGTCAAGATAACAACAAAATAGTGTCGATCATTATCCTATCAAGTCTAATAAAAAAGACTTAAATACAATTTATTTGAGTGGCCAAATTTTTGTTCTATTATTTTTTTAAAAAATAAAAATAAATATATTTTTAATAAAAAAAAGTTTTTATGATTAGAATATTAATATATTTTATTTTTCATAATTAATCTATAAACTTATTTTCTTTCCTATAGGTCAAAAATTAATTGTAGTCTTTTATACTCATTTTTTAAAAATTTATAATTTTAATATTGTGGAGCACCACTATTAGTTTGGTGATGAGCAACAATTGGCAAGCAAGAGAAAACAAAATGAAATCCAAAATATCTAACACACATATAATTAAAGTACACATTACAATTATGTTAGAATTATTTTTTTATTTAGTAATTATTAGATTAATAAATAATTTTAAAAATTAATTACAAATTAAAAAATAATTCTCTCCTTCCCAAATTTTTAGTCTGGTGTGATACAATTAAAAAAATATCAAATAATTAATTTTATTGAAAATAAATTTTAATCAGACAAATAATAATGACAACCTGGTAAAATGATCCAAGACAAAAACTAGATTATTTCCAATATTCTTTACCTATGTTACTAAAAAATCTAAAAATATATGAACTTCTATAATTTAGACTCACTTTAACATAATTAAAAATAAAAATACTAAAAATATCAAAAAAGATTCAATACAAAGTATATCTCATAACAAATTTATACATAAAATACTGATTGCACTGATCATATTAAAAGACATATCAATCAATGCATCAAAAAATATGATATATTAAATTCAAAACAAACACAACTTAGTGATTAAGTCTTTAAAATTAAAATAACTTTTGATTCCCAAGCAAACCCAACTTACCATAATAATTATAGAAAAAAAATATGACAAGATTGATTACTTACATGAATCTTCTATTTAGATTTTTAATAAAATAATATGAACTATTCTACCCTACATTAGTTCAAATTATGAAAAATTACTTTCAAACTAATTATCATAAAATTTCTAAGTTTACGAATAAAATTGACAAAATAAAATATTTTAAATTATAAAAAAATTAATAATTAATAAACTTGAAAAATATAGTAGAATAACATATGTAACTTCCAACATATGAACTACTAATGATAAAGCTTCATTTGCAAGTCTCACAACTTACTATGTAAATTATAAGTAAAAATTAAATAAAAAAAATTTAAGATTTCATGAGATCATTCATTCTCATGATAGATCTACCATATATGAGTGTCTCACAATGATTTTTAAGAAATAAGATATTCAAAATAAAATTGTTAATATTATATTTAATAATATATGAAATAAAAGTGTTACAACATATTTATCAGAATTATTAGAGATGATCCTTTAGCTAACATTTTTTACGTTAACATTATATGTCAAGTAACCTAAAAATATATATATGAATAAAAATCATTTTTCTCATATTAAAAAATATAAAAAATTTACCAAAATACATTAAAATATTAAACAAATAATATGAGTATTTAACACTATTTTTCAAAAAGCGAAAAAAATTTTTAATGAATATTGAACACCAGTGAAATTATAGTTATCTAATGTTAGAGTCATGTACAAGAATTTTATTTTTAAAATTCCTTAAGATTTTAATGATACAACAAATATGTATTTTTATGTGTATATTCTCACTATTTACATTATATTTAGATACATATACAACAATAATAATATGTTTATATTTTACGATACTAGATATGATAATTTTAGCAATCATTTGAGTATGAATATGAATATCTTATTTCAATATAATTACTATGTCATTCAACAATTAGCTAGAAACAAATGATGTACTTCGTCGAATAAGAGCAAATTGTATCTATACTTATATATCAATTATTATTTCATTATGTCACATAATGATAATAAAATTTTAAATATATTAAAATAATAAAAAACATACGAATTTACATATCTCATGCTATATAAGACAACACATGAACTAAACCCCTGATATATCTAACATAGCATCAAAATTTTTTTTATATGAATATCAATATTATTTCAAATAAAAAATTTAAACTATACCTATATATCATAAAAATTTATTTCATGCTTAAAAGACAAAATTCAATAATAAATATTTAAGATATAATGAAAGAATTACTAGTGAATTATTACTCAAACAACATCAAGGCTATTGTGACTACAGACATAAATTAATTACAATTATTAGATGATTGTTGTACAATGCATATTATTATGCTTTGATGACGTAGTGATTTTAATCATATGTTATTTACTTTAAAAATTTTTTAATTTATTGTTATTTGTAGTATGATATAGCAAGACACCAAAGCAAAACATATGTATTTTTTTTATTAAGTTATAGATTTTATTTATTATAATTTATATAGCAAAATATTTTTAATAATTTTATTTTTAAAAATTCAAATTTTACTTAAAAGCTTAAACTTAAAATTTAAAAATTAAAACCGATGTTGGGTGCCCATTGGCCACAGCTCACTGGACTGCCGATTGCCCAATATCCACTGATTGTGGGCTGTGGACGTGGGTGTGGCTTTGCCCTGTCATCTGTGGAGTTGGACCACATGCCACACCACAAGCCACATGCCTCTGGGGATGGGCTGGGCAGTGCAATGAGCAGACTAGGGCACTGGGGTGTCTCCGTTTGGTCAGCAAACAATGGCAGTGTTGTGTCACTACCAATCAATGATAAAAATTTCAAATATATCCACCGATATATCTCCGATATATCCATAAATTCTAAGTATCGATATATTCATTAATACCGACATATCTATTCTTGATTGGTGCTCATATACAAATATACATCGATATATATTCGATATATTTGATATATCCGTAAAATTCAAGTACCGATATATCCGTGAAAAAACCAATATTTTAATCCTTGCTACCAACCAGACACCGTACGACCCAATTCAACCCAGCACAACCAATTGGCAAAGGCATGTCAGTGGGCCATTCTGAGCTTACATACCAGGTTCCCCTGTTGGCATGGCACACCCCAAGAACCAATTTCATGTTGTGTCTAGCTCTCAAGCACGACATAGGCCGTTTGACACCTCCAACTAACTGCCATCAATAATAATCTAAACAATTTTTACTATTCAAATAAAAAAATACACAATATTACAATTTTAAGATTTCAAAAAAAATTAGAGAGAGAAGAATTTATAATTTATATATAATAAACTAAAAATACTATCTACATATTTATAGAATTTTTTAAAGACTATCAAATTTTTTTTTTGTTTTTTTTGTGGGCAAAAACCCAATGGCCGTTGAATTTCTGTTCATCACCGTTGGACAAAAATCTATATAATTTAACAAAAATTATTTTTTTTCAAAGTTATTAATTAACATTTAAATGATAATGATAGCAATGTGTGTGTGAAACATGCCCCTATCTAAAAAATTAATAAAAAAAGGCATGTGGACTTTACGTGCCTTTTTTTTCAATATCAACAGAACCAGCACGTAAACTCCATGATCCATCCAAGATTCATGCTGATTGTGCCAACAATTTGAGCCATGCCATGCTTCAGCACAAGGGCCGAAAGGGCAGGCCCAGCATAACAAGTGTAATGGGCCAGCCCACACCCGATAATGACATGGTTCTTGCCCATGTCATGTTGCAGATCAGGCTCCCCAACCGGCCAATCCATTATTGACCTCTACTTCAAAACAAAGAGAATATCCAACACCAAAGCACACCTTAAGTGAAAGTAGGTCATACCTAGTACACAGAGCACACCCCAAGTGAAGGTAGGTCGTACCCAATACACGGAGCACGCCTCAAGTGAAAGTAGGTCTTACCCAGTACACAAAGCTCCCGCTTTAGGTCACACCCAGTAGCTACCATCCTTGACCAAATGTATTTAATATTCTCCTTTATAGTCATTGTGAATATATTCCGAATTTCTAATACTATTATCCTTTCTTCTTGTACTCTTGCTCTCAACTCACAATTGACAGACTCGAGAAAAAATAATCATATTATAAATATTCATTTTCATATCACTTTTTTTATTTCAAGTACTTATTTTGTTGCAAATTTTAAAAAAGATCTCAAAAATTATTGAACATGACATCATCAATTTGAACCTTTTTTTTTCTTATTTTATGTTTTGTATGTAAATAGAGATAGAGATCATACACAATATATAAAATTCTCGCTTTAGACTAAGGTCTGGAGAAGTTAATATTTTGAGTCTTGATAGACTTACTCTAGAAAATTAAAGAGACTATGTCTGATTAGTCTCGAACTCGCGATTATTGACCTTGGGCAAAGATACTTGTCATCACATCAAGAGTCCGTTTTAAGAATTAAAAAATATACATCTGATATACATCTGATATACATGCAAACAAGAACTTCTCAGGTAATCAGTCATCTCTATATTATTCTCATCTAATTATATTTAAATTCAGAGTTCTTAAAAGATTCAATATGCTAATACTAGTATTTTATATATAATTATGTTTATATTTTTTTTCTATTAATCACATTGCAAAATAATTTTCTATAAATTTTATTTTTTAATAATATTATTATTTAGGCCAAAACAAATTCTAATATAATTTGTTTATCACTAAACATGCTTAACACACTGAATTTTCTCAACTTTGAGAAGATCCCATGTATATTTAATATCCAATGATCTATTAAATATTTATTCATAACTTCATCAATTTTCATTATTTGAGTTAAAATTATACATCTTCAATTATTATGAGGTATGCTATCTAAATGAAATGATATTAAAATTTTTTATCTAATAAATTAGTCTAAGATTAATAATAATCGATCTTATCTAATTTATAGATATGTTTTTTAGGTGTCTTCTCACTTTAGTTTCTTTGTATTTCCAACTTTTTTGAGAAAGCAATTTTTTTATTCCCGTACAATTATGAAACTACAAGATATACTTGAAAACTTAATTTTTATGAGCAGATAAAACATAAAAAAGTAGTTATTATTTCATCAGATATAAGCATACAAGATGGATCAATTTATTCAACACATTTAAGATATTTAAGCAACATGAGAAAGTTTTATGAACTTGTAAATGCATTTTTAACTAAAATCTAGTTTGTGCATACTATGTATTCTTGTACTTAATCTCATTCACATGTATAGGGAATACCCATAGTATTAGGGTGTTCCAAGTAATTTTATATTATGTAGTTTCTATGTTGAGATGAATTATGATGTAATATATCATTTAGCATTTGGCACCATCAAACAACGAATGATTAATAAAAATTTCAAATGAAATACTTATGAAGTAATATTTCATCCATGTTGATTTTGATAAAATATTTATAGTTGATAAGAGAACACGATCAACTAAAATCATAAAGTGGAATACCAAAACAAGTACTTAATAATTTATTACTTCACTTTAATTTTCATTCGGGATAAAAAAATCACATTGATTGTAGATGCAAGAGCAAGAAAAAAAAAATCTAACAAGGAAGAGAGGACTAGAGAAATAATAATGAAATCAACATGAAACACACTTAAATTGCTAAATATAATGAATCTCGAAAAAAAATCTAAAAAAGGAGAAGAATATGATAAAAAAGATTTTTTTTTTTTTTGTGTTTTTGAAGCTTAAGTTTATTATTATTACTCATTGATATAGTACTTCAAGTTTCATAAATTTGTTTTGGAAGAAGATTTTTGTTTTGTCATGAAATAAGCTTATATGTTAGCTAGTATGAAGAATTTATAATCCTCATGGGTTAGTTCAATTGGAAAAGGACTACGAATTCTAATTCACACCATGTGAATCTTGGAAGACTAAGAATTCTGATTTCCATTGTGAAAACCTGATTTCGATTGCTACCTTTGAATCCAGAGCATTACTCATCCAAGCCTGCCCTAGAGATGAAACTAGAGGAGAAGACCCATCTCAACCATGATTTAGTTGGACGACACTAAGGCACCTTACCCACCAAAAGATTTGTTCATGCATGTGGATGTTGTGTTCGAGAAAACCAGATTCACCTCCTACATGTGGGTTCAACCCTAGAGTTGTGGACTTGATTCAATCCAACTCCACATCCCCTACATTACTTTACTGCATACCTCAACTTTGTGGCGTATTTTTTCTTGATGGGCCTCAGCTATTTCTATTCCCATGGATGATTTTTTAGCTCTAAAGAAAGATGGATCTGTGTATCGCTTTAGACAGGCCCCAGCACCAGCAACATCAAACCTGCAGACAATAAGAAGACACCATTACCTTCATTTTTCACATAGCTAATCGTCACAGACTTATCGCTAGTCATTGAAAGTGCAAGTGAATTGAAAGTGATGCTTCTTTGGAGTTCATGCGTGCCGACCCTATTAAGTTTGGGAAGCTTGTCGCTAGTCAGTAGATTGTGAGGCAGCCACAGGGGCAGCATCACTGCGTTAATGAGTAGGCCCGTGCCATAATGGAATGCAACTCGAGGAGCCACAGTTGCAGGTGATTGAACAAAGAAGCATTTATCATACTTGTCTAGAAGAAATAGCCTCGGTGGATCCCTACATTCTTCATAAGAGCTCTTTACGAAGCGAGGCGCATCCCCATGAGCAATCAAGTTCTGTTCCAGGGGAAAATCAGGATGCCAAGCCACACCTGCCACAAAATTGTGATGTTGGAAATAAAAGTGGCATTTTAGGACCCCTTCTCTGCAATATGATGCATGACTAATTTCTTGGAATTCAAATCAACCACATAAGCTACTTCACTATTTTTAGAAGTTTAGCAGCTGTATTTCATAATCTATTTGAGAAATGCTCTGTGCCTGCCAAAAGTAGATCAGCAGTGGGCTTTAAAAAAACACGAATTGTTCCGTCACCTGGATTACTAAATGCTGATGAGTGATCAGTTTGGGAGAGAAGGGCCTTTTCAATAGGAGGAAATTCTGCCTCGAGGTGCTGAACACGCGCAACTAAAGAGTGGCTTCTTGCTAAAGTTTCCCCCACTTCTTCGTGCAAGTCGTGAAATATCTCAGCTGCAAACCTAGGCCACGATACAGAAGAAAGTATTCAAACACATTTCTCTCGTGTATTCCATATTTGCAAACCTATTGGTGTGTTTTGTGTATTTGAATTTGCAAACACATTTCTCAGCTGTAAATTATTGTTCAATAGGTCAAGTTACGTTATCACGAACATGGGTAACTACATTTTCATTTTTTTTTTCTAAAAAGGTTGAGAAATTTGATGCGACTAGGCATTTTATCCGCACTAGAATCTCACGGAGCATAAAATTATTTGGGCTGAAGCAATGTTTTTTTTTTTTTGGGTTTTAATCTGCATAAAGTTTTGCTTAGTCATGACTCATTGGGAATACGAACAATTTTCACATAATAAAAAGATCATACTCGGTGCATAAGTCTCTTACTTAACATATGACCATAGAGATGTTAATTAATATCTTGACAATCTTATCCTCAAAAATCAAAAATTATGACTAATGAATTTCAAATCTGAGACCTAACACCATCAGATGAATACACTTGTCATTACGCCACAACATGATCTTCAATTTCTAGACAATGATTTGCATCAAAGCCTCTACAAGTGGGCTTCTGTTCGTGTTTCAACTATCACCACATTGCCACAAGCAAGGAAGCACGGACACGGCTCACTACCGCTGTGTCCACGTGTCCGACACTCGGACACGTGGACACGACACGGACACGGCACCGATACGTGTCCGATATGCCACGTGGCGCATCGGATGGTTGCATCGGCAGCTGTATCCATGTCTATGGTGTCCAACGTACGACGACGTCGGGTGGCCAACGTTGCCGCATGGGCGACATTGGCCACTGGCAGGAGGCGGGCACGATTTGAGGGTGAGGTAGGAATCGGGCGCGATTTGAGGGAGAGGTAGGAGCGGGCGCGAATTGAGGGGAGAGGCAGGGGTGGCGCAAATTGAGGGGAGAGGCAGGGGCGGCACGAATTGAGGGGAGAGGCAGGGGCGGCACGAATTGAGGGGAGAGGCAGGGGCGGCACGAATTGAGGGGAGAGGCAGGGGTGGCACGAATTGAGGGGAGAGGCAGGTACAGGCATGTTTGAGGGGGAGGCAGGAGCGGGCGTATTTGTGTGGGGATGTGGCATAAAATAAAATATTTTTATAAAATAAAATATCTTTATAAAATAAAATATTTTTATAAATAAAATATTTTTTATTTTATAAAATAAATAATACATATTTAATTTATATTATAAAATGTTTTAATTTAATTTAATTTAATAAATTTTATAAAATACCTAATATTTATAATTAATAATTTTTAGTTTTATTTTTTTTATCATGTCGTATCCTAGCCGTATCCGTATCCTAGTTTTTTAGAATTTATCGTGTCCCCGTATCCTGCCGTGTCGTATCCTCGTGTCCGTGTCCATGCTTCTTAGGCCACAAGTAGTCCGAGTGGTCTTGTTTAGCAACCATGATAACTACTAGGAGATGTTTTACATAAGTTGATGATTGTTGGGCTTCCTCTGATTAAGAATAATTTTTGCACCATTTCTATATGAAATTTCTTTAGCATCCAACTCAATTACGAGCAAAATATTCTACTACATCGAGTGAGCAAGATATGTCATAAATAGCCTGTCTATTATTTTTCAAGAGACAAGATTATCTTCAAAAAAATTATAAAACTCATAGTAAACATCATCTCAATGTAAGTATATGGCACAGTTTTAGCACTGTTACAAATGAACAAAACTATTTTTCTTTTTAATAAAAATTGTGCACTTACAAGGCACCTCTGGTGCCTAAAGCATGTCTCACTAAAGTCGAGCAACTCAAAGGCGCCTCGTTGAAGACGTCTCACCTAACCTTTAGGGAGGCACCGGCCCACCCAACCATATCGCCCCCATGCCCCCCCACGGGTATGAATGTGGTCACATCTAACTACACAAAGTTAGTAATATTAACCCATTGACCCAATTTAGTTTCCCTACATGACAGATTACATCTAGCAGCTGATGGCTATGCATTGTCACATAAATAAATTAATTTTACATTAAAGGAATGAGCTTGGGAAAGATCCTGAAAACAAAAGTTCCACTCATCTTATTTTTATATAGGTAACTGTATTTTACATTAGCAAGAACAAAAACAAGATCACGTCCTGCTAGAATACTAATTCAAACACTAAACACAGAGTCAGCTGAGCTTTACGCAGAGCTTTAGTAGAAGTTGTTAGTTTCTGCTCTGATCACTGGGCCAGATCACTGAAGTGTCACTGGTTGGGCTTGCTTGAAAGGTCTAACCTCACCAATTAATTCATGTTTTCGACGTGAAAACATGATTTAGAAATTAATTTTGTTCATACAGCATGTGCTAAAATGAAAAGTGGCAATTTTTTTGGTGCTGTGCTAGTAAACTCAGCATCTACCATCATCCCCTAATTGTCTGGGAATGGAAAACAGGTCTCAGTCCTGAGAACGTACTGTGTAAACAAGAGAACCCTTGTTTAACCAAGAGAAAAATAACATAATCAGCAGTTAAGCTTGAGATTAAGAATGAATTCATAATTACTACTGCGATTCAAATCAAGCAAGCACTGAGAGGTGCTTGTGAAGTAAGCTTTTCAGGATTCTATATCAGTCTCTTCTTCTCCATCTAGTCCAAACTCTGTAATCCAAGAGGAATCAGGCTTGACTTCAACTGAGTACTACTTCAACTAACTGTTAAGAATTTGAATCTTAGAGTTATGGTCAAAACAGGACGAGAAGAATAAAGGAGGTGAGAGAAGATTGGTCAATCTGGAGTAAGTCGAAGATCCAAGCATCAGGATGAGAATAGAAAAATCCTTTTCAAAACAAAATCATTCAAGCACCAAACTAGAGAGTTTGAACAAGAATTCGCCCAAAACCAGTGCGCATGAAGAGAGCTGGAAGTCGACTCACTCAGCAAGGTCACCTAGCTGCCGCAAGAGGCCGACGAGGCCAGCCATGGCGATGCTTTCCAGTAGGGTTTCCGAATCATCCTTATCAACCATTCGATACAGCTCTGGATCACCCAGGCGGAACTCATTCCGTATTGTGTACCTCGTCAAAGTCATTTCCAATTCACACTACCATTCACTCCTGCCCGACCCCGTAAAAGCAACAAACAGAATTTCGGTTTGACAATCGAACATTCTTAAGAATCCAAATTAACAGTTCTTATTTCGTCTAGAGATCCATGAAGACGACACTGATCGAGAATCAAGGAGTGATGATCGAAATTTAAGCAGCGCTAGCGCGAGACAATTTTTGCACGTTTCAACATTCGCCGCCTCTCGAACATTTGTCCTTCCAGCTCCCGGATTAAGCTGTGCTCATGCCTCATGCGATTCTGCACTTGTAGCTTTCCTTTGGTATATGCTGGCGGATTTTGCAGATGTTCCAAGATAACTCGACAAGACGGCCACCATTAATAAGGCTTCCGCTGCCCTGGGAAGTAAAAAACGCAGACTGATTATTTAAAACTTAGAAGCCAATAAAAGTCTACCTTCCTTTTTACGAGTTGTGTTGTGCGAAAATAAATTTTAATTAAAAAAATAATAATTTTTTTTAAACCCACTAGCCAAATTTCAAACTCTTGATAAATTTGAATTCTTTATGCCATGTAGGATTCCATGTAGGATTCCATGTAGGATTCCATGTAGGATGATGTTGTCGTGTATGATGCCAAGTAGGAGAGATTTTTATTAACAAACTAGTATAGACTAGTATGGACTCTTACGTCATATGGATACTTTATTAACAAACCACAAATTCTAACAAACAAACATCAAAGTGTTCAATAAGATGCTAATCTCATAATTGACTCTTACATCATGTGAAAATTTGGAAGAAAATTACTTTGGAAATGGAAGTGGTAGACTGAAGAATTTGCATCACAGTGTCAAGTCAAGATGCAGTTCTTCAGGATCATAACTGGATTAGTGTTATGCTTAACTTGTGAGAATCATGGCCTTATTCTTTGGGCCAAGCCATATATTATTGCCATGATTACAGCTGTCTCATGATGCGAAACATATTTTCATAACTAAAGTGGTCTCAAGACACAAAATATGATGCTGTGACTCTACTTGTTACTGAGATATGATATAAAAGTCTTCAATGATAGCATGACATTGAATATGTTGTCCCAACTCCATTTACTTGTGTATTTATGTGATTAGTAAATGGGCCAATAGACAAATAAGAACAAGATACAACACCATTATATATTATACTTCCCCTCAACTGTGTGAATTTTTGTGTGTGGTTGTCCTTGTTCTCTCTCCTTTTAACTCACCTAATTCTGACATGAATCGCTTGGTAGATTTGTCCTTGCTATTAACACACCCTATCACCCAACTGGGTGAGACGAGGTAGATCCAATGAACTATAACTGATGACAAGATCCTTTGGTAGAAGGATAATATGTTTGTCCTATCACTCAGCTTTATTTTGTAGTAAAGGTGAGGTTCTGATCTCGACATTTACTATCATAGGTGAGATTCTGATGCTGCTGCCTGGTATCAAAGCTAAGGTTGGATCAGTAGTTTGATTTTATATATGTGTTTGGGCTTTTTTTAGTTATGGTTGGGTCGGTGTTAACGACAAAGATGAAGTAGAAAATTTCTATTATTAAATGGGAGAAACTAGAATGAAAAACTAGAGGCTTTATTTCAACTATGCTTGAAAGAATTTAAGCTTGTAAATGCCACTAGATAAGAAATAATGAGGTGATTGTGGTAGGCACCACAAAATATCTATCAAAGCAAGCTGCTAGGCAACTAGATATTCTTGAGGAAGAAGCTACACACGATTATTCGATGTTTACTTTATCAAATATTCTTGTATATTTTGGTGGTTGATAATGATATGTAGATGTGGAAATAAAACTAATATATATTGATTTCATGATTTTTGGTATTTTGGAGAACTTTGATAAATAGTCATGAAATCAATGAGCTTTTAGATGTGTTCAGGAAATGAGGTGGATCAATAAGTCTTGTATAATTTTAGTATTCATTCTTGGTTGAAACCCTACCTAAATAGTCAGTAGTAATTATTGTATGCCATGAGTCTGCCAATTTATTATCACAATCTTTTTAATGTGTGACACGTTCTCAATTATTATGATATTATCATGGAGTCACAATTATATATAACTCTAAAAAATTTTAACAACCACAATATTAATTCTCAATCATAGTAACCAAATACCCCACTAGTACTCAATGTTGAAGTAAATTTCATAGGCCATGATATTATTTTTATATGACTCGGTAGTCTCAGGTCAGAGCCATAGCAATTTTACAAAGTCATGATTTTTGAGCTATAAAAAATTATAAGGCACTAGTACACATTCCAAAGCCATGACTATTATTTAGAGATATGACTTTTGGAATACTCAATATTACTTAGAACATTTTTTGAGTATGGTCATTTCCATGGTTATGACTCTTATCCTCAAAGGAAAACATAAGCATGACTTATATGTGCAAGCTAAATATAAATATCATGGTATCTAGCAGCATCGTGACAATATATTATATGAGAGAAGAAAAGGTTAGTGTTACGACCACTCATAGTATCATAGATTCTTAAGAGAGATAAAGGGTTACTTTTATGTAATGGTCATTTCATAGCATAACAACCATGTACATATCAAGACATACTAATTATCATATCATGGCTTCTACACGATAACATGGTTATATAACAATATGAGATGTCATCTCTACTCCGCAACCATTTCACAGTGCTATGACACTATCGAGTCTATAAATGATGAAGCCATAAAGTTGTGGTCATTTCACAATGTTATGATTTTATGTCACTAAGAGATTTGGCCTAAGTTATGGTCATTGCTAGTACAATGATTTTGAATTATAGAAAGATCAAGATATTAAATAGAGTCGTAGTAGATATATCAAGTGGGTCGAGTGTCCCGGGCACTTGACTTTGAATTAGATGTGCCATGACCAACATGGTAAGTTTCAAAATCATTCCTTTACCTAGATTGTGCTAGCCTAATGCATGACTCGTGTTGTGTTGGGTTGGACCTAGCCATGCATTATGATAAGCCAGACATGACTTATGTGCCTAGTCCATTGGCATGATTTACAGGCATGGTAACCCATGAGCAAGCATGGGTGGGTCATGGGTCATAAGTTATGGCATATCGAGTAACCACCCAATGGGGCTGAGTTTTTAAAAAATAGAGTTGTGAGGTGGGTTCAGCTTATGTGGCCTTTTTGTTTTGCCATTCATGCTTTGCCTGCCCATTATATTTTCTCATGATGAATGCCGACATCAAAAGTGATAGCAAGAATTAGTCTGACTCAGGATAATTGGTATGCTCATTTCATTAAGTCATGCCATCATGTCATGCTGCACTTATATAAAATTTGGCCATGTCAGCATGCACATCATGATTAGTCTTTTGTGCCATATCTGATACAATATGATTGTCTAACTAGGTCATATTTTGGGTCATGTTGGCATGAAATGACTTATTTGGCACTTCTACTTAAAAGGAGTATATATAAGAATAACTCATAAAAAAAATAATATGTGATCCTAATAGTGAAATACTGAGAGCACAACTACAAATGGATCATCCTTTGTAGCGATAATCTAAGTTTGATACTTGTATGCCAAGAGGGCACGCCAGTATTTTCATACTTATGTACCATTCAACCGATAGATAAATATATGGCATTGCCCAAATCTTAGACAACATCATCATATATAAAGTAGTGAGGCAACCCTAGAGGCAACACTTTTTTTAAACCCAGGTTTAACTAGTCAACTTGGGAAATAATTAGTTAACTATTAGTTAATTGAACTTCTTATATAATTTCTATAGGATCGATATCTAGACTTATGTTTACTTTAATATTTGTATGACTCACATACTTATAAAACTTTATAGGATGAGAGATAATTTCTCAATGAACTTTTGGGATTGTGTCACGAATAAACAATTTTGGCACCATAACAAAATTATAATAGCAGTCTATTCAATTCTAATACTCTAACTTGCTTTCTTTCCAATTCTCTTTCATTCGAAGTTTGATAGTTATTTTTTAATAGCTCTTCAAAAAGAAATAGGTCTTTTTGAGTGATTTGTTTATGATATAACCACCCGAGGCAATATCAACTATACATATCATCATATAGTTTAAATTATAATAGATGGTATGTGCTTAATTATAATTTAAATGTATATTATATAGGCATCTTCTCAGTAGATCTTTGAATTGATCCTAACTATCATATAATATCTTTTACTCATCATGTTAGAATCGACTTATATCTCTCCTCAATTGAGATATAATTTGAGGTTGAAAGAACATGGTTAGGAAAGCTTATATAAGTTCATCCCAATTCTCAATCAATCCTTTAGATAAACAATGAAACTATGATCTTATCTCTCGAAGAAAATAGGAAAAGTCTTAATTCTATCACATATGGGATAACACCATTTACCTTCATGGCGTGTCACAACTCCAAGAATGTCACTACATGATTATTCAGGTCTTCTGAAAATCATCCACCCTGCTGATATTGTTGCATCATGACTATGAAATTAGGTTTCAACTCAAAATGATTTGCATGTATAAGATAATAATAAACTAGCAATTGAAACTATTTCCATTCTTTAGGGAATAATTGAATAACTACTTTGAATAAATTCAAAGTGAAGAAATTAATTTCTAAAGTCAAATGTTGGATTTAATAGCCCCCTCAACATTGTGCATGAGATAGAAGTCAAATGTTAGATTTAATAGCTAGAAAACATGCCCATGGAAGAGGCTTAGTGAGTGTATCAACAAATTGGTTTCTAGAAGACACATTAGCAACATGAAGGGTACCATTTTGAACTTGATTCTTATTAAAATGAAAATTATTTACAACATGTTTCATTTTTCAATGAAACACATGATTAGAGAGCATTGGTGAGTGGACTACGTTATCATGATACATAACTTAACAACTAGGGAGGTGAATATCAAGATCAGTAAAAAGATAATAAGCTCGTTGACTTCTATAGTCATGTCATATAATGAATCTCTTTTGAGAAAGTAAAATAATATGTTGATTTAGTACTACAACTACTACACCCAATAAATAGCATAGTAAACCAATATCTTTGGGGTAAAAGCATTGAGCAACATCACTAACAAACGAATCAACTAGTTGAAAATTATTGCTAGTAATGATTATACCATCAACATACATAAGGATGTAGATTATATGAACAATAATTGTGAGAACAAATAGAAAAGTATTACCATGTGAATTTTTGAATCCAACTTGAAGAAGAAAAGTATGAAGTTCATGATACCAACTTCGAGATATTTGTTTGAGACCATAAATTACTTTTTGAAGGTTGCAAACATCAGAAGGATGATCTTGATTAACAAAGCTAGGTGATGATTGCATGAAAATTATTTTTGAGAGTTATCCTTGAAGAAATATATTATTTATATCACATTGTAATAATGTTCAACCCCTTGAAATAGCTTGGTTGAGAATATCTCACACTATTGTTGGTTTTACAACTAGACTAGAGGTATCTTTATAATCAACTCCTAAGTATTGATGAAAACACTTTGCTACTAATCATGCCTTGAACCTATCAATATATGCATAATAATGATATTTAATAAGAAAAATTTATTTACATCATATTATGTCCTTGTTTAAAGCATGTGGTACAAGATCCCATGTGTTATTTGGACTAAAGCATCACACTCATCAGAAATGGCCTTTTTCCATTGAGGATGAGTGAGTGATTTAGTTATTGATATTTGTTCTATTTCATTAGATTTTGCAAGTTAGTTGTCAAGATTTAGTTTTTTGTGGGCGTGTGTAAGTGATTATTGGCGCTTATGGTCATAAGTGAGAGGGAATGAGAGATGGTTTTGGTGGTGTAATTTTTAGAAAATGTGAATTAGTTATGAAACATCTAGGAGTGGGTGAAGAGAGAGGTTGAGTGGTCTAGAAGTGAGCTTGATACTTGAATATACACAGGATCTAATGGTGAAGCATCACAAGTGAGTTGTGGAGGGAGAACAACTTCAGATGGTGGTGTGGTTGGCTGCTAGTGAGTAGGTGGCACAAACAGAATGGGTAGAGTTATACAGGTGACAATAGTTGTAGATGATAGACATGGAGACTTACTCATAAATGAGGCATAGGAAAATTTACACTCAATGAATTTCACATGCCTAGTGACATAGTTGTTGGAGTTGAAGGGATATAGACAATTGTGTTGGGTCTACTCAGGTTGGGCATATTGGATATTATAATTAAATGTTAAATTTAATTATATGCTTAGTTTAAATTTAATTGGTATGTGGTGTCACTTTGTTATTGTGTATGTGTTTTTGTTGTTTGGTGTCATGAGGTAATTTTTATTATAGAATGTTAGGGATGCTCACATTAAAAGAAGTATGGTTACATCATCTCTTGAATGAAATTTAAAAAGAAAAGAAAAACAACATCAAGTGATAAAATATAATAGTCTTAAATTCTGTTTATGGGATCTTAAAGTGAAAATACTTATGTTTTGGTCTCATTTTTTAAACTTTTTAAAGAAACATACCCAAAAGTGCAAAACATAAAATTCTAACTAAGCTCCTCTGCCTCAACCACCATTGTTAAAGCTTTGTCCTCAGATCAAATCGAAACAAATATCAATTGTTTGGGATTTTTTTTAGTAGTGGAAGCCAAAGGCTACCTTGAAATTTGTTGCTGCGTTTGCTCCATAATTGTTCGTTACTCATTGAATCTCGTGTTGGGTAACAAAAAATAGAAGTATCTATCTTGCACATGTTGATTGATGAATTAGAGAAACATGTCGAATCAATATAGATAATCAACAAAATTGATATCCAAGTTGCTCAACATAACCCATTTAATCATTAAAAAAAAAAATCATAGGCAACAAAATTATGTCGATTGGCTCATCAATTACACAAATTACATTAATATAATTTCAAAAAAAAAAAAATTTCAAAAAACACATTTACATACCAAAAAATTTTATTTAAATTTTTAAATCACATTGGATTCCTTTTATAGGACAATTATTTTTTGGCACTTTAATTGGTAGGTTTAGAGAACTAATGCTTTAGGATATTCATTATTCATCCAAGTAAGGTTTCACTTTCAAAGCACCGCTACATTGAAACTAACAAAAAAAATTGGATATGATTTCAAATATAGCATGTCTCATGTTTCATATTATTTTATTTGATATTTTAAAAGTATAATAGGGGTAATTTGGGGTTTCAATTTTTGGCTGCTAAAAAATGAACCTATATCATAAATATTTTGAACTCATAATTATTTTGAATTTGGGACACCTTATTATAATTTTTCTAATATATTAAATTAATAACACAAAACAAGAAACAATACATATGCACATAAATTTATTAAAAATTAGGTTTTATTATATCATATCATGAATAAAAATAATAAAATATATAGTCCCACACCACTTACAAACTATTGGGAGTAGGATGTTTTGACTGTGTAATTATATAGACTAAATCACTCTTCTTTGAATAGAGATTGTAATTAGATTTAGTCTATGACATTGCAAGTGCACAGATCATTTAAGTAGTAAAAAATAAAAGTAAGTTCAGATATCATTCTCACGAAGATTGATAAGAATTGATTTGTCAACTACCCAAACTATTATAAATTCATACTATTTGAAACATTAAAAAGAATGTTTTTAGTTGCTAACTAAAAGATAATGAAAAGTTAGTACTAAAACTCTAAATAAAATGTCAAATGAAATTCATAAAGATAAATTGGACTGGATCGATTAACTTATTGAAGCTAAAACTGACACAAGATATTGTAGTGTAGTCAATTCCTCTAGACTTATCTATTATTGTTTATTTCTAGAATAAGGTTGAAACATGTCAAGTACATTTGTCATGTAGCCTCAAATCTCTCCTTATAACTACAATTTTCACCACTTAGAGTTAGAGGTGTCAACTGGGCCGGCCCGGCTCGGCACGAAGCACGGCATGATTTGACTGTGCATGGGCCAGCCCGGCACGAGATTTTCTCATGCCGGGGTACGACACCTATCATGCTGTGTCGTGCCAAGGCCAACCGGGCCTCATGCCGTGTTTGACCCGGTATAGTTCGATGGCTCGTGGGACGGCCCGTCAGCACGGGTCATGTCCCATAGACCTGCACCCCTGTCCCCATGACCCAAGTCCCCAATACCCACCCTAGTGACCGAGTCCCCACCCGTTGACCCGCACCTCATGATCCCAACACCACACCAGCACAGCGCCACACTGGAAGAGAAAACACGTGAGCACGGGTCCAATTCGACTCAACCCACGGTCCTGCCTGACCTGAATTCCCCCCCCCCCCCCCCCCCCCCCAGGTCCCACGCCCCAATGGGCAACACAAATGGCCAGCAGTTAAAAAAAAATTTAAAAATATCCGTTGGATTTCGCCTCCAACTGCTAGGGGGTAGAATCTGATGGCCCTCATTATTCTACCCCCTAAAATACTATAAAAATTTTAAAAAAACAAAAAAAAAATTTTTTAAAAATAATTATTTTCTTTAATCTATAAAATTCCCACTACCTCTCTATAATATTTATGTTTTTCATAAATAATTATTCTCAAATCTCACTCTCTCAAAACGCTTGCTCTTCTCTCTCTAGGGACTCGGGATTTTGTCATTCGGCTCAGCTTTTCAGGACTCTCAACTCGGGTTTGGAATTTTGAACTAGACTGTGGTGCACCGTGCACGTGATCTACCTCACTACTTTACCGGGTAATTCATTTTAAGTTTTTTTTACTTTCTCTCTCTCTCTCTCGGTCTCTCTCTCTCTAATCCTAAAATAGTAAAATCTATCATCTAGTTCTAGTCTCTACCTCCAGTGTCTTGTTTAACAAAAATCCTAAAAATGACAAATACTAATGAAACATATTTAAATTTAGAAAATAAAAATCTTACACAGAAGTCCGAGGCTGCTGAAACTTTGGTTTCTCTAGTCGTCTCAACCAAAACATCTAAAAAAACTAGGAGGACTTCTGTAGTTTGGACTCATTTTAATTTAATAAAACAAAAAAATGTTAGAGGTGAGGAAGAAGAAATGACACAGTGCAAATATTGTATGAGAAATTTAACTTGTAAGAGTTCATTTGAGACTGACACCTTAAGAGACATGTCAAATTATGTACCAAAAACATGGTGTATTAGATTCTAGGAAAACCCAACTTAGCACTGCATTTTTTGAGACTGGATCAAGTTCAATCTCAAAGTTTACTTCCTTCATATATTGCAGTGAGCTGGGTAGGGACCGCAAGGCCAGACTTATCACATTGATGGGTCTTCCGATTAGATTTTTGGAAGATCCAAGGGTAGTGCGCATCATGCAGACATATTTTCAGCCTGCTTATCATTGGATTCCTATGTTCACATCTAGGAATGACATACTAAAATTGTATAAGTTGGAAAAAAAATAATTAATGAATTTATGACATATAGTGGAGTGGTGTCCGTGACGTCCGATATCTGGACAAGTCATGATGAATCATCTTATGCATGTCTCACTAGCCACTATGTAGATTCTAACTAGATAATGAATAAAAAAAAGTTTAGGATTCTCTGAGATTCTCCATCCTTATGATGACCCGGTCTTTTTTGAATGTATGATGAAAATCTTTAGTGAATATAAAATTAAAAATAAAATTTTTAATATCACATTCGATAACGCATCTAATAATGGAGTAGCGATTAACATGTTTGTTAGGAATATTAGAGATGCACCATTAGGAGAGATCTTTCATGTCAGATGCATGTGTTACGTGATTAACCTGATTATTCAAGTGGGTATGAAAGTGTGTTCCCCCGCGTTGGATAATATACGTAATACACTAAAATATATTCGCACTCCTTGCAGACAACAAGAATTTGATAGTCTTTGTTTATATACGAATCATAAGAAGAAGAAATTCTAATCGGATGTGAGACACTATTGGAATAACACGTACCTGATATTGGAGTCATGTATTGGATACGAACACATGATATCCAACTACATCAATAGTAAGAGTGACGAACTTATTATTGACGACACTGACTGGGCTTTAGAAATTTCATTTATGAAATTCTTGAATATTTTTTATGGCACGACGAACATGTGTTCGTCGGTTTATACTCTCACGACTTGCATTGCACTCAGGTGCATATGCAACATTAGTAGCATATTTAGGAAGTATCGAGCTGACCCAATACTTAGTCATATGGTTACAGAGATGGAAACCAAGTACTTAAAGTACTAGTCCACCGTTCCATCTCTTTATTGTCTCGCGGCATGCATGGACCTTAGGGTTAAGGTGGAAGGGGTAGATAACACACTGACTTATATTTCCTCATGCATGAACCTGGAAGACCCACCTGAAGGGTTCATTCATGAGAAGTTGACTGACATGTTCAAAAAAATTAATTAATTTTTTTTTACGTTACGTTGAAACTTGTATTTGCTTTGGTTCGGTATTTATTGGTCGATTGGTCATTTGGTTTTTTTACGTTACGTTACGTTGATTGTATGCTTTTTTTTAACGAAATTTGTTGTTTAATTAATTTTTTTGTTTAAAATTTTCATTTAAAAATTAAAACTTTATAATTTAATTCTAATAAATTATAATCTAAATTTATTTAAAATTTATAAAAAAAATTAAACTTTATAAATATTTTCAAGTTACAAATTTATAATAATTGTAAATTTATAATTTAAATTTTAAATTTTATAATTTATTTATATTATATTTTTAATAAAAAAATTTAAACATTGTAATTTATTAAATTTTTAATAATTTTCATGTTACAAATTTAATATATTATACATTATCTATATATAATATAATATATATTTTATATAAAGTTCAATACAATACTTTAAAAATTTTTAAAAATATTTTTTATTAAACTAGGCCCGTACGCGCCTATTTTGGCCCGTATGGGCCTGACCCGGCACGGCACTTAACCGCTGGGCCGGTGGGCCATGCCTGGCTTGGATTTTATAAACCATGCTGGGCCAGGTACGACACGGTACAGTAATCATGTCATGCCTGGCCCGGTACGAAAGCACGGGCGTGCTCAAAAAAACAGGCCACCCAGTACGTCATGTTTGACACCTGTACTTAGAGTATATTTCTTCTCTAGAAATCTAGGATCTAAGTGATTGCACGTATTTCAAGTTGTCTTATGAGAATTAGGTATTTTTTTTCTCAATACTTTTTACCCATTTCTAATGACTATAGATCTTTTGCTTCCCAAGACATGAGTGTTGCAAGTCTCTACAAATGGTTGGTTCATCTAGAGAATCACTTCACTTCTCATCTATAAGTAAAATTGGGACTTCTCTATATGAATTGGCAGAATTTTCTTGTTTACCACAATTAGCCTCACATATCCTCTTAATAGATTATTCAATGACCCTCAGGATATCACTTTCTCTATGTCACTCAAATGGACTTCCAAAGATAAAGACAAGATATAACGAATTAAGGATATTTTGTACTAACATGGGGAATATGTAATTGAAATGCATCTTAATCATTAGATTTATTTTCTGTTCCAATGAACTCCCAAAGATTTCTATAGAAAAAAGTTTTCTCAATATCTAAATCAATTCAATAAAGATTTTGCTTAGATTAGCAATCACCTATGGATTATATATAATGAAGAACAAGGCAATTGTACCTTGCTGAATCATCAAATTTTGTGCGATTTATTCTTGTTCAAATTCAATACAACCATTACATCATAAATAATAAACAACATTTATTTAGATTTATGCTTCTGACAAGTGAAGTTTCAGATCCAAACAAAACGACTTAAATAAAAGCTATCAACTCTAGATCTATGCTAAAAGAATAAAGAATAAAATCAAGTGGTGACATTAGCTACCAGTCACCTGGGTTGCTTCTTGAACCCCTGCCGATGAAAAAGAATTCATTTTTTGTAGAAATCCAGAATGATAGGCCCAAATTCAAATTCTTTATCATTACTTTCACATCACTTTTTCTCTTATTTCACTATCACGACCAACTTTTGATGTCATAACCAAATCTATTGTTGCAACCAAATGTTGATGTCATGACCAAGTCTATTGTCAAGACTAAATATTAATATCACGACTAAATTTTGCTATCATGACCAAAGCTATTGTCATGACCAAATATTGATGTCATGACCAAATATTGATGTCATGACCAAATATTAATATCATGACTAATTATGATATATCAACCAAGTTCTATTATCATGACCAAGTTAGTTGTTATGATCAAATATTGATGTCACAACCAAGTCTACATCTTATGATACTTCGCTAAAATTCTTCTTTATTGTGGTAATAATATTCTTGTCACGACCTTGTCTTGATCATCCTTTCTTGGTGCCTAAAAAATATATTGCAACCAACTTTCTCTTTACTCCTTGATGGTTGTGATATCATTCATTGGTTGCAACTTGATTTTATTTCATCTTCTAATTTTTTTTTGTAATAGAGTTGATTTTGTCATGACATAATGGACTTTAATCAATTTTTAGGATTTCTACAATCATTTTCCTTTTTCTTGCTGAAAACCTGCAAAACCATGAGTAGAGTAAATTTCTAACCTTTAGTCATGAAATCCATCTCCTAAATATGAAAACATGCTAGGAAAATAGACTAAAATATCGATGACTTTTTGGAATATCAAATTCCCCCAAACTTGGAGTTTTGCTTGTCCTCAAGCAAAGAAAATATATGATATTAATAGGTAGATTAAAATAGACTCCATAATAACAAAAATTAAATTACAGAGTTTCTAAATAAATCATCATATCATTTAATTACTTGAACTTGTTGACTTTTATTATCGTTTGGGTATGTTTGGAAGAGAGAATTTTAGGAGGTTTTTGAAAATTCATTTTAATCTTTTGGGAGGTAGTTTTGACATGATATCAGAATGCTCACAATCCATAGTGGAAAGATTGTGATCAAATATAGGAAAAGGGTATATCAATTCTTCTGTTCTTCTCTGCCTCCTTCTTAGTCAATTGGGCAGTCCCTTGAGTCATGTCTACAATGGTGTATAGATCATATTGCCTACTTCTAAAAGAGTTTACAACACACTGGATGTCTATCAAATATTCCAGAAAGTTTGCCATGTTTTTATCGATGATTTCAAAGTTCTCATACCCTATTTTCCTTCTATATAAATCATTGTTTTCCAACTCTTTTTTTTTGCTCTCATTTTCCTCTCAAATTCTTTAAATTACTCTTGGTAAAGGTATTTGAAACCCTTGATTTGTTCTAAAATTTTAGTGTCCAACTCTGACTCCCTTTATATTGTAAAAGTTGAGTTCCAAGTCCCTACTAATATGTGCCTTTACGAATGTGTCAAAGCTAAACTTCATTTGTAGTAATAGGTATGTCTCTCATTCCTTCATTTCTTCTCTCTAGATTTTATCTCTTTTATCTCAGGAATCTCTCCATTGTTGATCCCTCCTTTTAAGCTCTTATTCCTAAGTGGCTTCCTTTATTTTTTGATTGATTTCCCATTTCTTGTCTCTCTCTTCTAGATACTTTTTCATGGAGATCAACATCTCTCTAATCTTTAAGGTTGTTTCCTCCATTTTTGAGCTTCACTTCTCTATTTTCAATTCTAAATGAGGGTAGTGAGTACACAAAATGACTCCTTTCTTCTGGTGATGTAGGCATGGTTCTAATGAGAGTAGGTGTTTCTTCCTCTTCTTCTTGGCCCTTTAATCACCCCTGTCAAAGTTAGAGGAGAAACTTTTGGGCATATTTTTTCTCTTCTTCTCTCTTTCACCCTAGCTGCAAGGCTCAGGTTGGTGATTAATGTAGGGTTAGCAAAATAAAAAGTCATTCACCAAGGTATGCCCACCTCCTAGTGTTATGACCTATTATGACAAGATGAAAAGGCATGAAGTCATTACTATTTCATAATTCCATGACTTTATATTATAAAGATATCAGTCCAAAGTTGTGATTATTTTCAACATCATAATTTTGCATTACAAAAAGATTAAGATACAAACTAGAGTCGTAAATTTAGTAAATTTATCCATTTGGACACCAATGAATATATTGATACGGTATCCAATGTGCAAAGAGAAAAATAGGAAAGAAAAACGTAGCTTCAAATATATAAAATCTTACTCAAAACTAATGCATAACTAAGATATAAAAGAGAATAGGGAGCCAAAAAGTGTAGACAAAAATGTATGCCCAAAAATGCTTCCTTGAAGCTTCTATAACCTATAAAATTGAGAAGGAAAAAGCACATGATTTCTACAAGCCGCAAAAATCAGTAGAAGAAAAATGCTCATAGCCTTTTGTGTTATGTTTTTTTTTTTGTGTTGTATGATGTGAAATTTCATTTATTTATGGGCAAATTCAAGTAAATGTGGAGTGGTCTTTATTTTGTGATATAAAAATTCCCTTTTGAGTTGTGGAAATAGTTGGTCCAGAGTTTGAAAATATGTTAAAGGTAAATAGACACCATTTGAAGTCATATTAGCACAACTTCACACAAGGTGGGGAGGAGTTGTGTCTCCTTGACCAAGCCAAATGAATTTGATTTAATGATGTCAGATTCTCATTTCCATTGCTATCAACTCATCTGATGTTTATGTTTTATCTTTCATTTGTTTTTAGGAAAAAAAAATAAAAAAATGAAAGAGAAAATTGAAAAAAAGATGAGAGGAAAAAGCAAGTTAAAAGATTGAAAAATAAAGATTAGAAGTATTTTTATTTTGAATTTGAATTGTAATGGATAATGTTACTTGCGAAATATTGATGAAATGATTCTTATCACCACCAAGCAAAAAATACAATTGCTTTGTATTTTGGACTAAAGCATCATGCTCAATAGACATGACTTTACACCATTAAGGATGAGTATGTTTTTTAGTTACTCATGTTATTTCTATTTCATTGGATTTTGCAAGGTGTGTGTTAAGAATTAGTTTTGCACAGGCTTGTGTGTGCAATTCTTCTCTCATGTTTTAATAGAGTGAAAATGAATGAGAGATGGTATGGTAGTGCAACTTTGGGTGAAGGTAGGTTGATTATGAACTATGTAGGAGGGGGTGAAGATGACAGTTGAGTGATACTTGTGTCTAAAAGTGAGCTTGATGCTTGAACATACACAAGGGATAATGTTGAAACTTAACATAAGAGTTGTTGAGAAAGATCAACTTTAGATAGTGGCATGAGTGGTTGTTGGTGAGTTGGCAGCACAATAAGAAATGGTGGTGGTATCCATATGCAAATGGTAGTAGATGAAGGACATAAAGGTTTAATTAATAGTGAGGCATAAAAATTTTTGACCCACACAAATTTGACACGCCTAGAGACATATATGCTGGAGTTTGAGGGTTCTAGTCAATAGTTAGAGAGTAACCCAGAAAACTAATGATTTGAACTAATATTTTAGCTTGTGGGAGGAATAAGGCTTGATCTAATAACAACAAAAGTAGAGGTGTCAACCGGGCCGGGCCTGCCCGGTCCTGCATGAGGCATGATATGAGAATTTCCCGTGCTCGGGCTCGTGTTGTGCCCAACCATGGCACCAATCGTGCTGTGCCATGCCAAGGCCAACCGAGCCTCGTGCCGTGCCTGGCCTGGCACGGTATCATGGCCCGTTGGCACGGTACCTCGGCACGAGCCGAGAAACCAAATTTTTTTAAAAAATTAGGGTTTCGGGCGGGGAGGCGGCGCGACTGCGGGCAACCGAACCCCTAATTTTTTTATATTAGGGGGTCGGTCCGACCAGGCCGAACCCAGCGAATCCGTGCCTCGGGCCCGTGCTGGGTTGACCTCCACAGAGCCATGCCGGGCCATGCATGACACGGTACAGTAACTATGTCATGCCTGACTTGGCACAAAAGCACAGTCGGGCCGGCTAAAAATGGGTCGGGCCGGCCCACACGTCCCGTTTGACACCTCTAAACAAAAATGGTCAATATATTTTAACTAGGAAGGACTTGGTGTTGTATGAAATATTTGTTGGGGAATGGGAGAATAGATTTAAGATGGGTGTGAGCATTCAATATATGAGATAAATGGATGGGGTAGATGCCTAAGACAAGTAGGAAAGAAGTAAGGAAACATGAGAGAGTATATACAAAATAGAAATTAAATTCTTTTGTATTGAGAGTATACAAAAGATAGTGTCCAATGTAAATGAATTATGACGAGTATTGATAAGAGTAAAACCATGGTGGGTGATGAGAATATTGATGTCATCTCCTATCATTATATCATCTTAGCCCATGTAAGGTGTATGTAACGAAAGATTATTCGGATGAGCGGTGACATGGTGAGACGCACCACTATTTAGAAGCAATGATGGATTAGGGGGTGATTGGTGGAGAGATGGGCTTCTAGTTTCCATGGTGGAGAGATGGGCTTCTGGTTTCCATGGTGTAGAGATGGGCTTCTGGTTTCCATGGTGAAGAGATGGGCTTCTGGTTTCCATGGTGGAGAGATGGGCTTCTGGTTTCCATGGTGGAGAGATGGGCTTCTGGTTTCCATGGTGGAGAGATGGGCTTCTGGTTTCCATGGTGGAGAGATGGGCTTCTGGTTTCCATGGTCGAGAGATGGGCTTCTGGTTTCCATGGTGGAGAGATGTGCTTCTGGTTTCCATGGTGGAGAGATGGGCTTCTGGTTTCCATGGTGGATTGGTTGGAGATGTGTTTGACTTCTAGATTGTACTAGACAAAAGGAAGCACATCATTTGATAGTGTGGCCTTGAATTCTACAAATTTGAAATTTATCAAGATATAGTATGGGAGTGGGAGGTCTTGGGCCATGGTCAGAAAAGGATCCTACATTAATAGCACCACATGGGCATGGGGCAGATGGATATGGGGTATGATAATTTGCAGTGATCTCTACATAACTATACATATACTATAAGCTATACGTATAGTTATGTATAACTATAAATATATGGTATAATATGTCTATAGTTATATATATATATATATATACATATAATTTATTATATATGTACTTTTTCTCTCTCTAAAAATGTGTGCGTGTGTGTATAAAACTAAACAACTTATAGTTTGCCATATTATATATAAATATACATATAGTTAACCATATAGGTATAATTATATATAGCCATACATATAATTGACCGTATTGGTATAGTTATATATAACTAAACATATAGTTTATCATTTAGATATACAGTAAAATTTTCATAAAATAATATTACCGAGACCATGAGATTTTATTATTTTACATATATATTAATTAATCAATAAATTAGTATTTATTAATTTAAGTGTTTTCAGAATTCAACGAAATTAAATTTTGATTAGATGAATTTAAAGACATAAATAAATTCATTTTACTATTTATCATTAAGTAATAATGAATTGTATTATTTAATAAATGATATATTTAATAATGAATATTACTTAATATGATAGAACCTACATAAACAATGAACACCAGTAATTATAAAGAATTATTAATTTATGATATTAATGGGAGCATATATTTATATAGTGATTTTCTCAAAATATTTTATCTTATTTATATTAATGGGAGCATATGTATTTATATCTATATATTTATTATCTTATTGAAATTGATGATTTTTAACTTAGATTATATTTTAGACAATTTTTTAACTTAATGAGTATTAATTTAAATAAATTTTATTGTAGTTAAATTTAACAATAAATATAATTTACCATATAGATACCTTTATATAATTACACACACACACACACACACATATATATAATTCACTTATATAAATATATTTATAATTATATAAAATCATCCATATAATTTATATCACACACACACACACATAACTATCAAATTCACTTATATAAAGAAAAAATGATATTATGACACAAGTAAAGAGATTTTACAGTCACATTAACACAGAGAATCTTTATACTGTTCATCGTGGTCAACAGCAGCATCATAAACAAAACACACTTTTAAGCTTGTTCTGAAAATTATACATCTTTGTACACATGACACGGCAAATTCTCCTACTTTAAATTACCTGTGCTGGAGCAAGAAGAAGCCCCACCCCCCTGAGTCGAAGAAACGCCGTCGCGCGAATCCTTAACAGTTGCAGCCGCTGCGCCCATGATATTTAGATCTTGAAAAAGCATGTGCGGAAGAGTAAAGGGCTTCTGGGCGGGTCGCACTCCAAGCGCATTGCCATTCGAGGCCAATCCGCTGCTTCTTTCTGCCGGGGAAAAGTCGTGTTTCTGCAGGGATCGATCTGCCTGTTGGGCGTACCAGTAACTTGGCGTCTGATTGGGTCCGGGTGCCGAACCAAAGTCAACAGGAAGAGCAGACCCACACTTTTGGTTGTTGGTGTAGCCAGGGGTGGCAGGCCAACGCGGTGGTGGATCGTAAGTACGCGGTGGTGGGTCGCAAGTACGCGGTGGTGGGTCGCAAGTACGCGGTGGTGGGTCGCAAGTACGCGGTGGTGGGTCGCAAGTACGCGGTGGTGGGTCGCAAGTACGCGGTGGTGGGTCGTAAGTACGCGGCATGTCTTCTTGGAACGAGAGCCGTTGTTGGTTGTGGTCTGGCTCAGGGCGCGCCCACGGAACGACATAGGTGTTGCGCTGTGACGAAGACGGGATTTGGTCGCAGAACGGCGAGCTGCCCAAAGGTTGGTTTGAATTTGTGAAGGTGGACGATACAGTGAGGCTTAATAAGTCGATCATGTCTCGCTCGTTCCTAGTTACATCTGGCATGGATGGATTGGAGATGGGGACCATGGACGTGGATGGGAAAGAAAATGAAGAACCAGCAGGGGTGGCGGTGGTGGTTCTTGAATGCCTGCAAAATTATACACAAAAGAACAACACTCCATAATATAACATTGAGAATCTTGAAAGAATTATCAACGAGAGAGAAGGGAAACAACCTTCTAGCAAGGTGAGCGAACTCATCATCCTCATCATCTTCCTCGTCTACCTGGTTTTGTTTGCAGGAAGAAACAGACTTGCAGAGATCGCCAGGTCTTGAGCTGGAGGAATCTGCTAATTTTGTGCTTGAAAAATCTGGTTCGTCTGGGTTGAGGATTATCTCCGAGCTTGGTGCACAAGAACCAGATGCAATAGCACTGTGCTTCTCAATCACAGCTTGGAGACTGTCGTTTAAATCGAGGCCCTGGCCGAGCAGCTCTTCTTCCCTGTCCACGCATATATGCAAATGATAAGTAAGCAGCGGACGCCCAAAATGTGCGCAAGCAAGAAGGCCTTCTTCTCCTTCGGCATGGCTTAGTTACTAACCCAATCGTAGCTAACGTTTGGGACAGTTTTTTCTGGTTGGATCGGCACTGATTAACAAGATCAGCAATTATTTCATCATTCGCAACAGCCTAAAACAGCAAGATCTTGGCATCAATGTTGCATATCAAGCGAAGAATCACAAAACAAAACAAAATTATTATTTTTATCAACCTGGTGATCGATATTTGGCCTGGCAGCTTGCAGCATGTCATTCAAGAGATCCATAACATTTCTCATGGTTTGCAAGCTCGACAAGCTAAGCAAATTACAGAAGTAGCATCATCTTCTTCAAGCAACAAGTGGAAGATTATGTTTTGAAAGCCAAAACCACTGGTACACACCTTATGCCTGGACGTTCTGTGGCTGCCATTACCTGGTGAAGTGTTCTAGAAAATCCATTTGAAGATGAATAGGTGACAGGAGTAAATATGATAGAGGCTTCCTGAGAAATCTGGGGGAATTCTACTCCAAATCGCTGTCACTTAAAGAACTCTGTCATCGTTTCGCTTTTTATGCATGCAAATTGCTGTAATTCTCATGTCTGGATGCCACTTACCTTTAGTTCATCGAATGCTCTGTAGTACTGAGGATGTTTTCCTGTAGGCCCGCCAAATGCTGACTTCCAGGAATTCAATAAAACTAAAATCCTCTCTCTTACTTCCATGTTTGTCTGCGCGACCGCCAAAAAATCATACACACATGAACATGAACATGACATGATCATGAACGACAACACAGATGAGAACGATCATGGAAAAGATTATCAGTGAAGAATGAGATCGATTATCAGTGAAGAATTGCTTCTTATGTATGAAAATGGCGGTACCTTCTTCTTCACGATTTTCACCATGTCGTTCAGGACGCCTTTTTCTGCAATTTGTGAACGAGGATAATCTCCGCAGTTCTTCAAGATAGTCTCCAAGAGCTGCAAATGAAAATTATCGCCTAATTCTTCGGAATTTTGTAAAATTCATTAAACATACTCAGATTAGTAGCAAAGCACGTTAATCGCAGGCAAGTGAAGATCGATTGGAAAATACCGTCAAAGCCAGTAGCTGCACGTTAGAACTCTTGTGTTGCAACCTCTTTTTCACAGTCCTCAGCACGCCTTTCACCTGCCTAACCAATACAAACATCTGCTAATAAACAGCAATGGCGCGCTCATTGAAATTTTACTGCAAATCACCGACAAACAAGACAATTCCGGAACTATTTCTGCCAGATAGAATGATCTACTCTCTACTTTCGTAATCGTATCTCTATTTCAATTTCCGAAATTAAAAAAAAAAAGTTGAAGCACGGTTTTCTTTGTTCTTTTCAAGAATTTAAGCAAATCATATAACGAATTCAGTGTACTCTTTGAGTTCACAATAAATCTAATTCACTTCACCGAGATGATATCGCCTATAAGAGTGAATCCGAAATACCTAATTGCAGACGGAAATTAGGTTAGATCATCTAAAATTAAGAATCGGAAGCTCGATAACTTGAAAAGAAAATTACGAAGGATCATAGTTGATGAAATCGCAAATATCGATGTTCGTGGTCCAGTCAGGAGAAGATAGAAGATCGCTCGTTCGCCTTCTCGACGGCCACGGAAGCAGAAGGACAGGAGACCAGAGCCATCTCTTCTTTCTCTTTGTTCTCGAAATTCTTGCAGAAAGACAGGCGCCAAAGAGCTTTCGTTTTCTCCAGAAAGAGAGAGAGACACTCTCCTGACAAAGAAATGACCGCTCTCGATTTTGCGTGCGCAAGTCTCTCTGCTGAGCCGTGTTTTTCAAATCTAAGATGAATTTTTCAAATATATTTCCTGATTTAATTCACTTTTATAAATTCAAATCACCTTTACTTCATCTAATCAAAAATATTAACTAAAGTAAGCTTTAAATTTTATAATTAATATACGAGATGAAAAAAGTCATGACTTTTTTTAATTAAGTAGATTTTTAAATTAATAAAATACAAAAATCTCAATAATACTTAAAATAATCTCACAGTTTTTTTTCTAAAATAAAAATAAAAAACTCAGCCCAATATGTTAAAAATTAAAAATTAATTTTATTTTATTTTTTTAATAGAACATTTTTTAGATTAAATATCAGTACTGTTGAAAGTATAATGATTCATTTAATCTTATTTTTTATTTTTTTTTTCGGAATCAACATTTTTATTATCTTGTAGCTTGTAATAATAATAATAATAATAATTAATATTATTATTATTATGCAAATTAATTTTTATTTTTTAAATTTTAGATTTTGAATAAACAATTAAATTTATCATTTTAATTTTAGTTAAATCAAATTGGCATATTCATCTTGTACAAACCTAACAAGTCTTTTCTTGTATCGTTATCTTAGGTAGAGAGAACACGACACGATTAATCGACACGACTAACCACTGATTAAATGGGTTTGGGTGAGACCGAATTGGGTTCGGGTGATAAACGGGTCAACTCATTTAACACGTTAAATAAATAAGTCATGTTTGGGTGATACATGTTAACCCGTGCATAACCCGTTTACCCGTTTAAATAAACGAGTAGAAGGTTAAACGAGTAATTTACCATGTTAAATGGGTCAACATGTGGTAAAAGGTAAATGGGTCAAATGATTGGTTTATCGTGTTAACCCGACCCAATCCAACTCAACCCTTTAATATTAGATGTGTTAAACGACCCGTGTAGTATTACCCATTTATAAAATGGGTCATGTACGGGTTTACATGGTTTTCACCCGTTACCCATTTAACCCATAATTGTTTAACTCAATCCAACCTGTTTGACACCCCTACATAATAATAATATTTTTTTTTGCATTTACTAACTTAAATACAATAGATTTTCTCTCATAATGTAGTATATAATTTTGTTTTGACTATCTACTTTATATAATCAAATATTTTTCTGTTGCAATATTTTTATTGCAAGTGCAGGAAATTGAGAGATATTGCGAATGTAGCAATGGACAATAATGGGGTCCCGTTGTTCGGTCCGTGAGCCGAAAAATTTTTGAAGTAGAATCCGGTCCATTCGAGTTATCCGACCCACTATGATATTAAAAACATAGAAACATTATATATATATATATATGTGTGTGTGTGTGTGTGTGTGTGTGTGTGTTTTTTTTTTTTTTTTTTTTTTTTTTTTTAGTACTTTTCAATAAGAAAAGATAGTGTCATTTTTTTGATTGTTGGGATACTTTTCTTACATATTTTCTTCGTTTTCTCTTCTTCTTTTGATTCTGTAAACATCATGGTTATTAATTTGTAAGCTTTTAAGCGCTTTTCTGGTAGATGTAATTAGTCGTGTTAAACATGTAGTGAACCACGTTATTTCTGTGTGTTTCTGTTGTGGTTTTGTTATGTGTATTCTGTTGCTGAATTCATGATTGATTATCATATCTAGAATCACAATTGCAAGCGAAAACTAACACATAATATCTAAAATCTATGAATATCTCGCATCAATATGCTTGGACTTACTTATATTGATAGGTCAAACTTTTGGAGCGATATATCAAATGATGAATATATCCCAATTTATATCTAAGTTGATAAAAAAATCTTTTCATTCATAAAGTTCTTTTGTCGCCTTCAATAGCTCCAATAAACTCAATCTCAGTGCTATATAGTATTATATATTTTTATAAATCGAATCGCTAGAATACAACTCTCTATCAAAAGGCAATTAAATACCTGAAGTGAACCTCTATGAATCAAGATCACTAGTCATATTAGAATTAGTATATCTAAAAAGAGCAAGCTTTCCTCCGCCAAGAGATAGAGAGAACTAATATGTACCTTGAATACACTTCATGGTAGATTTCAGTACTACCCAATAATACTAATCTAAGTCCAAGAGATAATGATTGACAACTCTCATAGCATGTGCTATATTCAGTCTAGTACAAGTCATAACATACATACGTCTATCATGAGTTGAAGCATAGAGTACATAGCTCATGTATTTCCTTTCATCACCAACCATAAGATAATGCTTGGTGATAAACTTAAGTTATTTGGCTGAGGGTGCTAAGCTTAGTCTAGTCTCTCTCATAAAAAAGTACATAAGAACCTTCTTTACATTATATTCTTGAGATAACCAAATATGCCGATAAAGACTATCTCAGATGATATTCATTCTTAAAATATGTATGACTAGGGCCTAAGTCTTTCAATGAAAATACTTTTCTTAACTTTTTCTTAAACTTATCAATTTCTACACAATTGTAGTTGATGAGTAACATGTCATTAATATTTAGTAACAATATAAGTTAGTCACCATCACACTAATGACTAACACATACATAGTAGTCACAATATTCATTCTTAACATCATTGGGCCACTATGTCCTATTCGATCCACAAGATGTGAAGGTGTATCGAGACCTCAAGATCTAATAAAAGTCAATAATGGAGGGATAAAGATAAGAGTCAATTTATGTGATGTCAGTAAAATCTACTTACATAGACAAGACATTGAGGAACAAGATAGTGGATTTATGGCACATGCACCTTGGTCAAGTTAACTACTTAAAGTTAAGTTTGATGATGAAGAAGTCGATGCTTAAAAAACTTCCTCAACTAGATGTGTGAATAGATAAGGTATGCACAAGATGTTAGTAAAGTAAAATACACCAATTACCATACAAAGAATCAAAATTCAAAGCAAAGGAACCATTAGAGTTGGTTCATTCTGATGTATTCGATCCTATTAAGGAACCAAAAATTGGTGGGATGCAATACATGGTGATATTTATTGATCACTTCTTAAGATATGTGTGGGTTTTCTTCATGAAATAAAAATATGACACATTCTCAAAGTTTAGAGTTTAGAGAAACTATGGAATGTGAAACCTACACTTAGCTATTTTCAAGTATTTGACAATGTTTGCTATGTATTTGTTCATGATCATTTGTAGAGCAAGTTTAACAAGAAAGCTATTAGTTATATTTTTGTGGGATATGACAACCAAAAAAAGGGATGGAGATGTAGTGATTTAACAACTAGAAGATGCTACACTTAATGAAATATGGTATTTGATGAAGTATCTTTATGATGGTCCTTGAAAAAAGAAGAGCTGCAAGACTTGAGAATTTGAAGATAGATTACAATAAAAACAGAGAATAATATTATTCAACTTCTACTAAATTCAAATGAATTAGGAGATTCAAATGTGGATGATATTGAATAGAGGATGACTCAAAATTTCTTGGCAAACTAACTTGTATCAACAATCAAGTGAATAATATGAATCTAATGAAACTTAAGTGTTAACTCAAACATCTCAACTTCAAAGGTCAACAAGAATATGGAGGCTTAATCCCAAACTTGCCAATGCAGCCATAGTTAAAGAAGTGACTGTGGTAGAACTCGAGTTGTTTGAAGAAGCATCATAGAGCTCTGAGTGGATAACAACTATGAAAGAAGAAATTGATACACTCAAATAGAATTAAACTTGGATCTCATGCCAAAGTCAAGAGATGTGAAACTGATATCATGTAAGTGAGTTAACAAGATAAAATATCATTCAAATGGATCAGTCAAGAGATACAATGAACAATTGGTATCTCATGGTTTCTCTCAATAGTATGGACTATACTATGATAAAACATTTAGTCCAGTAACTAGACACACAACTATACAAATTCTACTCGTGCTTGCAACTAATAAAAATTGGAATTTATTGTAGATGGATGTAAATAATGCTTTTTTTATGGAAAGCTTGATTAAGAGATCTATGTGATCCAATTGATGAGTTTTCAAAGTCAAGATCATAACTATGAAAAGTACTCTATGGATTAAAGCAAGTATCTACTGGTAAGATTGCTAAATTTCTAACACATAGTGGTTCGTTTAATAATACCTATAGATTCCAACTTATTTGTCAGAGAAAATAGAGTAAAGATAGTTAGCATGCTAGTTACATAGATGATTTAATTATAATCAGTGATGATGATGAAGAAATAATTCAGATAAAGAAAAATTTTTCAGTTCATTTCCAAATGAAAAAACTTGGGCAGCAAAAGCACTTTCTTGGACTAGAAATTAATTACACATAGAAGATGCATCAATGTATCAATAGTTGGTAGATAGTTTAATCTACATAACCTTGACTCGACTTGGTATTTCTTGCATAGTTTGTATGATGAGTCGTCAGTCATTAAATGCAAAGTCGAAACAAATTCCATTTAAAAGCTGTTTGACAAATATTGAGATATGTGAAAAGTATAATTGATTATGTTCTTTTATATAAGAAAGGAGAAGACTATAAATTAGTTGGTTACTATGATGGTGACTATATAGGTGATCATGACACATGCAAGGTCCAAATATATTCCATTTAGAAGTTATTCAACAAATACTGAGATATGTGAAAAGTATAATTGATTATGTTCTTTTATATAAGAAAGGAGAAGACTATAAATTAGTTGGTTACTATGATGGTGACTATATAGGTGATCATGACACCAGGCGATCAACAATTAGATATGTATTTAAGTTTAGTTTTGAAATAATTTCTTAGTGTAGGTAGTGGCAACCAATTGTATCATTATCAATGACTGAAGTAGAGTATCAAGCAGTGGTAATGACAGCTCAAGAGATTATATAATTAATACAATTGACAAATGATCTACATCAATTAGTAGATTATTCAATTTCATCGTATTGTGAAAATTAGTCAATAATTTATTTAGCAAAGAATTCAATATTATGCTGAATATGTGAAACTACATTATTATTTTGTTAGATAGAAAGTTCTATTGGAAGAAATTAAGATGTAAATAATCAATACTGATGATCAAGTTGTAGATTTGTTCACAAAAAGTTTTAGTATGGGCAAATTCAAACTATTTTGCCATCATCTTGGCCTAATACGGAGAATAAATGGAATTGAGGGGGAATATTAAAAATCAATATCAATTTTTTGTTTTTCATTTTTTTAAAGTCAAATTTGGTTGGTAAGAGTTAGCTATGTGTTATTTTATTTTAAAGTCAATTTTTATAACCTATAAATTCCTCATTTGTATTCATATTTTTCATCCAATAATACAAGTATCAAAGCTTGTCTTGAAAGTTTTTTTATGTGTTCTTCTTCTTTGGTAGAGAGTATAGATTTTTTGTAAATAATATTTTCTTCTTCATGATAAATTAGTGCTCTAATTTTCTTTACATAATATGCACGTCTAATCCATGTGGGATTGATATATAGACAAAAGATTCACTTTGCTACTTGTATGACTCATATACTTAAGGAATGATGTTGGACAAGATAACACTCTCCCAACTAGCTTTTGGGATGGTACACACACACACACACACTTGATCAAGACTGAATCAATCTCTCCCCTGATTCCTGTTTCCCTCTCCCCTGATTCTGCCTAAATCCTTCCTAAATCCCGAAAATCCTTAGAAATGGAGCTTGGATGCTCACAATGGAGGTAATTTCTTACACTTAGATAATTTCTGCCTCCCCTAATTTCCTATATAAATATGTCGGGACCACCCGATATATTAAATATCACCAAAGATGCCGAGGCAAACCTAGATGCTGCTCCCGACGCTCAGCCTCCTGCTCGTGCGACTTCGCCTCCAAGGAGAACCCGAAGACATTTGGTTCTCTGCTCAGAGAACGATTCTGCCGCGACTGAGTTTGTTGTTGATGATAGCGCTCGACGGCAAACCATCTACGGTAAGTTCGCCACCGAAGCCCTTGATGGATTTCCACTTCCGAATGCGAATATCTTGGAGCTGAACCCTAATTCTTCAACCTCTTCGAATTTGAACTTGGCCGCTGAGAATTTTTTAAGGTCTGATTTACTGAACCTTAACCTAAGCTTAGAACATAATGATGGTGTGCTTCAATCTGAATCTTCTACTCATAATTCGAAAGATTCTTGTGATAATGATATGTTTCCTAATAGCTTAAAAGAATTGAATGATGAATTTAATGGTTCGGATATTCGAAGGAGAGGGCTGTTGTCCAGTAGCCTTGCCTCCACCTCTAATAACATGCCAGGAAATGGGTCTAATCGAGATGGAAATAGCTTGGATGTCACTGGAGATAACACTCCCGAAGAATTGGCCCAAAACGAAAACAAATCACTTGAATTTGTTTCTGGTGAAGGAAAACAGACACCTGCAGCTCCAGTCCAACAACCAAATGAAGAGGAAAAGAGACCGAGAACCTTCGGCAAGTCTAAAGCCCCGTGGAGCAGTCTATTCGCTGGAAACAGAGCCCTTGCATCCTCCTCCAAACTGGATTATATTCCTCCAACCGAGCCAGGTAAAGCAGTGTTTGTGGAAGATGATTTGCATCGTGAATATTGGAATAACTGTTTAATTGGGTACTTCGTAACTAGAAGCCCAGGCCTAACATTACTAAGGAAATTCATGGAAGAATATTGGAGATCATCCCCACAAATAATCCAATATCCTAGTGGATGGATTGTATTTCGGTTTGGAAATTCTGTTGATAGAGACCGTATACTTAACTCAGGCCCTTACCTAGTTTATGGCAGGCCTCTCTATGTTAAACCGCTCCCTGTTGGTTTTCATTACGGCCTAAAAGAAATGGCCAAAATCCCTATATGGGTAAAATTTCCAGACTTTCCCCTGCATCTCTGGAACCCCAAAGGCCTTAGCAAGACTGCTAGTTGCATTGGTCGGCCTTTACATATGGATAAACTCACAATGAATATCTCCAAAATCTCATTTGCGAGAGTCTTGGTGGAAATAGATCTAGGCAAAAACCTCACGGATACTCTAGTACTGGAATTCCCAGACGGTTCTAGTATTAAACAACCAGTCATATACGAAAATTTGCTTGTATACTGTAAAAATTGCTGTATATTTGGCCATTTCTCTAATGATTGCCGCAAGGTTAAAATGCTTGAAGTAAAGAAGCTAGATAATATCCTAGCTACTTCCCCCTCGGCAAAGTGTCCTTCTGAGGATGTATCAGGAAAACCAGCTCTCCCCTCAATTTCTGCGGAAGTTGTGAAAGACTCAAATGAATCCTCCTCTCCCAAGGAAGGAGAAATGCTCGAGGATATCCGGGCAGAATCTGGAAATGCAGAACTGAATGCTGAGGGTTTTCAAACAGTTAAAGCAAAGGTAAAAAAGAAGGAACACGGAACTAGTGAGGGTCCTTCCCTTAATCTCAGAAACAAAGCAAGGTACAAAGAGCGGAAGGGGTCTACCCCATATGGTCCAGCATAGAAGAATTTCAGAGGCTCAGCTGCTTTTCTGGGCTTCTTATTTTGTAACTTTTGTCTTTTTTCTTGGTTTTTGGCGGAGGTTTCGTTGGAGTTTTGGAGGCTGGAGAAGGAGGGAATCTCAACCCTCCTTCGCACTAATTATAAGGGTTCTTCGGGACGAGGTGTGGGCACCTCGTTGGATGGCATGGTGTGAGTCAAAAGATGTGTGCAACGAAAAACCCAGAACAGCTTCTTTCTGTCTGGAGCTTTTTAAAAATCCTAATATTAGCCGGCTTATGGGCTTATCTGGACGCACTTGGATTTCTCTAAAAGATGCTTGCTATGGTGGTGTGCAATATTTATATATATCGATCCCTACTCATTCTACTCTCTATCCTTGGAATCGTCTTCCCATATGCTGGATCGGTCAGATGGGGGCTTACATTGTAAGGGTAGAAATCTTATGTAAGGGTAGGGGAAAATCAGTCGAGGGGGAGATAAAAGAATCCAGCATAATAGGTCATAGGCAAGGAGCAAAAAACAATTCCCATAACCATTATCGTAGAAGAGCTATATGGAGGTTGCTGGTAATATTTCGGCCTTTTCTGGATGTTTCAAGGTGGAAATTTCATATTATTTATGAGATTAGCTTACTGGAACCTTAGAGGCTTTAATTGCCCTCTTAAGCACAAAGAGGTGCAAAGACTCATTCAGGCTTACGCGATTGACATATTCACTATCTCTGAAGCGAAGCTAAGTGGTGACAAGCTCGCCTGGCTAATGCGAACAAAATTCAAGAACTTTGGTGTTATTGATAATTTTGCACATTACAAAAATGGTAGGATTATGATCTTATGGGATTCTCAAACATTGGAGATCAACACTCTCTCATGCTCGGCCCAACTGATTACGTTACATGTAGTAGATAAAGAAAAGCACATCTCATTTAGATTGTCTATTGTGTATGGCCTGCACTCTGTGGTTGCTAGAAGGAGTTTATGGACAGACTTGCGAAATGAAGGTAGGAACACAGGCCCTTGGGCTATCATTGGAGATCTGAAATCTCCTCTATCGGGGCTTGACAGAGTAGGAGGCAAAACCGTTTCCAATTATGAATGCCATGATGCATTAAATTGTCTCTCTCGTCTAGGCATGGAGGACCTTCCATCCTCAGGTAATTTCTTCACCTGGACCAATGGAAGAGTTTCCAGTAAGCTTGATAGGGCTATGGCCAACACCGAATGGTCAAGCCTTCAACTCGATAGCCATGTTAAATTCTTGGTTCCAGGGGTATATTCAGACCACTGCTTGATCCTACTATCCACCGAATACGCAGATAAAGGAAGACTAATTCCCTTCAAATTCTGCAATATGTGGCTATCCCATATTGATTTTATTTCAATATTGACAAATTCATGGAAAGTCAAAGTTGCTGGATCGACTATGTTCCAAATAGTTGCCAAACTAAAGTCCTTAAAAGAACCTCTCAAGGCATTAAATGATAGGCACTTCAGCCATATCAGTGTGAGGGTTATCCGGGCAAGAGAAGCATTAAAGGCTGTACAAGAGGAAATGTTCGAATGTCCCCGGCCTGACCTTAGAAATGCAGAAACACAAGGGAAAATTAACCTAAGGAAACTAGAAGAGTGTGAACTCTCTTTCCTTAGACAGAAAGCCAAGATCAAATACCTCAAGGAGAGTGATAGATGCACTAGATTCTTCTATGCACTAACTAACTCTAAATTACAGAAGAATAAAATTGTAACGATTGTCAAGGATGATGGATGCTACTCCACTTCTAAGAATGACATTGCTGATACTTTCGTTTCCTACTTCAAAGATCAATTAGGCAAGTCACTTCCTAGGAAACATATTGATCAGAATATCATGGATACAGGACCTAAGCTAAAAGAGGAGGATCACAATCTTCTTGATCTCTCATTCACCTCAGATGAGATCAAGCACGCAGTGATTACCATGGGGAACTCCAAATCGCCTGGACCGGACGGCTTTACAGCAGAATTTTTTAAAGCTTCCTAGAAATTCATTGGAGGTGACATTGTTGGTGCAATTAAGAACTTTTTCCGGTCAAAAAGAATGCTAAGACAAATTAATCACGCATATATTGCTTTAATTCTAAAATCATCTCATGCGTCCACCGTTAAAGATTTCCGGCCGATATCTTGCTGTAATGTCACCTACAAAATTATTTCTAAATTGATCGCAGGCCGTCTTAGTCAGATCATGGATCTTATTATTAATCCTGCCCAAGGAGCATTTATCAAAGGGCGCCTTATTTTCGATAATTTTCTTCTTGCCCAAGGGTTAATAAGGAAATACACTCGTAAGAGAATCTTCCCGCGCTGTTTCTTTAAAATCGATATTCAAAAAGCCTTTGATACGGTTGAATGGGGCTTCCTTATTGATGTGCTAAATTGCCTCAATTTTCCGAAACATTTCATCCAGATAATTTATGAGTGTGTAAGTACCACCTCTTATTCAGTGGCAATAAACGGCCAACTACATGGATTCTTTAAAGGGCAAAGAGGCTTAAGACAAGGGGATCCTCTCTCCCCTTATCTATTTGTCATATGCATGGAATATTTGTCTAGGCACCTCGCCTCCTTGAATCGGTTTTCTTATCATCCTGGATGCGCTTCGCTTAAGATAACTCATTTGATGTATGCCGATGATTTGATTATCTTCTCCAAAGGCGATGAGTCCTCCACCTCTATTATACTTAACACGCTTAATGAATTTGCTAAAGTCTCTGGATTAAATGTCAACTCCTCCAAATCGAACATCTTCTTTGGAGGAGTAAAGGAAGCTACAAAGAGGAAGATTATTGAAGTATCTGGATTTATGGAAGGTGTCCTCCCTTTCACCTTCTTGGGCGTTCCTTTGTCATCCAGTCACCTCATATCTTCGCAGTTCTCTGTCCTACATGCAAAAATCACTTCAGCCATTCACCAATGGGCTGGAAAACTACTTTCCATAGCTGGTAGGCTAGAATTACTTCGCACAGTCATCCAAGGGATTGAGGGCTACTGGTTCTCGGTCTTCCTACTTCCCTCATTTATTATTAAATCTATTGAGAGTGCATGTAGAAGATTCCTCTGGGGTGCAAAAGCTCAAGGAAAATTCAGACCTAGAGCTTCTTGGGGGAAAGTTTGCCTCCCCACCCAAATGGGAGGTCTCGGGTTGATAAACTTATCTATCTGGAATAGAGCCTTTTTTGTCAAATCACTTTGGAGAATAATCAATGATAAAACCTCCCTTTGGATCAAATGGATTCATCACATCTATTTAAAGGGGGTAAGCATATGGGATATACGGCCATCCAAAGAGAATTCTCATTTCTGGAAGAGCCTAATTTCTATTAAAGACTCTTTAATATTTAAAGCAGGCTCCATTGAAGCTGCCATTCAGCTGCTTAAGGAGTGGGGGGAGAAGGGCAGAATCGTACACAAATCATACCATTTTCTTGCTGACACTTCCTCTAAAGAACACATATCCTGGCCGAATCTCATATGGATTAAAAACAGAGTCCCTAAACATGCTGTTAACCTCTGGATCGCCAAGAGAGGCAAATTCTGGACTAAGGACGTATATTTCACGCCTGCTACCAGCTCCTGCTGTGAATTCTGCGGAGCAGCTGAATCCTTTAACCATCTTTTCTTCAGTTGTGTTTTTTCCAGGTACATTATTACGCATGTTCTAACTTGGGCCAGATTTAAAGAAGACATCCTCACCATATCCATGGGATTCAATATCCTAGATAAGCTGTACACTGCAAACTCGGTGGAGAACAACCTAAGGAAAGCTACCTTTGCAGCTGCTGTTTACCATATTTGGAAAGAGAGGAATAGACGCTACCATGAAGCGAAGGCCAAGGATGCTGATTTCATTATTAGGAAAATAAAAATTGAGATGTATATTGTTTTTCATAAGGAGCACAAATTGCTACCGATGCCATAGATTGTAAAAATTTTGATAGTGTATTTTATTTATCAAAAAAAAAAAAACTAGCTTTTGGGATGAACCTAACCACAAGATTAGACATGTAATAAAGTTGCAATCTGTAATCTCTCTTGAAGTGACTAGTTAAATCACATTTTTAGCATCTCAACTTCATCTTACATATATTCTTCAATTTTCTTATTGTCTTTGACGTGCTTTCAGACCACACATTTCTTTCTCCAATCTTCCCTAGAGTATTCTTCATAATCTTCTTCCTCGTATCCTTTGATAGTAAATTTACAATAACTTTCTCATAGTATAAGCATATTGTACCACTACCAATGATGATATTTAGATCATCCAAAGAATCAAGTAGAGAATAGAAGAGTGTAATCACTTTATCATACTGATTGATCTCATAGCCAATAAAGGATAATTAGATGATCAGTGTGTGAAATCCATGTAAATGTAAGAAGAATATTTCAATCTCCTCAATGCTCAATTTATATATTTGCTTTCTCAATAACAACTTTTTTACCAACAATTTTCTTTGATAAAACAAGTCTACTTTCTTCTACAAATCATTCACAAACTTTATATCAAAAATATTCACTAAGACTTTGTCTACTAGACACAGTTGCAAACCTATTGCTCTCTGATCCAACTTGTACCAATTGACCATGGGAGAAGTATCTAATTTCTGATTGCTAATTGTTGGCTTAGGTTATTTAATCATAGACAAGTAATAGTTATCATTGAATAAATCATCCATCTCCACTTTTTAATATATCTGTTCACCATGAACTTTTTGATCTCAATCCTAGATGCTACCATATTCACTATTCCCATATTCATCTTTTTCACATATGTAGTAAACCCTAAATGTGAGCATCAAATCACGCTGTTTGACTAAACCATAGTTTTGAGACCTTATATTAAATCTAAAAGTCTCAACTACTAGACTCTGATACTAAATATTTGAAATCATAGTACCAAAGACAAACTCCCATACTAGTATTAAGAGCCTAGGTACCACTACAATCACTCATATACCAAACTATAAATCCATGAGCATCTGAGACAATTTGCCCAAAATACAAAATGATATGACCTATGAGAAAAAATATGGAGGTTGAATGTAATTTGAGATTTCCCAATAGACTCTCTTTCGATACCAAACTAGGAATCAGTGTAGAGACCACTCATCAATGATTTAAGGTTTTGAGCAAGAAGAGAAATAATCTCTCATAAATGTACACTTCTTATAATGAGAGAACTCATAGAAGAAGCATGCACACTCACCATAAGAGAAGAGGTGAGAGAGAAGAGAGACACAAAGAATAAAGCGAATCCCCCCCCCCCCAAATACTATTCATGCTTTGTGGAAGAGCAATATTCAACTTTTCATGAACCGAACACATCACTTTTTAACTTTTTGATTTACAAGCCTTTATATAGTAAAGTAAACAAATCTTTCACACTTAAGTCCTAAATTACAATAATACATAATATATTACGACTTTATTTATATCGTGATATTAAAGAAAAAGTCATAACTTGAATCATTAAATTATCAGTTGCACTAGCACAAAATATATTGTGATAAAAATGATGTAGCGACACCACAAAATATAGTAGCTACACCATAACACATATTATAACTTAAGTTGAGTGAAGACATCACAATTCAATTCATAACTCAAAAGCACAAATTATAGTTTAAGATGAGTCATGACTTCATAATACAAGTAGTGACTCCAAAGCATAGTTTCCAATTATAGACACCCAATTTAGGTTGCAAGTCATGATTCTAAGATTTAGGTCATGAATCCAAACTCCTTTAATTGTTCAATCTTTAGTCTCGTCATGACTCCACATAACACGATGCTACTCCTCAGTAAATCTTTTAATTTTAGTCCAACCATAGCTCCATAGAACAAGACATGACTCTTCATCAAATTTTATAGCTTTAATTTAGTTGCTACTCAGCAGAACATGGTTGTGACTCTTCAAATCGAAATCAATTTCAGAAGAAGTATGAATCAATCTTAATAGTCTTATTAAAGAGCTAATCATCTTTATACATTATTCTTTCATATTCTTATACATCATTAAAAAATTTGTTTTTTAAGATCAAGAAAAAGTGATAAGGGAGAGTTCAATGTGGCATTGAATGCAGTTTGGTTGTGCCCACAACCCTAATCCATACAAAATTTAGCCCATATATGGGTCTTGAGGCCCCAGGGTGGAAGCAAGTAAGTCCCCCACCCAACCACATGATAGATAATTTAGCAAGCATCCTAGAGAAGCATACTCGGCTTCCTTAGAGATTTAACTCATGTCCGCAGGGCTGGAGCATCGATCCTCTTTTGCATATTAGATCACCATGATGTTAGTAACATTGAATGCATTTAAAATGGTTTATGGTGTATGAAATCGTTGAGCTTTAGTTGAAGCTTACATTTGAGTGAAAATTTGTGCTGGAGGAAACATCCTTGAATATTTAGAAAGAAAAAAAGGAAGTTGAAACCAATATCATAGAAATATGTTCTAGACTTGAAAAAAGTAAGATATGGACTAATAGTTTGACTTTAACATGGTAAATATATGCTACCAAAAATTGTTGTTTACATTTTTTTTTTGCTAACGTAACTAGTAGTTTATTACTATCTTGTTGATAATGTGGATTTGTTGATAAAAATAAATCTTATCGTGCAAGTAGTAAAATTTAAATATTATCATGATTTTTTAATTAAATATATCTTTGTTTTCTTTCTTATTTTGAATAAAAAAAAAACCTCAAAATGTTTATTTATTAAAATTAATATATATATATATATATATATATATTCAAAAAATGACAAATTTTCAATGATAACTCATTTTTTTTAACATCCAATGGTATTATTAGGCTTAAAATAATTAAAAAAAAAACTAACTTTTTTATAATTAACATACCATTAAAAAAAGTAGACATACAAGCAAGCTAATCCATACATAATTATCAGCAAAAAAAAAAAAAGAATAATTATATAAAATTCCGCCTTTTGAAAAGAATAAGAACCCTAACTTTTAAATTTGGAAAAAAAAAATACATGAAAACTACAAAAATACCCAAATTTACCCTTGAATTCATAAAAATTTACATTAAAAAAAAAAAACTTACCAAATGAACAACATTAGTGACAATGGATGTTGACGAACAGAGATGGCACTAGCAACAAGCAATGAGAGTTTCATAAAAAAAAAATTAAGAAAAAAAATTAAGAAAAAAAAATATTTAACATGAATACACAAATGAATACGTAACTATTTACAATTACGGAAGGATTATATGCCTAATTTTTTTCTCTTTTTTGGGAATTATAATCCCCCATTAACTTTCATAACTATGATGCTAAGCAAACTTTGTCTACACAAATAACTAAGGGGCCCACAAACAAACCTAGCGATACTATTTACATGAATCAACAGACAGACAGACAGACAAACAGACTGGTACTATTTATTGAGCCATCATCTGATAAATAATAAATAAATACACAGGCTATGCTAGCAGCCTGCACGACCAAGGCCCACCCTCTTCCCGGTGGCGGGCTCGAGCTCAGTAACCATGGCAGCAGCTCTGAACCACAGGAGTTGCTACAGTTGCGCCGCAGAGGCACGGCTTTACTCTGCATCACCTTTGCTGATGTTTATCAGCAGCGTAGATGGAAACACAGCCATCAGAAGCACCAGCAGCAAGCAGCACCTGGTAGGGGTGGAAGGCAAGGCAATTCACAGGGGCAATTTTCTGGGCCATCAGGGTCGGCCGGTAGCGTATCGTGCCCAATTGCTGCCCCTCCATGCTAAATACTTTGATAATCTGCTTCGCAGAACCGCTGGCTATGATCGGCGCGTGCCTGTGCACCGCCAGTGCTGTGAGCGAGCCTCTATGAGCATCAATTGTAAGATAAGATGATTCCTTGTGATTTCTCAGGTCTAGAAACTGAATATCCCCTGCCTGAGACGCGCTGATGGCCTGCCAAAACACAAGCCAAATTAATATTCATCATATGTAACCTGTCTAAAGTTTTGAAAGCAAAATAATTTTCAGGCAGAACAAAAAAAAAAAAAAAAAAAGGCTGCACCCAATGCCACGGGTCTCATGGCTAATGCACGGCCCAGCTCTGGTCTAGAAAAAAATTAATATCTTGACAATTTTATCCGTTTAAAATCAAAAATATCACATTTGATAAGTCTCAAATTCGAGAATTATCACCATTGGATGAAAAATATTCATTTTTCATGGAGACATAATCATAACCATCATGGTTAATGCGAAACCTAGCTATAGTCTAGGGGAAATTAAAATCTTGATAATTTTACCCCTGAAAATCAAAGAAGACCACATCTAATAAGTCACGAATTTAAGGCTTATCATCATTGAATGAAAGATATTGATCTCTCATGTAGGGCACATCGTCATAATCATCATTCTTAATGCACAGCCTAGCTCTAGTCTAGGAGAAATTAATATATTGACAATTTTACCCCTAAAAAAATCAAGGAGGTTACATCTGATACGTCTCGAATTCAAGACTTATCATCGTTGGACGAAAGATACTAATTTTCATGTAGGACACATCATCATAATCATCATGCATAATATGAAGTTTAGCTCTAGTCTAGGAGAAATTAATATTTTGACAATTTTATCCCTAAAAATTCAAAGACACTACACCTAATAAGTCTCGAATTCGAGATTTATCACCATCGGACGATAGATATTAATCTCTCATGTAGGGCACATCGTCATAATCATCATTCTTAATGCACAGCCTAGCTCTAGTCTAGGAGAAATTAATATATTGACAATTTTACCCCTAAAAAAAATCAAGGAGATTATATATGATAAGTCTCGAATTTGTGACTTATCATTGTTGGACGAAAGATACTAATTTTCATGTAGGAGACATCATCATAATCATCATGCATAATGTGAAGTCTAGCTCCAGTCTAAGAGAAATTAATATTTTGACAATTTTATCCCTAAAAATTCAAAGACACTACACCTAATAAGTTTCGAATTCAAGATTTATCACCATCGGACGAAAGATATAAATCTCTCATGTAGGGCACATCATCATAATCATCATTCTTAATGCACATCCTAGCTCTAGTCTAGGAGAAATTAATATATTGACAATTTTACTCCTAAAAAATCAAGGAGATTATATCTGATAAGTCTCGAATTTGTGACTTATCATTGTTGGACGAAAGATACTAATTTTCATGTAGGAGACATCATCATAATCATCATGCTTAATGTGAAATTTAACTCTAGTCAAGTAGAAGTTAATATTTTGACAATTTTATCCCTAAAATCAAAATTTCTACATCTAATAAGTCTTGAATTCAAAACTTATCACCATCAGACGAAAGATATAAATCTCTCATGTAGGGCACATCATCATAATCATCATTCTTAATGCACATCCTAGCTCTAGTCTAGGAAAAATTAATATATTGACAATTTTACCCCTAAAAAAATCAAGGAGATTACATCTGATAAATTACGAATTCAAGACTTATTTCCATTGGACGAGAGATATTAAGCTTCATGAAGGGCACATCATCATAATCATCATCAAATCAAAGCATATTCTATATTTAATCAGAGTCAATCATATCATCATCAATATCAATAAATTCATATCCTTATTAATATCAATATCAATTTTAAGAGCACATTCTGTAAAACTTTTGTTCTACATCTTTTTTTTCACTTTGAAATCTAAATATATATATTTTAGTAAAACTATATATATATATATATATAGTATATGTCTAAATCATATAATAATATATTTTATAATCATACTATTTCAAACCTTATTATTGTGAGATTTCAGATTTCTCTCAAACTTCATCTATCTTAATATGCATATCTATGTTAAATTCACCTTACAAACACCATGCTTATAATAACTAATATTCTAAACCATAAAAAAAGTAAATTAAAATATGTGAGAATAATGTATGTGCACAGACAAACACATACCAACATTTTTATTTTTTTATCGCCTCCCTTCCCTAACCCATCCCTTATTATCGCTTGGCCTCTCATATATGGGCCTTGGGGCCCTGGGTCGAAATAGGTAAGGACCCCATCCTAGCTATATGAAAGGTATTTGGTAAAGACACCATAAGACATATATCCTACAACTTCCCTAGAGATCAAACTCGTGTGTCCCCCAAGGTTGGGTGACCTTTTCCCTCTGTCAATCAAACTATCATACTATTGGGTCACATCGATGCATACTCAAACTTATAATCTATTAGAAATTAGCTAATATAAGCTTCATAATCTTCACTTTGCTATATCAAATACAAAAACAAAAAAAAAAAAACTCATACATTCATATTGCTTTGTATATTCATGTTGTGTGACCAAGTATGGGTATATGCATATACCCACATTTGTCTATGTATCCATAGGATCTTATTACCTTTGTTGGGTCAACTCCAGGCTGAAATGCAATACCCATAACTCTCTGAGCATGTGGCTGCACAACATAAACCAACCTAAAAGAAAGAGATGGAAATATTAAAGACAAGGGCAATCAGCAATGAAGCAACTATAAATTGGCCAAGAGTTTGAGAAATAATTCTCGATGAGAAAGTCATACATTTCAGGTGCCCGAACATCATAAAATCTGAGAGAGCCATCCACTGAACCAGCAACAAACTGACCCGCATGAACTTGAGAAGCAGACTACAAGGAAACGACAAAAAAAAAAAAAAAAAAAAAAAAAAAAAATGCCAGGCCAGTCAGTAAATATCATCAAGTCCATAAAACTGCCAAAGAATTCATGGCAGCAATGGGAAATTCATGCAACTTGATTGTAAGATTGGCTGAGTTTCACAAATCTATTCCAAAATACATTAACATTTGAAAACAAACAACGCTCATATCTACAAGCATTTTTTTTAAAAAAAATCAAAATTTAATTACAAATTTTATGAATTAAATGGGGAGGATCATAATCAAAAGTATCTGTTTTTGATAAGTATCTTTGTCGAAAGGCAATAAATCTCGAGTTCGAGATTTATCAGATACAGTCTCTCTAATTTTTACTGATAAGATTGTTGAGATATTAATTTTCACTTTGTATGACTTTCCTTTTACTGAACCATAAAAACTCATGGCAACGGTCACTTTTGCTCTACGCGACAAGAAAACTACTTATTTTCTTCTATTAGCAATCTAGAAGCCAACTTTTATTATAATTCATTTTATTGACATACTTATTTTTCCAAATTGATTATAATTTGAGGTGCAAACATATGTTAAAAATAAAAAATACACAATTAAACAAATCATTCATAATACAAAAGTGATTAACTAGTTTGAGAACTTATACATCAATGATGATCTCACAATTAGAGATGCAACACAATCATAAATATATTATAATTATATTATTTTATTTTAAATGATATATTAATTAGTAAGAAATTATTAATACCACTTAATTTTTTCCTAGCTGATATATTATTCTATCAAGTCTTGCTAAGATTTTAAATAAAAATCAAGATTATATAATTAGTATTTATAAATATAAAAGTTATAAATATCACCATTCGTCATTTCTTATTTTATTATCTTTATCTTTAATATTTACCCATCAATAATATAGTTAATATTGAATACTAGTTTATTTATCATCATTATCAATCAAATATTATCTTAATTAATTGAAATTAGATGTATGAATCATATTTTCCTAATATACTTTGTTAAAAATTAAATTTAGTCTTAACTATTTAATTGTTAAATTCTAATTTATAATTTATATCTAATTTTTCCTAGATATATCCTTAGTTCTTATTCCCCCTTCCACCCAGACAGTGCCAGTATTCTTAGTCGATGCACTAAGAAATCAACATTGGATATGACTGAACTATCTCACACAATTTTCTTTTATCTTATCATTAATTGATTAGTTTATTATTTATTTTAAATGTAATTATAATTAATAAGAGATTAATAACAACACTTAATATTTTCTTGCCAACATTTTTTTCTATTTGGATTTTCTTGCTAAAGTTTTACATAATAATTAATATTATAAATATAAAAGTTATTAATTTCATCATTTTTCATTATTTTTTTTATATTTATTTTTTTTAGTTACCCTTCAATGATGTAGCTAACATTGAATACTAGTCTCATTAAGAATTCATATTTTGGTGTGATGATAAATACTCTCATCTAAGAATAACAAGTCCCAGCTTTGAGATTCTTCATGATTTAATTGTTTACTTTGAAAAATAAGATTATCGAGATACTAACCTTTCACATACCACTAACTAAGTGGGAGTCTTGAGCACTAGGTACAACAGACATATGTTCCCCAATTAAAAATACTATTTTATTGTTGATTTTAAATGTAATTATAATTAATAAGAGATTATTAATAATATTTATTTTTTATTGCCAATATTTAATTCTATTAAGATTTAATTACTAAGATTTAAAATAAGAATCAATATTATATAATTTATATCAAAAATATAAAAGTTATTAATTTCATCATTTGTCATTGCTTATTTATTTTATATTTATCATTTTTACTTACCCTTGAATGATGCAGTTAATATTGAATACTAGTTTAAAAAAAAATCATGTTTTAACATGATGATAAATACTTTCAACCAAAAAACAACATGTCTTGGCTTCGAGATAATTTAGACCCAATCTCTCTTATCTTCATAAGTAAGATTATCGAGATATTAACCTCTCATATACCCCTTACAAAGCGGGAGTCTTGAGCACTAGGTACTACCTACCTATGTTCGCCAATTAAAAATAATATTTTATTGTTTATTTTAAATGTAATTATAATTAATAAAACTTACCATGACAGAAAAAACTTACCATATAAATATATAAATATATTTATATATTTTAAACAGATCAACAGAGAAAAAACTTACCATGACAGAAATTCTGACATCTGACGACAGAAGGATGGAACGGAGCAGCCACTCCTTCTCCATATCCCACACCATGAGGGATGACATCTCACTGGATGAGTACTGTTGATGAACAAGTCAAAAAAACAAAAACTTGCATAAGAAACATGAAAGTCAGAATCTATGAAAGATCATAACACGAGAGAGAGAGAGAGAGAGGAAAGCTACCAAATATCCCGATTGCTGTTGCCAATCGACAACAGCATTGGAACAATGCATGCTTGGCTTGTGGGATTGGATTGAAGAAAATGCAGTAACGAGCTTCTGTTTACCATTCAAAGTGTAGTCTTTCCAAATACGAATGTTTCCATCACCTTGTAAGATGATATGGTCTAAAAATCAGCATCTCATGCCTAGAGCAAACACTCATAAAACCAAGAAAAAGGCATTACATGAGGCAACTAGAAGCAAATTGTTATCAAGTTCATTTAAAAGGCAGAGCTTAGAAATTCCTTTTTCAGCTAAATCATGATTATCGAACCCATTAAGTAGGTTAGCTTCTTCATAGTCCCATACCCTGAAAAAGAGAGAGAGAGAGAGAGAGAAAGAGAGATTAAAACAACAAAGAACCCTAATTTTGGAATGAATTATATTAAAAAAATAAACATTCAATTTCTTGGAGTAGGTGCTAAATTTAAATTATCTTTTAGACACAAGTAACCATAACCATGCCCACAAAATTTATCTTTGCACTATGTCTCGAAATAACTATGAAAAGCTTACTTTTCTAAGTAACATATACCTCAAAGAAAAAAAACTTGAAAAAAAAAAATTTTAATATAACTTCTAGAAAAATTTAATCCCAATTAGTTGTAAGTGTATGTAATCACTAAATGAAATTTCAAACTCTGGAGGCCTTTTTACAAATCTTAGTATACAATGAGATGTTCCAAGGTGAATATCCTAGAAAAAATCTAAGAAATAACTAAATATATTGATTTATAAGCTACATTTGATCTAATAATAATTAGATAATTAATCTTTCATATAATTCTCATAAAAGTAATTAAGTAAAGTAAAGTAGTCGTATTACATAAAAAAACTCTTTATATAGGGAACAAATTGATTAGAGCATCTACTTAAATTGGGTGCCCTTATTAAACATAAAACATAAATAAAAAATAATAAAACCAACAAGAGAAAACTTTAGCATATGTATTATTTTCTTTTTTGAAGTTATGAAAAAAAACATAATTATATTTTCTTGCTCTCTTATGCAAATCTATGTTTTTTATTAGTTCTCTGTTGATTTCATAAATCTCATGCAAATTTATTAATATTTGTGATTAGTATTCTCAATCCCAATCTATGTGGTGTCTTTACATTTAGTTTCCATCTCATTTCTCAACAAATGCTTGATAAATTTAAGATACAAAATCTTCAAATTTATCATATAAAAAATACATTTATAATAAATTATAAGACACTCACTTAGTAAGAGTTGGTAAGATACGAATTTATAATAAATTAATAAGACATTCATCTATATGAATTGAAATTACACTCATTTATAATGAGTTGTTAAGATGCTTTAATAAAAAAAGTTAATAAGATTATCATATGTAATAAATTGATAACACTTATTTATAATGATTTGATAAGATAATCATTTATAATGTGTTGCAAAATACTCAATTTATGATAAGTTGATATGATATTCATTTATAACTACTTAAAAAGATTCTCATTTATAATGAGTTAATAAAACATTTAAAATGAATTGGTAAGACACTCGTTTATTATGAATTGATAAGAAAGTAATTTTTAATAAGTTAATAAGACACTCGTTTATAATAAGTTGATAAAACATTTATAATGAGTTGATATGATTTTCATATCAACTCATTTATAAAGAATTAATAAAATAATTATTTTTAACGAGTTGATAATATAGTTATAACGGTTTTATAAGAAATAATTTTATAAAGAGATGATAAGATACTTATTAAATAACAAGTTCATAAGATATCCATTCATAACAAATTGATATGACACTTGAAAAAAAATATTTATTTATAATATGTTATTAGACGCTCATTTAAAATGATTTGATAAGACGCTCATTTTTAATGATTAGTAGGATACTAGTTTATTACAACTTGATACAACTTTGTTTTATTACTAGTTGATAAAATACTTATAACTAATTGATAAGATACTCATTTATAATGAGTTGATAATATAGTCATTTATAATGAGTTGATAAACTATTCATATATAACAAGTTGATAAGAAACTTATTTATAATGATTTTATATGACATTCATTTATAGCATGTTATTAAGATATTCTTAATAATAAGTTGATAAGACACTCATGTATAACGAGTTGAAAAGATAATCATTTATTACAAGTTGATAAGATAATAATTTAGAATGAGTTCAAAAGATTATCATTTAAAATGTGTTAATAAGGCACCCATTTTTAAAGAGTTGATAAAACACTCATATATAATGAGTTGATAAGACACTCATTCATAATGAGATAATAATGAATTTGTTTATATCATGTTCATAAAAGTCTTTTATAATGAGTTGATTTGATTCTTAGTTATAACGAGTTGATAAGACAATCATTTATGATTAATTGATAGGACACTTTTTATAACAAGATGATAAGATATTCATATTTATGAATTGCTAAGATACAATTTTATAATGATTGTATAAGATACATTTTTATAATGGGTTGATAGGATTTTTATTTATAATTAGTTGAAAAAGATACTCATTTATAATAAATTCTTAGGATAATCTTTTATTAGGAATTGCTAAGACACATTAATAATAAATTTAAAAGACTCATTTATAATCAATTTATAGGACACTCATTAATAACTAATTGATAAAACAATAATTTGTATGTGGATAATATAGATATTTATAAATAGTTGATAAGACAATCATTTATAACGAATTGATAAGATCATTATTTCTAATGAATTGAGAAAATACATGTTTATAACAAGTTGAGAAGACACTAATTTATAAAGAGTTGTTAATATAATCATTTACAATGAGTTGATAAAACATTTATAATGAGTTAATAAGAAACTCATTCATAATAAGTTGATAATATAGTTATTTATAACGAGATGATAAGACACTCATTTATAAGGAAATGACAAGATGTTCATTAATAACGAATTGATAACATACTCATTTATAATTAATTGATATAACATATATTTATGAAGACTAATTTTTTTCGAGTTAATAAGATAATTATTTATAATAAGTTGATGATTCACTCATTTATAATATGTTCATAAGACATCTTTTTATAAATAATTGAGACACCTATTTATAATGAGTCGATAAATTACTCATTTATAATTAATTGATAACTCACTCAATTATAATTTATTATAAGACATTCAATTAGAAAAAGTTGATAACTAACTAATTTATAATGAGTAGATAAAACATTTATTTATAGAATTGGTATGACACATTTTTTTAATAACTTGATAAGATGTTTGCTTTTAACGAGTGGATTAGATATTGATATATAATAAATTGATAAGATACTGATTTCTAACGACTTAATAAGATACATATTCATAATGAGTTAATTAGACACTCAATTATGACAATTTGATGAGATACTCATTTATAAATATTTGATAAGATACTCGTTTATAATGAGTGGATAAAATATTAATTTATTATAAGTTAATAATATACTCATTTATTATAAGTTTATAAAATACTCATTTATAATGTGTTAATATGATATTCATTTACAACTACTTGATAATATGATCATTAATAATGAGTTAGTAAACATTCATTTATAACGAGTAGATAAAAAACTTTTTTTAAAGAGTTGATAAAGAACACTTTTTAAAAGAGTTAATAGAAAATTCTTATAAAAAGTGATAAAACACTCATATATAATGATTTAATAAGATATTCATTTGTAACGAGTTGGTAAGGCATACATTTTTAATGAGTTGAAAAAACACTCATTTATTATAATGTGTTGATATATTACTTTAATATAACAAATTGGTAAGATGCTCATTCATAATAAGTTGCTAAGACATTCATTTATAATGAGTTCACAAGGAACTCATTTATAACAAGTTGATATGACTCTTATTTTATCATGAGCTAATAAGACACATATTTATAATAAATTGATTAGATACTCATTTTTAAAAAGTTGATAATACATTCTTTTATAATGAGTTAAGTCAATCATTTATAATGAATCCATAAGACACTCATTCATAGCGCCGTGATAAAAAAGTCATTTATATTGAGTTGTTAAGATACTAATTTAAAACAAGTTGATTAGACACTAATTTATAATGAGATGGTAAGAAAATTCTTTATAATGAGTTGATAAGACACTCATTAGTAAGGAATTGATAAGACACCTATTTATAATGAGTTGATAAAACACTAATATATAAGTTAATAGGATACTCGATTATAATGAGTTAGTAATACTTTCATTTATAACAAGTCGATAAGATACTTGTTTATATTGATATGATAAGATATTTATTTATAATGAGTTTATAAAATATTTATTTATAATGAGTTGATAACATATTAATTTATATCAATTGATAAAACTCATTTTATCGAGTTACTAAAACTCATTTTTATCGAGCTGATAAGATAATCACTCATAATGAGTTGATAAGAAAACTAATTTATAATGAATTGATATTGCATTTATTTATAATATGTTGATAAGATATTTATTTAAAATGAACTATTAAAATTCAAATTTATAATGAGTTGACAACATACCCATTTATAACAAGTTAAACACACATATTTATAATGTATTATAAGACTCTTGTTTAAAATTCATTGAAAAGACTAATTTATATTGAGTTAACAAGACACTCATTCAGAAAGAGTTAATATAATACTAATTTATAAAGAGTTGATAAGACGCTTATTTATAATGAGTGAATAAGATATTTTTTCTAATGAGTTGATAAGACACTTATTTATAATGAGTGAAGAAAATATTTTTTGTAATGAGTTGATAATACATTCATTTATAATGAGTTTATATGACATTCATTTAAAATGAGTTGTTATGATATTTGTTTATAATGACTTAATAAGATATTCATATATATAAAATTAATAAGATATCCAATTATAATGATTTGATAAGATACTCATTTATAATGAGTTGATAATACACTTATTAATAAGTCATTCACTTATAAATAGTTGATAAAACATTCATTAATGACGAGTTGATAAATGAAACAATAATTTTTATTGAGTCAATAATAATAACGAGTTGATAAGTCATTTATAATGAGTTGATAAAATATTATTTTATAAAGAATTGATGAAACAATAACTTATGACTGGTTGATAAAAACTCATTTATAAAAAGTTTAAATATTCACTCATTTATAATGAGTTATAAGATATTTGTTTATAACTAATTGATAAGACAATCATTTACAATAATTTGTTATGATATTCATTTATAACGAGATCATATGATACTCATTTATAATGATTTAATAAGACACTCATCTAAAATTAGTTGATAAGATACTCATTTAATGAGTACATAAGATACTCAAATAATAATGAGTTGACAATGCACTCATTTATAATGAGTTGACAATGCACTCATCTATAATGAGTTGACATGTGCATTCATAAATAATTAGTTAATAAAATACTCGTTTATAATGACTTATAAGTTACTCATTTATAACAAGTTGAAAGGAGACTTATTTATTATTAGTTGTTAAGATACTTATTTATATAGAATTGATAAGATACTCATTTATAATGAGTTGATAAAATGCTCATTTATATTGAGTTGATCTGTGTTGCACGGATACGCCTATGTGCTGCCGTGTCCACGTGTCCGACACGTGGATACGACGACACGGGTCGGACACGTGTCCGATAGGCCAGGGGTGGGTTTTGAAATCTGCATCGGGAGGGGGAGAGTTCGAAAATCGAAAATCGAAAATTTAAATTCAAAATTCAAAAATCGGGTGGGGGGTTGGGTTCGGAAGGGGGGTGGAGAGGTTTTCGGAAGGGGGGGGGGGGAGGGGGGTTCGGGAGGGGGGTTTTGGAGGGGGGGGAAAAGGTTCGGGAGGGGGGAAAGTCTCGGGAGGGGGAGGGTGTTAGAGGGTTTAAATTTTTTTTATATTATTTTAAAATACATAATTTTAAATTATTTTAAAATACCTAATATTTATAATTAATAATTTTTATTTTATTTTATTTTTTTTATCATGAAGTATCCTAGTCATATCCGTATCCTAATTTTTTAGAATTTGCCGTGTCCCCGTATCTTTCCGTGTCGTATCCCCGTGTCCGTATCCGTGTCCGTGCAACATAAGAATTGATAATAAACTCATTTATTATTAGTTGATAAAATATTCATTTATAATGAGTTAATAACATACTTATCTTTGACGAGTTGATAAAACTTTTATTTATAATAAGTTGATAAGATATTTATTCATAGAGAGTTAATAAAAGACTTATTTATAATGATTTGATAAGAAAGTCATTTATAATGAGTTGGTAAGATACTCATTCATAATGAGTTGATAAAATACTTATTCATAATGAGTTGTAAGATACTCATTAATAATGAGTTGTGAGATACTCATTAATAATGAGTTGATAAGATACTCATTCATAATGAGTTGATAAGACTTTCATATATAATGATTTGACAAGTCTCATTTTTATTGAGATGATAATCAAATGATTTATAATGAGTAAATGAGCTGATAAGATACTATTTTATAAAGAGTTAATAAGATATTTATTTATAATGAATTGATAAGACACTCATTTATAATGAATTGTAAGACCCTCAAATTTTGATGAGTTGATAAGACACTCATTTATGATGAGTTGATAAGACACTAATTTATGATGAGTTGATAAGATACTCATTTATGATGAGTTGATAAGACACTCATTTAAAACTAACTAATAAAATATTCATTTGCAATAATTTTATAAGATACTTATTTATAATAAGTTGATATGATATCCAATTATAATGATATGATAAATACTCATTTATAACAAATTGATAAGATGCTCATTTATATTTAGTTCATAAAATACTCAATTATAATAAGTTGATATGATACGCATTTGAATTAAATTGATAGGATACTTGTTTGTAACAAGTTTATAAAATACTCATTTATAATGAGTTGAAAAGATATTCATATATAATAAGTTGATAAGAAAGTCATTTATGAAGATTTAATGTGACATTCATTTATAACAAATAGATAATACACCCATTTATGATAAGTTAATAATATTTATTTCAAATGAATTAAGATAATTATTTATAATAAGTTGAAAAGGCATTGTTTTATAAAGTTGATAAAATTTTTATGTATAACTAGTTGATAAGAGTAAGACACTAATTTATAAAATATTAATAATATTAAGTTATAATGAGTTATAAAATATTTGTTTATAAAAAGTTGATAGGACAATCACTTATAATGGGTTGATAAGGCATTCAATTATAATGAGTTCATAATAAACTCATTTATAATGAGTCAACAAGACACTCTCCCACAACAAATGATAAGACACTTATTTATTATTTGTTAATAAGATACTCATTTATAATTAGTTAATAATACACTTATTTATAATGAGTTGATAAGATCTCATATATAATTAGTAAATAAAATAATCATTTATAATGACATATAAGTCACATTTATAATAAGTTATAAGATTTTATAATGAGTTGATTAGATACTCATTTATAATGAGTTGATTAGATACTCATTTATAATGAGGTGGGAAGCCAACCATTTATAATGATTTAATACAATACACAGTTATAATGGGTTAGTAAGACTCTTACTTATAATTAAGGGTGTAATAGAACTGAGCTACTCGAGAGCTACTCAGCATTCGGATTGTTAGAAGCCCACTCGAACTCGTTTATTAATTTAAACGAACCGAGCCCAAACATTATTTTGAGGCTCGTAAATTAAACGAGTTGAACCCGAGCACTCTCAAACTCAACTCGTCAGCTCCTGAACATGCTCATGAATAAGCTCATGAATATGACCACGAATAGGCTCGTGTATATGCTCATGAATATGCTCGTGAGCAAGCTCGGGAACAAGACTCATGAACAGGCTTGTGAACGTGGCTCATCAGTAGATTCGTGAACATCAATCTAAATGAGTTATAAACAAGAGATCTAAATAAATTTTAAACGAGCCTTCTAAATGAGCTCTAAACGAGTCTTCAAAATGAACTATCTAAATGAGCTCAAAATGAGCTATTTAAATAACCACTAAACGAGCCTTAAAAGAGCTCTAAATGAACTTTTTGTTAAGCTTTAAACGAGCTCTATAAACAAGCTTTTAGTCGAGCTTTAAATGAGCCCTTCTCGAGCTGCCGAACCAACCAAGTTAGCAAGCTCGAGCTTGCCATAAATGAGCATTTGGCAAGCAAGCTCGAGCAAAGCTCGAGCTACTCACAAACAAGCTCGAGCCGAACATGAGCCTACTCATTTAAAACCGAGCCGAGCTACAGGTGTCAAAGGGGACGTGTCGGGCCGGCCTTGCCCGTTTTTAGTCAGCCCAACTATGCTTTCGTGAATTTATATGACAAAACATGTTAATATTTATATTTATTATCGAGTTGATAAAATAAATATTTATAATGAATTTATATGACATTTATTTAAGACACTATTTATAGAGTTGACAAAACACTCATTTATAATGAGTAGATAAGACACCCATTTATAATAAGTTATAAGATACTTGTTTAAAACATGTTAATAAGATGAATTTATAATGAGTAATAAGACACCCATGTAGAAAGAGTTGATAAGATACTAGCTTATAATGAGTTGATAATATATTAATATATAACAAGTTGATATAATACTCATTTATAAAGAATTGTTAATACACTTGCTTATAATGAGTTAATAAATTATTAAGATATAACAAATTGAAAAGACACACATTAATAATGATTTGATAAGACATTTATAACAAGTTGATAAGATATTTATTATGATGAGTTGATAAGATACATATAATTGATGAGTTTATAAGAATATTTTTATCAAGTTGATAAGAATATTATTATCAAGTTGAAAAGAAAATCATTTATAATGATTTCATGCGACTCTTATTTATAACAAATTGATAACACTATTTTATCAAGAATCAATAACACACTCATTTATAACAAGTTGATAAGATACTCATTTATAATGAGTTGATAACACTCTCATTAATAATGAGTTAATAATATATTCGTATATAACGAATTGATAAGATATTCAATTATAAAGATTTGATAAAACATATTTATATTGTGTTGATTAGGGACCCATTTATTATGAGTTGATTAGATATTCATTTATAACGAGTTGACAAGATGGTCATTTATAATGAATTAATAAGATATTTATTTATAATAAATTAACAAGACACTTCTATAATAAGTTGATAAAACACTCATTTATAATGAGTTGATAAGACACTCATTTATCATGAGTTGATAAGACACTCATTTATAATGAGTTGATAAGACACTCATTTATAATGAGTTCACAATATAATCAATTACTATGAGTGCATAAAACACTCAATTATAATGAGTTAATAAGATTCAAGTTTATAATAAGTTAATAAGACATTTATTTCTAACTAATTAATAAGATACATATTGAAAATGAGTTGGTAAGATAATCCTTTATAAAAGGGTGATAAGACACTTATTTATAATGAGTTGAGAAGATAATCATTTATAACATGTTGATAAAATACTCATTTGTATTGAGTATCTTATGATGTGAGTGTCTATGAAAACTCAAAGCACTCATTCTCTTTTATGATAACACAATCTCTCTCATAGAATAGATCACAGCTATCTTAAAAAAATATTTGATCCTCTGAAAATATTTTGTCTAAAACTACAACTAAAAGTACTCATTTTCATTATTAAAGAATATTCATGTATACTATAAGATCATCCTACCATCAAAGATCCTTAAAAAAATTAAGAATTGTATAGATCAAAAGATGTGGGAGTCTACGAAAACTCTCGAGTAAATACTGCGCATATATATTTCTTATATTTAATTAATATATTTTTTATTTGTGAGATATCACTAGTGAAATAAGAATTCATATGAATATCATATCAGTAATAATAGATAACATATTATGATAATTCACATCAAACATTTGTGTGAAGCTCCTTGCAACCAATCTCACCTTAAGCAGATCTGCTATCTCATATAAACATGTCTTTACATTGAATATCTATATGCAACTAACAACATATCTTTCTAAAAATTATGATGCTTGTTCGCATATCTTATTAGAATCAATGACATATATTTCTTCAACTAATATCATCCTAAATAAGATAATATCTCAAAAAAAAAAAATTTAAGTATGCTAATATCATCAAGAGAAATAATGAAATAAGTTAAATAAAAAAAAAGATATAAATATGATAAAACCCATGAAATAGGATACTAAATATAACTTATCTATTCCTTTTGATAAGCGATCATAGGATCAAAATTAGAAAATTTGATGGTAGGATTATCCTACTTCTCAAAAAATTCTCCTCTACGCAAAACAAGTTATGTATATCCCTTTCTCCTAGTATAGATTCTAATTTTTATGAATGATCAAGATATTTAGTGTCTTGATATCATGGATCATAAGTTAGAGTAGACTCATGAACTCATAGGTCATATTGACTTAAAGAATTTATCTCTTAAGAAAATTCACTTTTTTTAAAGTCAGCATGATCTATACTTGACACATATGATGACTCTAAAAGAGTGTCATCATAATGCAGATAAATAAGCATAGATATAATTAATTGGTGACTCTAACTCCTAACTAAAGGTCCAAGTAAGAATGCAAAAGTGTTAGCAAAGAATGTATGAAGAATCATTCAATGCTTCTCAAAAAAAAAAAAAAACTTAATTGAAATATACTTCAAAACATTATCACTTCTTAACATTAAGACAAATACCAAACTACATTTTCACTATTTAATAAAATTTACAAAAAATAAATTAAATATATGATTTTTTAAAAAAATAGACAAATATATATATCAAATAAAATATCAATAAAAATAAATAAATTATCATGTCATAGTTCTAAAAGGTCTATACATATCTAAATTTATCAAATAAAATAAGTTTCTAATAATATTTCTTGATGTATCAGATACAAAATCTTAATATACTTTTCTAATTGATATGTTTCTAATTCAATAAAGGCGCCTCTTGATGCTCAGTCCATAATCTTCATCATATCTAATGATTAATGTTCAAGTTGCCAATACACAATCAATAGATCAATGAAAATCAAACATTTAGAGAAAATAAACAATTGACTAAAAGCTGAACAAACCCAACCTCCAAAAAAATATTACGAAGGGCACGGACATGTTTGATTATAATTAGAATGAATATTTATTATCTAATTAATATTAATTATCATTGTCGAGTCTCAAACCTAAGATATAATATTCTTAGACAAAAAAACTTATGGCATCAAGATATTGCCTCGGTAAAATTTAAAGACAAATAAAACTAAAAATAATAATACTTAAAATCAAAAATGTTAGGTACATTACCCTTATCTAACGAGCAAATAATAATTAAGATAACTCCCATATTATCTGGTCCCATCAAAGAACATAAAATAAAATATAAAAACTAAAAATCATAGCACGTCGAGTTGATATCTCTTTAAGACATTCATGAAAATATTCGCTAGCTTCTCTATTGTCTAATTATATGTTATAGTAATTATCTTATTTTGCATCTTCTTACTGAAGAAAAAGTAATCCACCTCAAACTCGATGTACTTTGTCTATTCTTAAAATACTATTTTTGATATTATATTTCTTAATGTTTGACGAACACAATAAAGATAGTGAAGAGTGCGAATGCATACTCAGTTTTCAATTTGAACCTTGTCTGTATACTAAATATCAAAAATATTTTTTGATACTTAATTTTTCAAGAGACAATTATATCCAATAAAATTTAAAAATCCTATCATAAAACTACTCTTGGTGCATTTTGATGCCCAACTTGAATCTTAACAATTGACTAATTGTAAGTATTTATAATCAATAAAAGATATCTCAAGTTCTAGAGACTTCTTCACAGAACTCAACAGACAAAAAACTATATCAAGCTGAACTTATCAAGGAGAAACTAAAAAATAACTCATTATATTAACGGCATATATTATATATTTTTTGATCATAGCCAAATAGTTAGTATTTTTTTATGATTCTCCTATAAATAATAGAGTCAAATGAATAAAACTTAATAGAAGTCAAATCAATTTCGAAATCTATATAAATATCACCTAAAGAACAACTCAAAAAAATAATATTTGTAATAATATCAAGTGCACAACTCTTTTGTGACAAGATAAAACTCCTCGTAGAATAAACAACATTTATGCCAAGAAAATATATGAGCCTCCCAAATTCTTTTATCTAAAATTGCGCCTGAATATACTAATTGAGTAAGATTATTTATAACTTGTCATCTCACAAAATCAGAATATCATCCACGATTAAGTAAAATCATTTTACTATTAGGACTCTTCAAAAAGAAAAAAAAAATCAATCATATATTTATTTAATTCAGATGAAATAATTATTTGTGAAAAACTCATAAAACAAATTTTCAGTAACATCATGTCATATAATATCTTTTATAATCTACAAACTATATATGAGTGTTCTACTCAAAACTCTAATTGTTGCTCCATATATACATCCTCATCAATGTCAACATAAAAAATATATTTTTTATGTCTAACTGATATATTATTCAAGTGTGAAATGCCATAAGAAAATTAAAAATACATATTAAAGATATCTAGAAAAGTATTTTGTATACTTCTCTCTAGTAAGTATCATGGTGTATAAATTCTATGAGAATCATGGATGACTTTGTAATCAACATGTCTTTCTCATTGTCCTGTGATGCTCTCAATATCATTTCCAAAAACAAAATCAAACTCTTTGGTATGTCGTGTCCTCCTACAATTAGTACATTTGACTAAATCTCTTGTCCATATACTTTTACTACAATGAGTACATTTGACTGTGACTCTCATCTATCTATTTCTATTGTAACAATCCATATATACTACAAAATTATTATTTCTCCAAAAAAAATTATACTCAATTTTTTTTTTTTTGGTTTAAAACAATCTGGAAAAATTACTAAAGGTTTTCTACATGTCACCTAGAATAAACGCATTTATGATTTCTGCATGTCACCACCACAGGAATCACCATGCTCTTTGTTGTGCTCACCACCTAGAATAAAGTGTCACCACCACACACTTTACTACACCCAATAGTGCATACCATAGTGTGACCACCACGTGTCCAACCATGGGCATCAAATGTGCGCCACTACACACTCTGTTGTGCACCACCACATGCATCTATTGTGTCATTGTGTGCCTATGCACACTATAGTCACACATAGTGAGTGTGCAACTACTATTGACAAAAAATAACAAAAAGGAGGGTCAATTAACCTACCTCAGATACTATGCAAAATTTAAAAAAAAAATACAACTAAAAACAACACTCAATATCTAAAATATCATGCACAAGACCCTTATATAACAAGTAAAAATAATTTTGATAACTCATAAGTTGAATGTTCTCATCAAACAACATAAAATAAACTATAAAAGTTAAATAAAATCACAATAACCTCCAATATATGCATCTTATACAAGGATTTCTCATGTAATCATTCATTCTAGTATTATTCTCGCCCATATATATTTAATTTCATAATACTTATAAGATTCAATATATTAATATTTGTGTAAATGCATATAAACTTATAATATTTTTTTATTAAGTTTTTTTAAAAAAAAAGCACACATATATACTAAAATTAAGGCAGCCCACAAACGAAGTCCTCCAAAACAAAGAAAAAAAAAAACAAATAACACCATAAAGAAACAAACTAAATATCAACACTTACAATAACAAGTACATTTGATAATCATTGTGTGAATTGTTAACCCATGATATCACATTCCAAATATTTTGTAGTGAGTAAATCATTATTTTCATTATTAATTTTATCATTAAATTTATTATATGTCAGCATACTATTAATGAATGATAATAATATTATTATATGAATTCAATATATTTTTTTAAGAACAAATTCATCACTATGGTATTGGTATAATATTATCTAATGTGATTAATATAATGTAATCACTAATATTGCATACAATACATCAATAATATGTTGAGAAATTTCTGTTATTATATTCATATATGGATATATGTTTTTAAGTATATGAAAATACACACACATACACATATATGTATACATATTATTGGATATAACATATATGTATAAATGTAAGTAAATTATTAACATATATTTTTGAGTATGAGAAAATATGATAACCTAAAAATATACTATACAACTATTTTTTGAATCAATGTGCTTTTCTTCAACTACATATTTTTGGGTTCTCAAATCCCAAATATTTTGGGAAAAATACATGAAAATAATTTTCTTTTTTTTATTAAATATATAAAATCCACCTATTTCTTTAATATTATATCATTTATATGAAAAAAATATCATTCATTCAAAATTATATTCTATTTTAATTCAATTAATAATGATGAATATTAAAAAAAAATTAGACAATACATACTACAATAAATTTAAATATTAAATTAAAATTTTGTTATTTTATTATATCAAATTTAATTTTGTTGGAGTGTTTAGGTCATATTTTTCTATCTTTATGTTTGTGATAAGAACACCCGGCTCGTAGATTATCCTAAAAATTTTTATTTCTATTTCATATCTTCAAGTTTCCTTAGATTTATTGTTGTATTGAAGCAAGGTGTTTTTATCATTAGATTTTTTTTTTTTGCATTATTTTCATCATTAGATTATATTAAAGCTAAGTATTTTTTTTTTCATCATTAGATTATTTTTTTTTATTTTTTTTGCATTATTTTGCAAGGTGATATTAGGGCGAAGTATTTTATTTCTATTTATAGTATTTATTATGATTATATTATCTCATTTTCATCAATAATTTACATCATTAGATGTTAGCTCAGCCAGTTTTTTGTGGGCCACACAGGGGCACCAAGCTGGGTTAACAGAGATAAAAAAAATGGGCATCTCGGGCATGGCCCGGGCATGAGCAGTGCCTAGCCCGACACCATTCAAACCTAGGCTAGCTTGGCATGACTCAGGCTAGCTTTGATTTGGTCGAGGCTACCTTGATTCAGTCGAGGCTATTTGTGAGCTGGCGTAAAGTGTCGTGTTGTGCCACATGTTGTGGCATCCAGGCTAATCCTCTCGGCCTGGTACACGTATAACCCATGCTATAGGCCATGCCTGGTTTACTTTTTGTTGGTCTTGCAAAGAGCCATAACAAAGTCATCCGAACCATTTTCCACCCCAACATACTGCCATAACATGCCAGTGCAAGGATGCTAGCTTGTGCTATTGTGTGACACCCTCACCAACACTGGTGTTTTCTAGAAATTAGGGCTTGTTTTGTGCAAAATCTATTCAATTAGGGTTTATGATTTCAGACACCATGATAATTGACACAAAGTTCAACAATCACATGTTATCACTAATAATAAATTATCAAAAATTCTTCATTATTACAACATTAACTTTGACGCTAATTTATTTCAAATATTTTTTTTTGAGTTATATTTATAAAAAACTCAATTATAACATCATTTTATAATCCATTAATATTATTTAATATGGAATAGAAAACTTTATTCCATTTATTAGAAAACTCAATTATGATCTAATTTCTTTAATTAGATATTTTACTAGATACTCGAGTGTTTTTGATTTATTACTTGTTTATTCTCAATTTTGCTATAGGTATCTAGTCAAGCTGAGAATTTGAAATCTCAATGTTTGGATAATATCTCAACTTTAACTTATAAAAAATATCAGTTAAGAAAATATATTAGAACTTTTTATGCTACTAGACAAACTTGTATGAGAAAGAAAATATTTGACTTGATACATTCAAACATATGAGAATTTAATATAAATAAGCCTTAAAATTAATTATGATATCTTATTGCTTTTACTAATGATTATATATGTTTTTCCATTACATAGCATAATTTTTTTTCTATTTCTCAATTATTTCATAAAAAATAGAAGTGTTAAATGGGCCGGATGACGCGGGCCCAGCCTGAAACCCAGCACGGTTCAATAGAGCCCGGCCCAGCACGACACTCTACAATATCATGCACAGGCCCGTGCCTGGCGAATCCTGGGCACGAATCATGTCATGTCATGCCGAAAGTATTCAGCCCATGCCGAGCAGACCCTCAACATGAATCATGTTGTGCCATGCCGAGGGTATACAGCCCATGTGCCATGCCAAGCATGGCAGGGATACCTGGCACGTGATCACAACACGAGTGATCACACACCGAGCGAGACCCGACGGGGGGACAACACAGCAATGCTCAATGGCTTGGTACACCCGATGGGCGACGGTGATGCGGCACACAAAACCCTAATTCCCTAAAAAAACCTCGACCCAACCCAAACTGCCCAGCCTGAACAGCCCCAATCCTAGTGGATTTCAGGCCACGCCAAAAAAAAACCTCATGTGCCATGCCAAGCCTGCCCTCCAAAGAATCATGTCGTGCCTGGCACTACACGGCAGCCCGGTTGAGCCCAAAAAAATGGGTTGGGCTGCTCCGACACATCCCATTTGACACCTCTAATAAAAAATAAAAAATTAATTTAATAAAACTATAAAGATTATCAAAAATGACAATACCTTTGAGTATATATATTTGATAACTTAAAATACTTATTGTATAATTCATAAGATTATATATCAGACTTCATATACAAATAAATCCTATCAAATATAATTATAAAAAAAAAAAAATAAATATTTAATAGAAATAACTAAAACACTTCCATATGACAGAAATATTACAAACAAATCACTCAGATATTGACATTTCGATCACTTTCCAAAAAGAATAAATAAGCATTACTTAGCACCCAATCTCTTAAGTTTTGATTGTCCCAAATTTTATTGTTTAGTTTTTGACAAATTAATGAAAGATAATCACCGAAAGGCAAATATATAAAATTTTCATATTTTGTCATCTCATTTCATTTAGTCTACACAAATATATTAGAGATTTTTTGTTATTTTCTAAAGGCATTTTATTGATAATATTATTTTATTATTATGTACATTAATGATATTATAACTAAAAATAATAATAAATTAGGAATCAGCTAACTTAAAAAGTATCCTTAGTTATAATTTCAGACGAAGAACCTCATAGGACTCATATACTTGGAATCAAGATGACCTGCTCTAGAAAAGACATTATGTTGTCATAGAAGATGTATGTCATTGATACACTTACAAAAGCTAATTTGTTGTATTGTTCTTCGGCAAATATTCTTATTGACCAAAATATTTATTTTTTATCAACTTTACAAATTTTAAAAAATTATAAGAAAATTAGCTATCTGACTATTAACACATTATATATAATTTATTAAAAAATAAAATAATTAATTATTTTCTTGATTCTCTTCAAAAATTTCACCTAAATACAACTCTTCACATACTGAGGTATATGAAGAAATCTCTAAGAGTTGAGATCTCTTTCAACAATTATGAATACTTATAGTGAGCAGGGCATTCATAATTAAGTTGCACACCATCTTGCGCAAAGAGAATGACCACCATTAATTTTTATATTTTTCTTGGGATCAATATTATCTTTTAGAAAAGTAAGAGGCAAATAGGTGTATCGAGATCAAATACAAAAATATAGTTAAAGGTGATGACGATGATTGGTTGCGAGATATTTTCAATTCAACATCCACTCAAGAACATCGAACATCCACTTGAGAACATCGAGCATTCACTTTCTTCTCTTACTACTTTTTACTATGACAATCATGCAACAAATTATACAATCTACAATTCAATATTTTATGAGCGAAAGAAGTACATAAACGTGAACTGATTCATTCTCATGGAGAACATTTAAATGAAGCTATTATCACAATTTATGTCTAGTCAACAAATCAGCCAACATACATACATCTTCACTAAGTTCTTCAAGATGCCTCATATTACCTTTTTTTTCTGTCCAAATTTTGTGTTTCGGATCTTTAGCCACTAGCTTGAGAGAGAATATTAGAGATTTTAATTTTCAATTTATTTATAGTTTACCATATAAGGGCACCAGATGTACGTTATTATTATTTAAATTTTTTTTTTTTGGAGATTTTTATTTTTATTTTTTTAGCTTAATTGTTCAACTAAAGGGAAGCAACATAGAGCAGACACCATGACAATTTATTTAATTAGAATACTTGGTACATAAGATGCTACATTACCAGAATACCAGGGAAGAAAAAGAAGTTAACAACAAACTAATAACAAACCTGATGCACTCATTCTTATCAGAAGCAATTACAATGGGTGAGAAAGGTTTGAGCAGAACTGCCTTTCCTCCTGCATCAAACTTTGTATCCCAACCAGCAATTTCGTCATGAAATTTTGTAATAGCTGGATACCAAAGTTAAAATTTCATCAGCTCAACGAAAAAATGCATATTAGTCATGAAAACAAACAACAAAACAAAGAAAAAAAAAAAATACACACAAGTATGGTGACACTTTGAGACGAGCTCCATCGAAAGTTTCTCTCTTTCCTGTCTTCTAGCTAATGTCTCTTCTATATCATCTGCTGCATTAAGAAGTGGTCGTGAGAAGTGACCACAACTCCAATTGTAGATGACTGACTGTGGAAGTGACTGCTGCTCAGAGCTCGCAGAAGACCCACTTGAGTTCAGAAGTGGATCTGCTAGCCCAGAATCTGGATTATTAATAAGGTGAGGCCTGAAATCCAGAGAACAAACTCTGCGAATTCCTGTCAGATAGCTTCCTCGAGGAGGACTCACTGGAGGCGTCCTAAATGTTAAAGGCAACTGCCCTGCTAACAACATTTCAAAATGAACAAAAAACATGAAATCTAAGAAATTGCAAGTTAAAGTGCAGACTTTACAAATCAAAGAAACCATGAACCAAGGAAGCACGGACACGGCTCCCTACAGCCGTGTCCACGTGTCCGACACTCGGACACGTGGACACGGCACGAATACGGCACAGATACGTATCCAATAAGCCACGTGGCGTATCGGATGGTTGCGTCAGCGCCGTATCCACGTCTATAGTACCCGATGTCCGACGACGTCGGTGGCCAGCATTGGCCACTGGCAGGGGGCGGGCGCAATTTGAGGGAGAGGCAGGAGCGGGCACGATTTGATGGGAGAGGAGGAAGAAGCGGCGCGATTTGTGGGGAGAGGCAGGGGCGGGCGTGTTCTAGGGGAGAGGCAGGGGTGGACGGGTGTGATTGAGAGGAGAGGGGCGGGGGGGGCGTGATTGAGGAAAGAGGGGCGGGCGGGCGTGATTGAGGGAAGAGGCAGGGTTGGGCGGGCGTGATTGAGGGGAGAGGCAGGGGCGAGCAGGCGTGCTAAAGGGGAGAGGCATGGTCATAAAATAAAATATTTTTATAAAATAAAATAAAAAATATATATTTTTATATAATATAATTATAAAATATTATTTTATAAAATAAAATAAATATAAATATTATATTATAAAATAAAATAAAATATTTTTTTATAAAATAAATAATATATATTTATTATATATAATAAAATATTTTAATTTAATTTAATTTAATAAATTTTATAAAATACCTATTATTTATAATTTATAATTTTTATTTTTATTTTTTTATTATGCCGTATCCTAGCCGTATCCGTATCCTAGTTTTTTAAAATTTGCCGTGTCCCCGTATCCTGCCGTGTCGTATCCCCGTGTCCGTACTTCTTAGGCATTAACAAAAAGATGAAAACAAAAACACACACACACACACATGGGCACGCATGCGCACACACACATAATGAAGAGTGTAACCCAACAGCTTCATATAAGAATTACAATCAACCATAGGGATGAAATATGAGTGAGAACACACACAAAGGGTAGACGAGCATTCTAACAAGGGTGACAATGGGGATGAAAGAATCACCTGAAGTTATGTCGAACCACGATGAGGAACGAGCTAGAAATGCCAGACTTTGATTTGGAGACAAAATTTTGTGTTCCCGGGGATGATTAGAGCTACCAGGGGAGTTGAGACGTTTTGTTAGGACTTGCTCCATGCCGATTATGGACACTATTTGCTGACACATGCTCGCAATGTATGGAGATGGATCCTTCGATAAAGAACACATAGTTAAAATACACTGGGAATAGACTATATTGGCCATTGACTTGTGCCTTGAATGGTTGAGATCGATTGACAGGATGGAGTCTGAAATCTGAGAAGAATCATCGGACGGTGGGGATCCAAGCAAGATTCCAGATGGACTACAAGGGCTGCTGCTGGTACTTGTAACCCTTCCATCATGAACTACTGATTGGCCGTCACTGCCAACTCTGAGAAGGGATGCAATTTGGGATGAAACTGTGCTCTGAATTGGTTGGCTCTGCTTAGCATATCCACTTCTATGGCTTTTCACGTGGGAGACGGAAGGGAATGAATTCAGTCGAGTAATAGAACAAGGCTTCCAATATGATGCAGACACAGCCTTCACTTGCTGCCTATGGTGACATGTGAAGCGCCCAACAGCTGCGCAAGTTCACAAAATTAAAGATAGTTTCCATTGCAAGTAAATCTAGTACCATGCTAATTGGGTTAATTCAATCATAGCAATTCTAACCATGAATGAGTTCGCTTTCTTTCTTTTTATTTTACAAGCAGTTCAATATTTTGTGAATATAATCATCTCTTTTATAATTTTACAAGTACTAAGGTTATATAGTTAACAATTTAATAATTACAACAACATTAGAAAAACTATGCTCATGATGATGCTAAGCTTCATCGATCTAGTCTTCATACTATAATTTATGTCCTAAATGCCCCTACTACTATTATATTATGATGAATTCGCGGCTGAAAAATAATTCATCCTTATAATATTGATGTTGCCAGAATGAAGATCATACCAAGTGCACAAAGTTCTCGTGTTAGCAAAAGATATATAAAATACTAATATCTTGACAATATTAACCCTGAAATTCAAAAAGACTATATATAACTAGTCTCGAACTTGAGACCCACCATTAATAATGTAACTACAAAATATTACAAATTTACTATATTTTTTGAATTATTAGTATTATAATGCATGCATTTAATATGAGATATTTGAAGCAAGCAAGTTATAAAAATAAATATTTGAGACCCATTTAATTTGATTTATACAAATATTTTGGAATTCAATAAATAACTCATAATAATTTTTAATATTTTATTACTTTTATCAATGAATATCTTGATATATATATATATATCTAACAATTTAAAAAACAAATAATTTTGACATTTAATTATTTTAATAAAATAATCAAATAAAATTTAGTTATGACATCAAAATCTTGAGTAACAATAAAGCACTTGTGTTGATACACATTCTCAAGATGGAGTGCCAAAAAGAAATTATATAACTTATAATTTTTTTTTGAATAAAAAAATAATTTTTTTTTATTTTTTTCAATTAAAAATAAGGTGAAAATCCGACGGCCATCAAATGTTTGCCTAAAAGTAGTTGAGAGCAATTTGACAGCTCATATTAATAAAATTTTTAATTTTTTTTTTCCACCATGATAATGAAAGATATTGTCCCGTCATTATCTTTTTCAAGCCTCGGGAATCCAAAACAATCAAAAAATGAACTACTAATAAAGCATGTCAATATTTAAAATTTATGCTGCATAGCTAATTATTAAAAATCAATCATGCGACCACACCACATGTCGTGCCTACATGTCTTCCATGAAATGAGGTATGACAAATGTCAACCCAATACAACACAAGTCATGCCACGAGCTGACATGACCACAATCTAGGCATGATTTTTGACCTTGACGTGCCAGGCATGGAACAACTATTCTGGATCATATCTCAAGTCGTGCCTGTATGACTCGATCCACTTCACACTTCTAATTGGATCTAATACACTCAATCATAAAAATACCTATTAGATATGCGACTAGAGAGAATTAGATATTCAATTATCTTTACTAAAAAATTAATTTAATAAAAATATTTAAAAAATAAAAAATAATATTATAATAAAAAATATACAAGACATATTCAAAACTTAGTATAATGATAACAAAATTATATACAAGACTCTATATGACAATTCACACCCATAAAATTGAATGACTAAAAGTAAAGAATATATATCTAATTAAGATAGCTAACACACACATGTTTAGGAAGAGTATTTTAAATATTTTTTAAGAGATATAATTTTAAATATAAATTATCTCACCAATCATATGTCTACTTATGTCTTTTTTCAACATGTGACCTTTTAGATCGTATATTCTCAAAAAGAAATTAATTAGCTTATCTCTCATAATTTTTGAGAATATTTATTTTATCCATGATATCAACCTAAGACAAAATAAGTTGAAACCAAATACTTTGAAATGTACCTTCCTTGAATACTCCAATAATAATTTTACTAGAAACAAATAAAATTTTAGTATGTGATGGTGGTAGCTTTTTTGAGCAAAAGCCATTTTTAGGGAGCCAAATATATTTGGACTCATTATTTTTTTCTTATTCATCAATAATATCTCACTTGGACCTCTAGGTAGAAAAAAAGAGTCACTCATACGGTACATTTAAACTTGTTAATTTACATTTTGATGAATACTCCAATGAAATCATCTTAAATATTAACAAGTACAAATAATGTTAATTCTAGAAAAAAACAAAATTTCCCAAAAAGTGAAATTTCACTCAAGTTTGGATAACACATTGGTTCGCGAGTGCACCCTAGCCCAAACTCATGATGAATTGGAGACTAGAAGACTTAACCATTCAAGATAAAAGGGCAACACAAACACAACTTGCTCAAACAATAAACAATTCTATTGTGGAGTTAGATGACTCTGTTATCGATCATTCTAGTATTGACCTTCCAGAAGGGATATAGGAGTTATGCTCAAAACTCGATCTCACTTGTATTATAATAAAAACATCTCTCTTCCTTCACTTCTTCTACAATATTTCTTGAATATATTAAAATACTTGTCTTTGTCTTAGATATTACCTCATTCAATATAGCATCAGGTCGTATTAAAATAGATGAAAACTATTCACTTTAATGGGACTTAAAAACTAATATCATGACCTAAAAAAAACATATTGATTGCAAGTAGATTTTTATTGTAAAGATATTACCAAATAATAGAATTCACTTGGATATTTGAAGTGGATTACTAGAATACTTTCTTTTCAGTGTTAAAGAAGACCATACGAATTCTTACTTCACTAATAATATCTCACAGGCATTGAATATACTAACTAGATGTAAAAAATATCTTTCTTCATACAGATCTTATGGAGATATACATAAAGTAATGATCTGAATTTCAAGTAGCACAATCAAATATAATTTATAAATTACAAAAAATATTATATGATTTAAAGTAATCATTGAAAAACTGATATTGAATTTTCACAGGCAATCAAATTTTTCTAGTTACACAAATATGTCACATTTTTCTTCATTTTTTTAGAAGAGTTGTAATAATATGATAATTTTATTTATTATGTACATAAATAATATTCTAATTATGAGAAATCATGACTTGATAATTAAATAACTTAAAAAGTATATTCAATCATAGTTGGAGGTATCAAACATGCCTTATCATGCCGGCACAACCCATTTTTCTAGGCCAGTTCAACCCACCATGTCGTGCCCAACACCAGCACAATTTTTAGCATGGGTCATTCCATGCCGGCACTACTCTAAAAATGGTAGCCCGACATGGCCCATTGGCATGCGTTTTACCTAGATCATGCCGAGTCAGGCCCGGCTAGGCTAGCCCAATTCATTCCAAGCAAGGTATGGTTCAGTCTAGCCTAGCTTGAATAATGTCCAAGATAGCATGGGTCAAGACTAGACTAGCATATTTGGAAACTCAAGCAGAAACTGGCATGCATGAGCCATCATGTCGGGTCATGCCATGTCTTACCTCTCATACTAGGAACTCTAGCTGATTATGGCCCAAACCTTGAAATAGGCCAGCCAGAGGCTGGTTCAAGCACAACTCTAACTATGTCGTGTTGTAGTTAGTAATGTATTTCTTTATTTTATTTTTATTTATACATTATGAACATGAGCATCCAACATAAGAGATGCCTTAATTTGATTAGACTCTTATATAAGGACTTAGTTTGTACATTTCTTTATTATATCTTATTGAAATTTCTTTTTGAATCCTAGTGACATATGACCTTTTCCTTTCAACTGCTTTTGAGCCTGACAGATCTCATTAAGATATGAACAATAAGAAATCAATGTCAAATTCATCAAGCACGCAATAAAAAGAATAGTCCTACGAGAAACAAGGCAGCTGCTGCAGATACAATGCTTTTGTCCTATTTTCTTATTTTTAAATGGAGCAACCAACCTGAAGTCTAGCTTTATGAATTTTTTCTTTAATATATACTTGAGGTTTTTGTCAATATCTCATTAAAATAATAGTTGTACACATTTTTATTATTCTGAATACTATTACATGGTAAAAAAATTCAGTTGTGCAAACTCAAGAAGTGGGTATGCAATGTCTGTGTGTGTGTGTGTGTGTGTGTGTGCATATATAAAGTGTGTAATGTTGACGCACAATACATCAACATAGTGGCAGTGTGTGTGCGTGCGTGTGTGTGTGTGTGTTTGATGATGCCAACCCATTGTTGGCCTCGTAGGTGTGCAACATCGATGCCCACTATCCTATTTTACCTACCCCGACTCTTGGTCCTTGATGCTCATATATGGGCCACGAGATAACATAAGTTGGATATGGGGGGGAAGAAAGGATGAGGGGACAAAAAAAAAAGAGAATGATACAGTAAGGGTCATTTTCAGTGATCTATCTAATACATAGAGAGGGTAGAGATATTAGTCATTTAATAAGAAAAATAATTATTCATAATAACATTATTTACATCTTTCTCAATAAATTATGATAATAACTCTTACATAGTAATTGCATGATAACAATATCCAACAAGCTCACTGGTCTCTAGCTGAAAGTATTTATAAGTCAGTCAATTCAAAAAAAAAAGAAAAAAATGGACTTATAATTTTTAATTGTACTATGAAAAATATCAAAAAAATATAATATGTTATTTTATTTCTCATATATTATTTTATTATCGTATTAGTATTCCAACCATTAACAAGAACATTAAATGGAATACAATAAAGTATGAATAATGAAAACTAGTACACAAGGATCACTTTTGTTTGTAAAAAAATAACTTCAATTAAAAATATAAATCAAAAAAAAAAAAAATACATTATTATTTAAATGTGAAAAATATTTCTTCACAGCAATCACTTTTGTTTGTAAAAAAAAAAACATCAATTAAAAATATAAATCAAATATGACATAAAAAAAGATTATGACTAGTACACAAGGAACCTGCCTAATGCGGGGTGTAAGAGAGGTTAATATTTCATCTAATGAGCCTAGCACCCAAAATCTATCATTCTTGGACGAATACACTCATTATAACAATAAGACACGACTTCTAAATCAAATAAATAATAAATTATAATTAAAATTAAATTTTGCCTAATTAATTTAACAAAAAATGTTACTAATAGAGTTGAATGAAAAAAATAAAATGAATCTTTGCCGAATTACTCTATCCTAAAAATATAAAAATAAAGTTGAAGGAGAGATATAAAAATATTAAAAATAGAGTTGAAGGAAAGAAAAAAATAAAATTTTGCCTAAATAATTTAGCAAAAAAAGTCAAAAAGAGCGCTGAATGAAAGATTAAAAAACTCATATAGTCAACTTCGACTAGCTCAACATCAAAACTTTGCGACAATAATAATGATGATGATAGCATTTTTTTTTTTTTTTTTTTTTTGCTCATGCAATTGCAGTACTACCATGACGCGCATACCTACAGCAACTTCAGCCCGGACAAGCGGACTAGCATCCGAAACAATGTTCAGAAGGCTTTCAACTAAACTTATTTCAAGTTCTAATTTTTCATCATCGTCGCCTGCCCCATTTGCCATACCATCTCTGCATGGCTCACTGCTAACATCAAGCAAAGTGCCCAGGGCAAATACAGCGGAAGCCCTGACCTGGAACAACAAATTGGCCTGCCATTACAGAATGGGATAGAAAGAAGGCGTGCGAAAAGCAAAGGAGCATAACTGAAACTGAGTTTAGAACCTCTGGCTGGGGCTCCAGCAGCAAATGAGCAAATATGGCAGGAGCTTCTGCCTGGAAGCCTATCATCTGTGCCTCAGTGAATTTTTCCCACAGCTTCCCCAAGCAGAGGCAAAGCCACTGTAAAAAGAGGGGTTCAGAATGCGCATCATTCTTGATTGAACCCTGGAGGTGATTCAAGCACATATGAATGACTCCTGCTTCGACACAGGCTTCCTGCCCTTGTCTATACCCATCAACAATTGCAGTCAACACAAATGCAGCCATTGCACGCTGCTCTGGATAAGCTTCTGTGCTATCAAGAAATCTGATAAAATATAAATGCCCCCCATCCTTGACAAGGTCAACTTGGCAAGACTGGAATCCACAATAACAAGATTAACAATTACCCCTACAAATTTTGTAGCAAACACCACACACACACACACACACAATACACAAGCTAGTTGACATAATTTTCCCATAAAATTAGCAAAAAATTAAAAAGGTGTTACTAACAAGAGATGGAAAAAAAGAGAAACAAAAAGCAGTCTCACTTGATACTTTTCACTAGATGAGTCAAACAGACTATCAAAAGCAAGAACGAGCATGAATAAAAAGACTACACCAAAACTTATTTCCTAAAATTCTAACAAGAAAGAAAAGGATATTAGAGAGATGGAAAAGATGAGATGGGCAAGAGAATTTTTAAACACAGTAACAAAAGATGCCATTATCCCCTAATCTTGATCAACCTAATGCTGGTCGCCATAATAAACCCTATGATTTGTGTGTGTGTGTGTGTGTGTGTGTGTGTGTGTGTGAATTTTAGGGTAATTGTTTGTGTGCACTCTATAAGCACAATGCACACACAACTTATAGAAGAGGGGGTGTATTATCACTGTGTGCTACTGTTTGAAGTCATCGTGCACCCACTGTGTGCGAAATAGAATCAACACCATGTACCAAAAATTTACAATGGATGTGTGGTGGTTGCACCAAAATTCGGTGCAAATTGTACAAGTTTTCAGGCAATGCGATGGTTGAGTCCCCGAATCCGACACAAATCATGTAATTTTTTTGGGCCCCTTAAACCCTAACTTCGGAATAGTAGATTTGGGCAGAAACCCAAATTTGGGATAACTAATTTTTGAAAGGAAAAGGGATTTTTTTTTTTTTTTTAAAAAAAAAAATCTAATTTGAACTGAAAATCTAATTCAAGCAAAAAATTTGGACATAAAATATAGTTTGGAACAATGCTAATTTGATGTATTTAAATTTTAGATCGTGCATCAAGTATGAAAAAAAATATTATCACAACAAAGATAGAAGTAACATAGTCTCGGTTTGATATGTTCATTACAAAAGAACAAGTCACAATATAGATAATTAATAAGTATTATTTTTACAAAAAAAAAAAATCAAAAATTTTACCCAGTATTAATAGAGACATTATGACTATCATAATCATCCAATAATTTTCATTGAGTTCATCCAGCACAATATTTACTAAAATCAAATATGCAAAATTCTATTCTACGAAAGCATCAGATACTTTCCATTATTCGGGTATTATTTGTTTTATCGCTCGTTCTAATTATTTAGACTCCAAGATTGTCGATGCATGAGTCAGTTACTCACATAATAGGCAATCATTACCTGTTCACTATCATTATTTCTTTTTATGAGAATATTATTATAGTCAATGATAGACTTTTTAAAATCATTGAATATATTAGTACCCGGGTTTATTGTTTATTCTTAATCATGTTATAATTATTCTTGATTGTCTCATTAATATTTAATATTATCTTTCTAAGAAATCAATTTTTATTTTTATTATTTCATCTACTGATATTTATTTATAATATAATAGGACTCTGCAAAAACATTAAATTTATGATCGAGCATGATAAATTAAATTTTCTCTCCTATGGTAAGATTTTTCTCTAGATATAAGTATTTTGACCATTTACTTAGTTATTTTCAACTTAATCATCTATCAATAAGTTGAGAATATTATACTCTAGTATTAAGAATATTTCTATCCTACAAAATGAGACATGTCATTTAAAAAAAATATCTCAAAGCTTTCAATCTTGCCCAATAACCTGATGTGAGTAATAATTTATTAGATCTGATACACTTAAACATACAAGGACCTAGTAAAAATATGACTTGAGAGAACTTTAGGTACTTGATTACCTTTAATGATAATCACACGTGGTATATATAAATATTTTTTTTTCGTGATAAATGATAAGTCTTTTTTATTTTTCAAATATTTCATAAAATAATAAAAATTTATATGATAAAAATATTAAAAAAAATAAAAATTAATAATATATTAAAATACATGTCAGCCAAATTTAGAGCACACTATATGAATCATGAAATTATTGAAATTAGTGTAAACTCTTTCATATCTTATATCCCAAAAAATCATTTAGTTTGTCACTCGAGATTTTTAAAAATATTAATTTTGTCAATGATCTCTCCCCATAATAAACAAGTTAATACTCATTGCCTTGATATATGACTTCCTTAGATTTTTTAGAATCTAAATATGGTACAATTATTTTTTTATCAAAGACCAATAAAATTTTAATGTTTATTAATATTATTTTTTTTAGTAGAAATCATTTTTAGTAAGCAAGAGAAAAGTATCGATCCAAAAGATATATTTGGACTCATTACTTAGACCTCCAGCTAAAAATGAAAGTTACCTATCTAAAATATTTGAATTTATTGATTCATATTATAATGATACTCTTGTGGAGATATCATATGCAGCAAGTATAAATTTTGTTTGACTCTGAAAAAACCAAAGTTCCTTGAGAGAGAAAATCTATCTCGAGTCTAGATGATATAAATTCTAACAATTTTACTTCAATTCAGACTCATGATGAGTTGGAGAATAGAAAACTTGATCACCCATAAAATGAGGATCTATACTAAGAGGAAGATGCATATGCAATCTTCTCAGACTAGAGATGAGTCTACTAAAGAAAAATATGAAAATATAATTGTTCATTCTAGTTTTGACATTTCGATCACTTTTCAAAAAAAAAAAAACAGATGAATTACACTAAAGTATTGTCATATAAATATCTTCTCAATTTTTTTACTTCTCTTAATGAATTTAAGCCCTATAAGAAACCTTAAACTTTTCTATTTTTCCTTCGAATTTAATATTCTGAACTTGTACATATCAATTTGACGTGAGTATAATAGTTTCACGGTTTAATAATTTTTTTACTTTGTATTACATTATAGATGAGAGTACCCAACTTGTGGGTTACTCCAATGATATTTGCTAATTATATGAGTGATTTGTTAGTTTATTTTCATTATTAAGATTATTGAGTTTTAAATTTCTATATTAATCTTACTATACAATGTGATGGACAATGAACAATGGTCTAGAGCCATAATGTGATGCTTAATAATACTATCTAGTTTTCATTAGTTTTCATCCTATAATTTATAGTTATGATGATTAAACATATCCATAAAAATAAATAGTAAAATAATTTTTGATAAACATTTCATTTTTTAAAATTACCATAATAATATTACGTATAAATTAGTAATCTTATTCATATTCATCAAGTTTATAATCATTAGAACAAAACAATAATTCTTGAAGCACTAAAAAAATGCCATCAATTCTCTCATATTAAATTCATATTAGATGTTTTAAGGATAATAATAAACAATTGTTAAAACTGAAACACGAAATAAGATTATCTTTAAAAGATAAATAAATTATTTCACAAAATTACTCAACAAGATATATATTAAAAAGTTAAGTTTGAAAGAATTTACTTCCCAATATGAAAAATTGAATGTTTTATCATTAGGTAAGCAAAAAATTAAAAAAAAAAAAAAAAACAATTTGAACAAATGAGATTTTAATTTATTTATTCGAATATTTATGATATGTTGAGATTCAATATTTACCTATATTATTTAATAAGATTATAAATACTAAAAATATATAAACTTCATTTAATATAATTTTGTAACTTCAATTTATAAAAATAAAGGTAATGTTTAACTAATAAAAACTATTCACATTATAGACAAATAAAATTAATGAATCATATAATAAAATTTAAAATATAGTAATAAAAATAAGCTAAAAATGTAATTATATGAAAAATGTATTCAATTTTAATGCTATGTAAGCTCAAAAATATAAAAGTAGGTCTACCACAAGAATTATTTTCTAGCTTATACTTTAGATAAACACAAAAAGATTAAACATTTATATGCAATTTTTATTATTTTTAGAAGATATGATAAAGTTCCGCGGGATATAATTTGATAAGATATGATTGTAATTAACCTACTTTACTTTTAACTCTAAATAAGGAAGAATAGATAATTCAATTGCGATTGATAATTATATGATAATAAGTATTAATATTATGAAGAATATCTATGATAATATTATAATAAGTATTTTCAATGGAGAAAAATATCAAATAAATTTTCAATCTCAATATAATTATACGAAAGACAAGATATTTTAAATGAATTGATATGATATTTTCATAAAAGATATATCTTGTTATATATTATTCAGAGATAATTTTAACTTTATTATAGTTTTCTAATAATTTTTTTATTATTTTTTATTCTTTGATAGGAACAATAAACTTGTGGATTTAACTAATCACCTATGTTCATTATATAATTGTATTTAATGTATAAATTTTATTATAAATGTTATTTCATTTTTTTTTCCAAAAGGTAATGGTAGCTATTAGATATCACGTTCAATGGTAGGAGCAAAGGAACACAGGGCAATGATAGGAGACACACATGATGATGGCACCAAATGAATGCATAGTAGGCACAAGCATGTGCATGTCATTGAGGAACAACAAATGTACACAATGGTTGCACGTGGTGGTGGAGCAGCAGTAGATGCATGTCTTTTATCCTCAATGATGGACAAAATAAGTATTTTAAATAACAATGTAAAATAAACTAAACAATATTAATCTAAGATATATGATATTAAAACATACATTAAAAAATAATAAAATATGATATCTGATTGATGAAATAATTTATTATTGAAATCACATCTCTACAAAAAATAGTTTAGAATACTCTTCTCAAATAGAAACACCCAAGTCATCTCAATTAGTTTTCTTTTCATTTTTTCAGCCACATCATTTTATGAGGAAGTACCAACATAAAAAATATAGTATACAATCTTGTGATCCATAAAATAAATATTGAATTCATCTAACATGTATTCTAAAATATTTCGACTTAATTTTTTGATATTTTTATCAAATTTATTTTTTAGTATTTTAAGAAAAATCTCAAAAAATTAAAATCATCTGTGATTTAATTCAAAAAAAAAAAAATACTCATGTATATACCATAAACAATAAACGATAAAAAATCAAGTAACTAAAATCTTATCTAATCATATATCTACTAGATCCTAATATATTTGAATATATCTAATTGAATAAGTTCTTATATACACGAGATTATCAGGTATGATAGGAAATTTTAGTATACATTTTTTAATTACCACATTTTAAACACTATGGTACAAATATTTTTAAGAGTACGGTACAATATTCTCAACTTGATCAATAAGGAACTAAGTTTAAAACAAACAAACAAATAATATAAAAACTAAAATATCTATCACAAAATTTTAACAAATGAGATATTTTATATAATCCAGTTTGTTCAATCCTAAAGAAAATTTTACTGAGAGTATTAATCAGAGAAACAAACATCAGGATAAAAGACAATGAAATTGTCCAATTAGATATCAATTATATATGTCCAATTGACATATATATCAATTTTCCAATTAGTGCCAAATCATACAAAAAAATAATAATCATAAAATACTCGTTGAGATTAAAAAAATAATTGTCCAATTGACATATATATCAATTGGACAATTGAAATTAACCAAAACATACAAAAAAATAAAATGCCAAGTCAAATACTAAAATACTCAATAACTTTTGAAGGATTATCATAAAAAATCATAATATTCAATGAATATAAATGAAATATAATATAAAAAATAATCATATATAATATGAATATTTACTCATGATTCAATAAACTATAAGCGATAAGTGAGAGAAAATTATATGAGAGCTATAATACTTAAAAATTAGGAAAAGCATGTTAGTTCCCTATTGGGATGGAATCCCAAATATCCTCCTTTAGTGAGGATTATGATGGGAAGACTCGTTGAGATCACCAAGATGAGTCAATTAGTTTTCATGTATTTCTCAATATCATATAATACTCTTAATTTCTTTTCTACGAATAGTATTCAAAAATTATATATGATGTCTCATATTATTGTCGTGTATACACTAAAATTAAGCTCTCATACTTCTTCCTATATGATGAGAATCTCTCTCTAGGTTCAATATGATGTCCAAAATAAAAATCAAATAAAAAAGTAGTTTAAATTAGGGTTTTGAAGGCCCAATTTGTTAATGTCATCCAACTTACAACAAACTCAAACATCGGATCAAATAATTTCTTCACATTCCTAAAAATCAAACTTAATAAAATATCAAGTAAGTACACAAAAATTAAAGTCATAAAATTAATTAAATTTAATAAAAAATTTTATAATATTTATACCTAATTAACAATTTTTATTTTATGTTATATACAAGCGGAAACAAACAAAAAGAAATAGTTGAATTTTATACAAATTAATGAAGATAAAAATTTACATGAAATAAAAATATATAATAGTGAATATTTTCTTTTTTTTTGATATATTGGATAAAAATGATAATGCACTTGAAAAAAAAATTTAAATTGAAATAATTTACACTAATTCTTATTTTAAGATTTTTTTATGATTTTTTGTGAAATTAATAAACTAATATGTTTTTTTAATAATTCTAATGAATTATTTTCATATTTTTATTTATATTATTTTATTTTAAATATTTTACAATATTAATTAATTATATATTATAATGTTCAAAAAACTTACGTCTTAGCACCTTGAGGCTTACACATTGTCTCATGAACATAATAACGCCTTGCCTTATGCTATTGCCTTTTAAATTTGTTTATGACACAATAAATAAATATTTATCTATGAACACTCTAAACATTACATTGCACTTAAGTAAATATGTAATATTAATAACATATTTAACAAGCAAAAATATCACTAACTAAGTTGAGAATACTCTACCATAATCTTAAAGATATTTCAACCATAAAATATAAAGTATGTCAACTATGAATACTTACTACTAAAGCTTTTTATCTAACACATTAGTCTAATTTGAGTTGAGATTCTTTCAATCCAATACAGATAGATATATGGGAACCTAGTTGAGATATGATCAAAAAAAAATTAGGTATCTGATCACATTTATTGATGACTATATATATATACTTATATATATTTTTTGTGATATATCACATATTTTTTTTATTTTTAAAATTTTTCATAAAATAATAAAATCTCAATTAAATAAAATATTAAGAAATAAAAAAAATAACAATTATTATAAATATTTTATAATGAATGACTATTACTTTATAAGAAATGACCATCATTTATGTAAATCATTTGACTCGCACTATTACTTTTTGGTTTTTTCAGAGTTATAATATTTGGCCTTCTTGTAAGCTTATAAATAGGCTTAATCAGAGTTAAATATAACGATTCCTAATTTTTTTCTTTTTATTTCTTCTTTTTTCTTTATAACATATTATCAGCATGGATTTGCTCTAAATAAAGTAAAATTATATAATTTATATATATTACCTATATAATTTATATATTACCTATATAATTTCTAGAAAAAAAGTTATTACGAAAAAACTCTCAACATTCTCCTCTGGGTTATACCAGAAGACCATAAAGTCAATCAAGTCATATATATATATATATATAATCAGTCATTATAAATTATATAATTTTATAATGAACCAGAAATTCAATGACTCACAGATTTTCTCTTTGACATAACCGGCTATATCATTCAGGATCTTTAATGATAAAACATATCATAGAATAATCACTTAAACACCCAATAAATAAACAAAAAATTTTTTGCCCAATGAATTTTTTTATGATCCTTGTTCACGAGGTAAGTAAATAGTTATACCTGAATAATTAAATAATTTTTTTTATGATTCTTTTGCCCATTTATGTCTCCATGTATTGCATGGAGACATAAATGGAACTATTCATCCTTCATGTGAACCTTTTTGATATCTTATGATCCTTATAGATGTCTCCACTAAATGATCAAATATCTCTCTTCTTTTTACAAGAAATATGATTTTTGCCAGGCTGCTTGCACGAATAATCAAATTAAGAGCAAAATTTCATGATTATTCAATCAAAATAATAAGACTTGATAATACAGGTAAATTTACTTCATAAACTTTCAATAATTATTGTATATCAATTTGGATAGATATTAAGCATCATGTTACTCATGTTCATACCCAAAATAAATTAGCAAAATCATTGATCAAACTTCTTCAATTAATAGCTAAACTATTGTCATTGAAGATCAAATTATCAGCATCTATCTAGGGATATGTTGTTATATATCGAGCAAGTTTAATAAGAATTAGACCAATATCTAGATGTGTCAACCGAGCCGAGCCGAGGCAAGGCCCGATTCGGCCGTGCTAGGGCCGGCCCAGCACTGAAATTTTTTGAGCCCGGGCTCGTGCAGTGCAGTGTCGTGCCAAAGCCAACCATGCCTCGTGCCGTGTCTGGCCCAGCACGATGCCGTGCCGAAATCATTTTTTTTAAATTAGGACTACGGGGTACCAAAACCCTAATTATTTTTAAAATTAGGGTTTCGGGCGTGCCAACCCCCTAATTTTTTTTTAATTTAGGGTTTGGCCCAACCGGGCTGAACCCGGCGAATCGTGACGCGAGCCCGTGCCGGGCTGAACCACCACAAAATCGTGCCGGGCCAGGCACGGAATGATACAATAACTGTGTCATGACTGGCCCAGCACGAAAACACAGTCGAGCCTGAAAAAAATGAGCCGGGCCGGCCCGACACGTCCCGTTTGACACCTCTACCAACATCTTACCATGAATACTCTTCTTCACAACTTGTATTGGATAAATAATCAAATATTTCTCACTAATAAATTTTTGATTGTACAGTCCATATACCAATTACCCCCTACAACGTACCAAAATGAGTAAACAAAATTAACTTGAGATTTATGTTGGTTTATTTTTGTCATCTATTATAATAAATCTGAAATACTTAACATAAGATATTTTTAGAACCAAATTTATAGTTTACCATTTTAATGAAGTTGTATTCCCACCATTAGTAAAAGAAAAGTTGATTCTAAAAGAATAATGTGAAAATACTTGAAATACATTAATATTATCTCATTTTAACCCTCGTACAAATCAATATGAACTTAAAATTCAAAGGATAAATAATTTACAAAATCTTATAAATCAATCACCGAAAGCATTCGTAGATGTAAAAAAAGTGACAAAGTCACATATCCCAACTGTGGATGGATTGAGGTTGCTAAAGGGCAAAAAACAGATGAATCTAAAATACACTTAAAACATAAGAAACCAATTGGGTCAAAAAATATAACTCCTCGGAATAAAAGAATAAAAACAAAGAAAAATAATCTTCAAAAGACATATTGAACAACAAACTCCCAAAAAAGTACAAAATAAATAAATATCTCCAAAAGTGACAAAGATACCTAAAAATTATGAGATCTCTATAAGTTATGTGTACAAAAATAAAACAATTGGAATAATTTTGTTGTGCTTATGGATAATATCTTTGCCTTTCAAATGACCTTAAACATCATACAAAATGATGATTATCCTGATCCACAAAATATAAATGAATATAAATAGATAAATAATTGACCAATATAAAAAAAAAACTATGCAAATAAAATTATATTCATTAATAAAATGAGAAGTGGTTGGACTTGTAGTCCAAATGTCTACATGTGTAAAGTAAGTTGAGTAAAAATGAGTATTTGTACGAAAACAAAATAAAAAAAATAATATCATAAGATATAAAGCACAATTAATAGCCCAAGGTTTCTCACAAAATCCTAACATAAACTATAATGAAACATAATCACCTGTTATGGAGATAATCACATTTCAGTTTATTATAAACTTAGCAGTATCTGAAAGGCTAGATATGCATCTAATGGATATTATCACTGCTTATTTATATGGATTCATAGACAAAAATATATTGTATAAACATAAATATCCCTGAAAGATTAAACTATTTGAAGCAGTTAGTACAAAGCCTCGTAGCATATACTCAATAAAATTATAATGATATTTGTATAGATTAAAATAATCTGGACGCATGTGATACAATCGACTTGAACATGGCTTGAACCTAACTGAACACGTATTTTTAAATAATATATTTTAAAAAATTTAATTTATTAGTATATATAATATACTCAGTTAGAAGAATAATATGCTAATAACTCTATATGTCCATTTATTTTTATCAATAAATCAAAAAAAAAAAAAAGATTTATAATTATTTAAAAAAAGAATTTGAAATGAAAGATCTTTAAATAATAAAATTTTATCTCAGGTTATAGATCGAATATTTTTAAAATGAAATATTGATTAATCAATCAACATATATCAAGCAAATCTTGAAGCATTTGATATGAAAAAAAACGTATTTCAACCTTGTGAAAAGAATAAAAAATTACTTGATCCTAAAGTATAGCATCTTGGTGTCATTGGTGCACTTGTGTATCTTGTTAATTATACACAATCAGATATTACTTTATATGTTAATTTATTAGTCGGGTATAATTTACCTCCAACGAAAAGACATTGAAATGATATTAAACATATATTAATTTATCTTAATGGAACTACAAAAATGAGTTTATTCTATTCAAACGAGTTAATTTAAAAATTACCTGAATGTGTAGATGCGGGATACTTTCAAATCACATAAAGTCAAATCGCAAACCGAGTATATCTTTAATTACAATGAAACTACTATCTCATGAAGATCTATCATGCAGGCAATAATAGCTACATCATCAAAACATTCAAAATTGCAATTCACGAAACAAGTCATGAATATATTTGGCTAAGATAGATGATCCATCATTTTCAAGAATCATGTAGGCCCTCTTATGTCAAAAATAAGCCAACAATATTATTTGAAGGCAATGGTACATGCATTGCACAAATCAAAGAAGATTATATTAAAAAAGATAGAATCAAGCATATTTCACTAATATTTTTCTATATACATGAGCTTCAGAAGAAAGGTGAAATTGATGTACAGCATATACGATAAAGCGATAATCTAGCAAATCTATTTTAAAGTTTTATCAACCTCAACATTCAAGAAAATATTATATAAGATTTGAATGCACCAGCCTTAAAAAATTGACTTAAGAGGGAGCATGATTAGATATTAGTGCACTATACTCACTTTCTCATTATCTAAGTTTTAACCCATTGGGTTTTACTGGCAAAATTTTTAACGAGACAGTCCTAACAAAATACATGTTCTCTTATCATTCATTAGATTTTTGTCCTACTGAATTTTTTCTAGTAAGATTTTAACGAGACATGTTCTTTTATATTATGATCATTAAAGGGAAAGTGTTATAAATAATTTATAATGAATTACTATCATTTATATAAAACCTTTGATTTTCTCACCATGACTTTTAGTTTTCTTAGAGTTATAACTTTTGATTTTCGTGTAAGTTTATAAATAGGCCTAATCATAGTTAAATATTATGATTTATATTTTTTTTATTTTTATTTCTTCCCATTTCAATATAACAACAATGTATTAAAATAAATATTATACTAAATTATCACATATTGTATAGATCTTGAGATAATACACCAAACTTCATGTCTCAATACGCCCCAACAAAAAAAGTAACTGAAGAAAAAAATAAGCATCTGATTAAGACAACTCAGATATTTATATGTGAAAAAACATTTTAAAATATATTTGGTGAAAAATAATTTTTATCATAATCTACCGCATCAATTAGATATCAACTTATGTTCACTCTCAGCACATACTCTTCTAGATCTTACATACTAAAGATTGATTACTTAGCTTACGTCCTGAAATTATTAGTTGCGCACGTACTTATTTTATCCTCAATCACAAGATGAATCAAACTAATATATAGAGTATTTAATTATGTGTTTCTTGGATACACTAGTATTCAAAAAAGATATAAGTATTTCTTACTAGAAATTAGTAAGATTTTATTGAGCAGATATTGCACCCTAATCCATTACTCTTCATTGCTTACAATTTTATCTCGACCACCAATTAATAAAAAGAGTCACTCATCGACTACATCTAATCATGTTAGTACCGAGTATAATATTACTCCCAATGAATCATTATACAATCAATAAACTCAAATCATATCGACTCTAAAGAAAGAGATGATTCAAGAGTAGAAAAATCTCATTCATACTCATATGATACAGTATTACAAGGGTCTGCACCAATACAAACTAAAAAAATCAACAATTATGCTACTTGACCACTCGGGACTTAGAGTATATACTAAAAGAAAAAAACATGTCCAGCTTGATCACAGCAAAGATGAGCCAACCAAAAAACAAAAAAATTATGTAGTCAAACCCTATGATCTTGATCTTTCAATTGCTTTTCGAAAAGAAAATAAGAGTTGTACTCGGCATTTAATTTTACAAATTTTGTCGTATTCTTATTTTTTTTTCTTTTTTATTATTTCTCTTTATGATACTAGCAATCTCAAATATTCTTCAGAGATATAATATCATCAAGAATGACATAAAACCATAATAGATGAGATGCATGTTATTCATTCTAAAGGAATGTGAAAACTAGAATTATGACCTAAAAAATATGTTGTTAGTTGCAGATGAATATTTTCTATGAAAATAAATCCAAATGCAAAGATAAATTATTATAAGAAATGATTTATAGCGAATTCATATACTTGATGTAGACTATCAAAATAATTACTCTCATGTCCAATATGACCTTCATATGTATCTTTATTTCTCTTGAAATATCTTATAATTAGAGGATATAACAGTTAAGACATAAAAAATATATTTCTTCAATATAACCTTTAGTAAGAGATATAAAAGGAACATCCACCAGAATTTTGAGCAGTTGAGTTCGATATTTGCATATTATGAAAGACAATTAATAACCTAAAGCAGCCACTAAGAGCCTGTTTTGTAAGATTTTTATAAGCAGACACTTCATTTGAGCTACACATGTATTACTAATACTTTTTTATTATTCCAGAAAAAATCCTAATTACAAGATAACTTTACTGATTTTCTCTTTGAGGGTGCATATAGTAACACATGTATCATTAAATTTCTTTTTGAGAATTAAAGTAGCACATAATTCTCTCTCTCCTAGCACCTAGAAAATGTTGGATGATGATATGAAGAAAAACTTACACACAAATCTTTATCAAAGTTGGAGATAACAATATTAGCCAAATAGATCTAGTCAGGTCCTAGGATCAAAGGTTTGGCTAGGCACAATTTTGCCCATTCAAATAGTAACTAAGCTAGGTATGCCCGCCTAGGTTCAAGCCACAATTCCATTCAACTACTTCATCAAGGCTAACATTATGCTCAGGTATGATCAACCGCTCGGGCCTTAACAACTTTTTTTATTATTCATAAAAAAGTATATCATCAAATGCATAATCATAATTATTGATCCCAATCATACCATATAAACATATCAATTATACATCATAAATTATATGTCGCAGTCATTTCACTACATTTTTTCAATCGCAAAGAAAAAAGATCATTTCAATAATTAATAAACATTTTCACTCATTCATGATTCCTTTTTCAAGATTATATATTGACAATGAGAATATTAATAGCACAAGTATATGTATAATTAGAGCTATAAAATGGGTCGGGCAGTCAGGACACGACATGAGATATGACCGAAATTAACCATACTTGGCTTGGCCCAGCACGATCCAGAACCATGCATACACCAACTCATCCCAGTCCAAGGCACTGCTCATGCCATGCTAGTCCTAGGCCAATCGTGCCTCGTGTTGGGTCATGCATGACACGCGTGTCTAGCCCATTGGCACACTCCAGAGGCACAATGACCCATGACCGGACATGGATCACAGGTCACGGGACCGTGACTAGTCATTGGCCAGGCTCATTGACTAATCAATAGGCTCGGTGCCAACTTCAAGCAAGACAAGTCAGCCCATTGGAGGCCCTTGGGCACGACCTCCATATACATGTATCAGATTTTTCTTTAATTCTTATAAATCATTGCAAATCCACAAGACTCCAATAATCATTTTTGTACCAGGCAGATTTTCAGTTATAAAATAACTAAATTGCACTGTGATGCTAACATTTTTCTGTTAATAAGAACTATATCTTGATTTTCAGCTCTCATGATAAAGATTTGCATATTTTATTATTTTCACATCTCATCTTTCAATGGCATTCATGCCTGTGGCGAGACTACACAACCCTCGGTGCACTTTCCCTTTAACGATACAGGTTTGATATCCTGAAATGAACTAACTCATTGACATCCTCATTTTTTTGATCTCGCAGAAATCATCGATAGAACATGTTCTTATCAATACTATGAATACGCTGCACAGTAATGATATTTGATCTTCATAGCAGGCATGATATTCAGGCAAGAAAAAAAAGATTACCTTATCAAGTGCTAGAATTTTTGTCCATAAAAACACAAGAATTTGCCTAAGTTCGGGATTTGTTGTTTGCAAGAGCTTTAACACATAAGGGAATATTCCAACAGACAATGCCTACCAAGAATTTAACAAAAAAAAATAACACTTAATAATGACAAGTCACTTTCACAAGGCACAACCATGGATCACAAGCTTTAATGAAGGGATACACATTGCAAAAAAGGAGTGATAAATTACCAGGTGTACAGCCCATGCTCCCATATCAAGAAACCTACCAAGGAGTACCAGTGCTCGAAAACGGTGGTATTGGCTGAGTAGCACCTACAAATATAATTAAAAATATCACATAAGAGATGGTCAGAGCAGTCCTAAACAAAACAGAAAATGGAGCTTGGGAACACATTCAAAACAGCCATCCTTAAGAAAACCTTAACATGTTCTTATTAAGAAATTTTGAAATGATAAATGTAGAAGAAGAGAGTGTTCTTGTAATAAAAATGGAGAACCATAAAAAAAAAAAAAAACTCATCACAATGGCTCACACTCGTATTGAAATATAATATAGTTTATTTTATGCATTTACATTTAAAATGTATATATTATCGAGGATTAAAATATCAATTTCGATAGAAATATCAGTACTTGAATTTTACTGAAATATCAGATATATATCAGTATAAATTTTTATATGAGTACCGATGAATAATAAAAATATCAATTTTAACAAATACATCAATACTTGAAATTTACAGATATTTCAAATTATATATCGGTTGATATATCAGATATTTTCATCACTGAATATGATAACACAAGTATTAACACACAAGATCTCATAATAATTTAGAAGTTAACAATAAATGATTAAGAATATTGTTAATTTGGTATGATACTTAATCACTTGGAAAATAATTGTGTAGCATTCATATATTTAAAATCATATCTTAGTACAATGATAAAAATATTTTTATTTAAATAATAATAAATTTTGGATTTCATACACATTAGACATAATCTCTCTAATTTTCAGAAATAAAATTATCACGATTTTAACCTCTCACAAAGCTCGTGCTAAGCAAGAGCCTTATACACTATATATAGTCTTCACCTCTACAATTAAGATGTAAGCTATGGGGAAACATGGGTCGACAATCAATGTTACATCATTGATTACTGTTGTAAATCATTGAAGGGGGTTAATCACATGCACTCATCCGTACATTTTCATAACATTTTAAGCATATTATAATTTTTATAATATTTAACTAATATGTTATCCTCTTATCTGAAATGATATTTAATATAATAAAAAATAAATACATTTAAATATTATACTAAAAACTGAAGTCATTAGATCACGTGTTATTTTAGATATCACAAAAAAAAATTATATAATTTTCACTAATTCAATATTGTCATTTTTTAATATCATTGTGAAATAAGATAGAGTAATGACTGATGACTACATATCTTGACATATCATATATATTCAATAGATTACTCTATCATTTATCTTTAGCTAATTTTTTTTAAAAAAATTATCATCTCCAAATAAAATATGAACTTTCAATACCACAATTCTATTGTTCACTAAAAAAAATATCAATGCCAATTAGAAAAGTAATATTTAGAATTATAAACAAAATATTTAAAATTATAAAAATAACCAATGCCAAAAAAAAAAGTTTTTCTCCTTTATCCACTGAGATAGAAACAAAATACAAGGATATGGGTAGAGAATGGCTTCGAGCAGAAAAACTTAAGGCTCATATGCAGGCATCAAAATGTCATCCAAATAGCAAGGAATCCGACCTTATATGCAAGAACTAAGTGGCATCCAATATAATTATAGCAAGGAACAAGTTGACAGATATTGATTTAATTAAAGAAAATTGACACGAAAAAAAAATATCATTAATTAATAATAAACAATGTTAGCACATGAAAATCAACAAGCTCGGATGCTAATTTACTTGACATGAAAGTTTGCAACCAGTATTTTGATAAAGGATGTGGATACATAAAAATTTTAATAATATAAAGTTAAGACCAAGATTATTATAAAATATTCACCAAGTGAGAAAATATTAAGATTTAGCTTATACTTTTAAAATTGGAACTAGAATTCACAAAAATGACTCTGAAATATCAAAGAACATGCCTTGTATTATTGTGACTAAAAATCTCATGTATTCAAGTCCTAAACTTATTATTTGAGATCGAGATATAAATGAAGTCATATTACACAACATAATTTATATTGTTGAGACAAAAAATATTAATGATTCAAGTCGACGATCATGTTCTTTGTTGCGATGACATTATCGTAATCACATGATTTTGATTATTACAACTAACAGTCAAAAAAAAAAATGAAATTGTGATATTTTTCATGGGTGTGGTGACATGTTCTTACTTGAAATGAAGTTGCAACATAATTAATACTATTATAACTGGTGACTTAAGGATTTAAGTCGTGACATATATTTTACAATTGTAACATAAGAGAATCCATGATACGTTACGTAATAGTACGACATAAAATTAAGTTAGAAATTTTTTATTTAGACTTACTAAATAAACCCTTGTAAATGTACAATGATACGAGGAAGTGTGTGAGCATAAAAAAAAATAATGTATATTATTTACATTTAAGCAAGTTATAGTAATTAAAAAAAAAAATTTCATCTCCTCTCCCCCTTCCCTCTTCTCCTCTAGTGCGTGTGTTCTCTTCTATCAGATATCATGTTGTGCAATGTATGTTTCATCAATAAGAGTTATATATGTCAAACAGGTTGGGCGGTCCAGGCCAGGTCCAAAACCCAACACGGTTCAAGTGTGCCTGGCCCAGCACGGCACACTACAGTATCGTGCCCGGTCCGAGCCGGATGGACACTCAGCACGAATTGTGTCGTGCCGAGGTATTCGGCCCGCATGCCATGCTAGGCATGGCACGGGTGCCTGCCACATGAGCACGACATGAGTGACCACACACTGAGCGATACCAAACAAGGGGACGACGAGGCAACACCCGATAGGCGACGGCTCGGCATGCCCGACAGGCGACGACGGCTCGGCATGCATGATAGGCAACGGCGATGCAGCACTTGAAACCATAATTCCATAAAAAAAATGCCCAACCCGACCCAAACTATCCTAAACCAAGGAGGATTTTGGGCCATAGGCCGTGCCGAGCCTACCCTCCAAGGAACCGTGTCGTGCCATGCACAACAGATACTGCAGCATGTCATGCATGGCACAATACTGTAACATGATGTGCATGACACGATACTATAGCATATCATGTATGGCACAGTGCTGTAACGTGTCGTGCCTTGCACGACACGCCAACCCAATGGGCCTGAAAAAATGGGTCGGGCCAACCCGGCCCGTTTGACACCTCTAATGAGAGTTCTATTTCTATTTAATTTTTCATCCTAGAAAACCCTAAATCCTAACCAACTTCACCATGTTTCATAACATTTGGTGTTGAAGAAACGTGTACATTCTAACATAGCCACAAGTAGTAGCTATCAAATCATCCTAATATACTCTCAAATAAAATGACTAGCATTCTCAAAGTACTCCATATGCTCGTAAATCATTACCTCGACATCAATGTGTCAAGTTGTATGGTCACATTAAATTCAGCTCCTCTAGGAAGTGATTAATCTACTAGAACTCACATCTAATCAAAATCATAGTCATTTACTCTACTTCTATATCGAAACTAGAAACAATGATTTGTTACATCTTTAAGAGATAAAATTACTTCCAAAAAATATGCAATACTCAACAACAAATCTCATCTATGTAATAGTTGAAATTTAGCTAGAACCTAAATAAGCATATTCCTAATTATACTCCATATTTCTAAACAAATTATTATGTTCTAGGACCCCCATCAAGTGTCTAAGAATCCTAAGAAATATAATCATATGAGTATGTTTGTGAAAATCTAGAAAACAATTGTCTAAGAAATATAATCAAGTGTCTAAGAATTCATAGTTGATATTCTTGACAACGCTTATACATCAAAAAATATACATTCAACAAGATTTTTTATGTAATTATGAACCTAGTTGTTGCACTGAAACTCAGACAATAAATAAATGTACAAACCTGAAGAACAATGGGCAGCTGCTCTGGAGGCTTCTTATATTCAGATCCATGATCCAGCCAGATCTCAAAAGCCGTGAGTTGTTCAGTGAAAAAAGGGCTTGGCTGAAACAAGGTGTAGATTAAAAAAAATAAAAGACAAGAACAGATTTTCACAATTCTTCCAGATAATAGTGATATCTATCATGAACTCAAACTAAAAATGATTAGATCTCAATTGTAGCCGAATCAGAAAATTTTGCATCACTTCGCACCAATGAATAAAAATATTTTATTCCCACAAAAAAAAAAAAAAAAAAAAACACTCAGCAGAATTATTACTGATGCGATCATAGACTCATAGCTTAGAAAAAAAAAAATTAAAGGTGAGTCAATTTTTTTATAAAATAATTCATATCATTAGCACTACTTGCGGTAAAAAAAAATATTCGCCTATGGTAATATTCGCCTACGGTAAGACTAGAGCATAAGTACACAAAATAATGAAAAAAGATAACTAAGATGAGATATCTTCAAGATATTCATAAATGCATAAGTTTGTCGATCAGCAATAAGAATATAGGTTATTATAATGATTTTATCTTAAATCTTTTTACAGAGAAAAAAATAATTCAGCTCAACTCGTGGAATACTAAAATTAAGATTATATGTCTTAGTATATAATTATGACGATAGAAAGTAATAAGCCAGTAGCATAAGTGAGCAGTAAATCTCCTCAAAAAAAATATCTGAACCAAAATTTATCATAAATGATTATCATCATCGTTTTAAACTCTAGTTTTGTATTTGATCTCGATATCACTATTTATCTATTATTTTTTCAATAAACAAAATTATCCCAAAGAAAAATATAATATTTCATAAAAAATTCTTTTTTTAAGCAAAATAGTGTTCCACTAGAATCAAAAATGACTAATTGAAAACGTTCATGACCACTGAAAGTGATACCTAAATATGAAAATTTTTTCACATACATAAGTATTCGAAGAGATACAACTATGTGAACCTATCACAAAAAAAATTTAAAATAACTAACTACACTGACTAAATAAATTATAGCTAATTTGGTGTCAGTTTTATAATTAATTCTTTTTATAATTATATTATATTTAGGAGAGTCGATTAAAATTTTATCTAACAAGCAATCAATTCCTAACTCGATAAAAGTATTTATTGGAGTACAACTCAAAGACTAACAATTATAAAAATAAATATATATCAACTACATACATTATCTATGATAGTATGATATTTATGTTGTCACGAGTCACATCATTCACACACACAAAAAAATTCAAGAACTTTAGTCTAAATCTATAGTGAAATTACTAATTGAGTAATGTGATTATGAACTTTTCATTTAACATAATAAATATTACATCCACATATACAATCATTAAAATAATTTATCATTTGAACTTGTATTACAAAACAAAAATTAATCTACAACACATTTATGGAACCCATGAAAAATGATTATGACTAAAACTCCCACAAACCAAACTCTCGACAACAACTTTAGATCGTATTATGACTTTCACAATATATAAACTATATCTAGCTACGCTATCACTAAAAATTTAGGGAATTGCTCTATATGCATATCTTTCTTAAAGTCATCATGAAAAAAATAATAATATTCATTTCTAACTGATATTTTATCCATTTGTAAGAGATCGACAATGATATAGGTATTCATATCGAGATTATTTTGACTATTAGAGAAAAAATTTCCTGATTATTCAACCTAAACACTTGAGTAAATATTTTTACAATAAGTCTCAATTGTAGGTGATCTATATTTTTATCTAAAGAAGTATTCACAGTCAAAACTCATTTGTTGCCAACAAATCTTTATTATAAAGTACAATAATAACTATGAAAATGGATATCAAATGCAATTTAGTTGTACCTTTTAAAAAAAATTTAAATAATTAAGATCACAAAATTTGATGATAAAATTATCTAGCCCCTAGAGGAGACTTTCCTCTTCTTTGAACATGTATATGTCTCTTAATCATAAAATAAACTCAAAACCTATCTGCTCTCAATTTATTATGAGTCAAGCTAGCACAAACTCAAAAGCTAAAAACTCAAACATTCAGATTCGAGAGAGATTCACTTTCTACGAAAATCTCACACCCAACAAAATCAATATATTTATATTTTTTGGTAAATATAGTGAGTCAATATGAAAATTATTATAGAACAAATTAATAAGTTTAAAACTAAGGAGTGACTTTTTCCTAGTTGGAAGTCCATGTGAGACTCCAAAGAAGCAAACAAAGTAAAAGGTCCAAGTGTTTTTCTTCAATCCTTACTCCACCTAGATTTTTTGTGTCAGGTAGGCCGGACAACCCAAGCTAAGCCCAAGGCATAGCACGAGAATGGTGTGTCATGCATGTCACAACATGATCAAGAATCATACCTAGACATGACTCATGTCATGACAGGCATTGCCTGCATGCTTGGGGCATGACATGCATTTAAAAAAATGTAACTGTTAACATTGTTAGATGACTGCATTTTCATTGTTTTCAACAAGACATCAATGGCTCGATGTCCAATAGATAACATATAATAAAAAAAATAAAAAAATATATTAACTTGACCCAATCATACTAATTTTAGCCAGCATTAGTCCAACCCAGCATAGCCCAACATGCCTAAATAAATCAATTGGGATATCAGGCTATGTTGGACATGCCTTAGTCTCATGTCAACACAACACGATACACTAATAAATCATGTAGTGTCCAACAAAACATGGTAGCCTAACCAGACCACCATGTTTACTTGTTTATAATGTAGGAGACAAGACAGAAAGTAGGAAAATAATATTTTAAAATTTTTTACTTGTCTTTTTAAATTATTTATTAATATAAATATTATTAAATAAAATAAATTAATTTTAACATGATGTGTACCTTAATATTATTTGTATAATAGACACTTTAGAGGTTCCACCTCGTATTCTTATCTCTAGAAGTTGCAGTTCGTCACCAAACAAATATTAGTATTTCGTTAAATTAAAATAATAGATTTAAATAAAAAAAATGGGCACAGACAAGGCACAATATCATTATCAAATCCAGCAGAGAAGATGAGATGAGAAGAGACTCGAGAGTAAATTACATATTAATTATGAAAAAAATATATCAAAATATTATTTATATAAATTTTTTATTAAAAGATATATTTTTATTTTTATTTTTTTGAGAAAATTTCTAATAGACACTAGATATTCATCATTGAGCCATATGATGCAATCCAAAGGCTTATAACAATAAAAAATATTTTTTTGTAATTAAAGACAACAAGATAGTGACGTGTGCTACCCTACCCTATAGTTGTCCTTTTGGCAATGGTGAATGAGCTATAAAAAAAGCAGCCATGCAATGAATAGTGCTTGTGGCACGATCTAACATGGGTGGAACCATACTAGGGAATAGTTTCGGACCAAGTTCTTTGGCCCATATGCCACAAAAGATGCTTCACATCACACATGCCCGACTAGCCAATTCAAGCTAGCATGGACTGAAGAAGGCTAGCTTGGACAGAATCAAGCTAGCTTGGACAGAATCAAGCTAGCTTGGACCGAATCAGGCTAGCCTAGGTTTAAGTTGTGCCTGTTGCTCAATTATGGTGAGGGATGGCATGACCTAACCCAACCTATCATGATTTGGCATGACCTAACTCAACCTATCATGATTTGGCATGACCTTGGAAGTAAGCGGGCCAAAGGCCATGATGAGCTGCCAATTTTTGCACCTATGCCAGCATAACACAATAGAATGTCTAAGCATAAAAAAATGAGACGTGCCCGCTTGACACAACTCATTTGTCACATTTATATTCAAGTTATCTCAATCAAATATCTATTATTTTTTTCAATAATCTTATTCTAATGGGGTGTGTCAGTACTAAAAGTCTAATGTATAATATCATTATCTATACAATAAGTGCATATTGAATCTGGTATATATTCAAATATATTATAACCTAATAATTTTTTAATATATTTAACGAATTAATTTTTTTACTATTTTATGAAAAAATTAAAAAAAAAAAACAGGATTTATCACAAAAAAAAATATATTCATGTATATTTCAAGCAATCATTAATATATTCATATATGTTTTCCTTGAGTGCTTGCTATACTATATGTCATGTGGTTAGAACAAAAGTTTTACCTCTCACAAAATTATATGAGTTGAGATTGGAGATAATGAAATTAGAAAAAAATAATAAAAAATTATTTCAATAAAAATATAAAATCTTAATAAATGATAATTTGTTATGATATATTTATGATAATTTTATTATTTACAATATTGATCATAAGATCATACACAAAATATTTTGTGCTAATTCCTAGTACAACTCTAGAATTTGAAGTTATAGAAATGATGAATATTTATTTAACTAATATGACTATTACACTTCTGCTTGAAAGAAGTATTCCAAAATATTTTAGGGAAATATATTTTTAATACCAATTAACTTTATCAATAAAATCTTTTTCTGTGTTTTTTCTCATCATATCATCTGCTTTTTTAAATTTGATATCATGTAGAGAATTTGTTTAATTTATCTCTTAAAATTTTTGAAATATTTATTTTATTTAAAATCTCTCCCAAAGAGTTAATATGATAACACCATAAATGATAATAATTGTTTTTTTATTACGGTAATATCTAAAAGTCATTAAGATTTACTCGTCTAAGAGACATAAAGTACTAGTTATTATTGATATTTTTTTTATTAAAACTAATTTTTTAAGGAATCTAGTAAAGTTGGCAAGTGGGTCAAGATCATGTCAAGTGATAAAGTACTAATTATTATATTAAATTTCATGTAAATTCAACTTAGCAATGAAATTTTTGAAATTTGATCAACTTCAAGTTTTTTGTCATAATTATTTATCGTGATAACTTTGAAAGAGAAGACGTGATGAAATTAATTACTAATAAAATTCTTTTAATTAAATTTTTGGATAATCCTAAAAGAATTATATTATATTAATCTACTTCCAGTCTGGCTATCAATTTCTAAGTTGATCAATATGAATGACATAATAAAATATTTTAAATTAAAAAAATAATTAATAATTAGCAAACTTATAAAACATAATAGAGTAATATTTATGATGTTTGATATATAGATTAGTCATAAGGATACTTCATTCTCAAGCATCACTACCCACTATATCGATTCCAAGTAAAAACTAAATAAAAAAATTTAGAATTTTATGAGATCGACTATCCTAATGATAGTCCTGGCATATATGAGTATCAAACGAGAATCTTTAGAAAATATAATATTTAAAATAAAATTTTTAATATTAGATTAAATAATACTTCAAATAATGATGTCACAATTTTAATGTTTGTTAAAACCAATAAAAATAGGCCCTGAGATGATATTTTTCAAATTGAATATATGTTTGACACATTTAACCTATTAGTACATATATGAATAGTACAAACATATAAAATTCACTAAAATACATCAAAATACCTAATAGATAGCAAAAGTCTCACTCTATATTTGTCAATGAACTTGAAAATTCAAAAGGATGTTAAATATCATTAAAATTATATATATCTAATGTTAAAATCATGTATTAGCTATCAACAAGTAATATTCAATAATGATAAAATTAAAAATAGTAAATTTATTATTAAAATTTTTAACTGAGACAAATTTAATTTTTGAAATTCCTAAAATTTTTTTATGATATGATAAATATATATTAATTTGTATACACTCTCACCACATGTATTAAACTCAGTTGTTTGTGCAACATTTATAATATATTTAGCAAGTATAAAAATTATCTTAATTTTAGTGTTATGACTATTGAGATAGCAATGAAATATTTAAAATACTAGTTCTTTATTTTATTTTTTTTATTATTTGATTATCTATATGTATCCTAAGACTAGGATGAAAATGATAAAAAATATTAAAATATATATCCATTTATATGAACTAAGTAGATGCACCAAATAATAAGATTTATGAATAATTAGACAGCATATGTGTGTGTGTGTGTGTGTATTATGATACTAAGTAATATAATTTTAGCAAAACTCTGAGTATAAACATAAATATCATATTCAGAGATAATAAATTTTTTATTCAATTAGGTAGAGATAAATAATGAGATGGTCAATTGAATATGAACAAGTTATTTTATTACTTAGATACTGATTATTACTCTATCATATCACTTGATACACTAAAAATTTAAATATATTGAGTAAAAATCATATAAATCTACTTATCTCGTACTATATAAAATAATATTTGATCTACTAATCCACACGATATTTGGCAGAGCATCTAGAAGTGTCAAATGGACCGACATGGCATGGCCCGGCATGATTTTAGGCCGCCGAACCAGGCTACCATGTCAAGCCAGGCACGGCATGATACAGTAACCATGCCGGCCCGACACGGACCACGGCCAGAAAACTACTGGGTTTGGCCCAATTCGAGTCAGACAAAAACTCTAATTTTTTAAAAAAATTAAAGTTTCAACAAGTAAGCCGCCACGCATCTTCATCCTTTTGGGGATCAGCGAGCCTCACCTGTCAGGCATCGGCTCGTATTGACAATGTTCGGTGCATGATCACGCATGCTATGCCCACATGTCGGCACAGCACAACAGACCAAAGCACGGCACTATAGCGAGTCGTGCCAGGCATGGGCACGGTTGAACCATATCGTGCCCACCGGACCGACTCAACCCGTTTGACACCTCTTAAAGCATAGAAATTCATTTTTTTTGTAATTATAAATATTATTTTAGATAGAAAATCCAAATTATAATAACATATAAAAATATTTTCATAATTAAAAGATTAAAAAGATTCAATGATAGATATTTAAAATAAAGTGAAAGAAATATTAGTAAATAATGATTCATATGATATTGAGAATATGAAGGTTAACACTAACTTCATTATCAAACATGGTGATTCAAGTCACACTACAGACACAAACTAAACATTGATATTAGAGAACTGACATGAGTATTATTAATTTTGTTACTAGCTATAGTTCATTTTTTAATTTACTATTATTTATCATATCATAATTAAACCAAAACTATGAAAGTAAAATAAATATATTTTTTTATTGAGTGTAAAATTTTATTCATTTTAACTTATAGTATAGCATAATTTAATTTTTATATTTTTATTTTTAAAAATTAAAATAATACTTAAAATTTAAACAATAAAAGTCAATTCGATAGCAGCATCGATAGCCAACATAGAAGCCAAACATCACCCTTAAAGATTTCAAATGGGTCATATCATGCCGGCAAGACATGGTATGAACCGTTACAATATGGCACGGCAGTGCTACTATGTCATGTCTAGCATAGTGGCATGAAAAATAGACTGGCGACTCGGCACGACATGGCTAGCCCACGAATTGCAAGGTCATGCTGAGCTATGTCAGGCCTGCACGAACCAATTTTCTAAAAAAATGCCCAATTACAACTAATCACGTAAGCGATATACAGATTACATGACCATTTTTTTCAAAAAAACTACCCCATCGGACGACACCCGATAGGACTAGACCCATTATGCAAAACTCGACCATAGCTAGTCTAGGGTCACCACCCACCAAGCTGATGGACCATGCCACCAGACCATGTATAGGAGTTATGCATGGTGAAGCATGAGGCACAACTCGCACCAACTCATCACAGCATGAGTCATGCCACAAGCAGGCATGGTCTAGGACCAAGCACAATCATAGACCATGTCTTGCCAGTCCAGGCACGGCTGAAACGCGACATGCCCCAAGCCATGCCACAGGACAACCACCCCGGCTGACACTTGTAACCACGCTATGCAGTGCACACTACCTAGTCATAGTACAGTGCAGTAGCCACTAGCTAGCCTGCCAATGGGCATTGCACTAGCCAGTGGCACTACCAATGACACTACGTACCTCTAGACAGTGCAAGCGAGTCAAGCACACAGGTCATGTCTGGCATGACATGAGTCACAGATGGCCCTAGACCAACACAACATGACCCCGATCAAAGCATCCATATCACCTGACACTTCTAATTACAAAATTCACTCTAACAAAAAATAAAATAAAAAATATATTCAAGAACTTTATAGATTACTTAAAAAAAATATGTAAAACATATATTTTAGTTGCTAGAACATGGACTGAATGAGGTGTGCCTTGCTAGAGGTACCAGTAAGGCATGCCTTCTAAAACCATGATCGAACAAATAGCTAGAAGATATCAACTAAAATCCTAAAAATTCACATTCAACAAATAGCTCACCCATTGAAATGAATATTTTCATTCAAAAATGAATAAAATTAAAAGATAACACACAAGAAAACAATAAAAAACTATAAAATGAGATTTATGTAACCATCAAATCTCTAAGTTATTGATAACATCATCTATAAGTTATAAATATTAAAAAAAGATGAAAATACTAAAAATAGATGCACCCAAAAATAAAAATATATATATGGTGATGAAGATCATACCCAGTGCACAAAGCTCCCACTTTAGCACGGAAACTAGGAGAAATTATTAATATATCGACAGTCTTACCCTCAAAAATCAGAGAGATTATGTCTAATGGGCCATGAACTCAATGTCTACCACCCTTGGACAAAAGCACTTACCATCACACCAAGGCATGACCTCCAATGTATACAAGGCCTCCAGCCCACACAAACAAAAAAAAGTGCAAGGTGATGTATCATTAGAAAAAGGTGAAGGATAAATATTGAGATGGTTTGTCATGAGCATCAAGAACATACTTGAAAAAATAGTGAGGCCTATAGATGGAACTAAACATATTACAGTTCTCATAATTCTGTAGATGGAAAACAGATATATTTCAACATGATGTTTAGTGAATCAAAAAAAAAAAAAAAAGACACACCTGGAATTCCACGCAAGAATCCTCCACCAACTTTGGAAGCTGACAGAGACAAATTTCCGCCGCCATATCCCATGCATCCCTGATTAAAAAAGAATGCAAAGGTGAGTGTGTTTTGAAGCAAAAGACAATTACGAAGTGAATCAGTCATCTGTTACTACCACATATGATGCTGATGGGTAGGTGGCAGCATTGGATGAGAAATTGGAGAACAATTTGCAGTCCTCATAATTCTTTGTGCAAGCAAAAAGTTTCTGAATAGGCTTGCAACTAACAAATCTTGTCGAAACAATCTCCTAAAAAGATCTGCATGCAAATCAAAGTACAAGCCACATGTATCATAAGAGAGATGAAAACCAAAGCAAGATACCTGCAAAACACATGATCCTACTTACTACTATGCATTTAACGAAGTTACCATGAGGAAGAACACTCCAGGCAATTGTGTCTGTCACAGCAGTAAAGATCCAGTTCAGTTCTCCCAGCAAGGTCTTACGGTCTGTTTGCCGACCAGGAATTTTATCTATCAGCATGTAGTCGAGAGACTTGTGAAGCAATGAACGTCTGCAAAACCTATTAGAAGAACCAACAAAGAAACAAGAACTCAAGAAACCAGTGATAACAAGCAACTTTAGACACTTGCGCTTGATTTAATTCTCTACCAACTAATCATGGACTCGTTTCACAGCACAATAAAAGCAAAAGAAAGAAAAAAGTAATGGAAAAGGATCAAGTTTGAGAAGAAGAAGAAGAAGAATAAGAGACTTGGTTTCACCATCTCAAAGCCATCTTAATAGGCGTTGTAAGACAAGAAGTAAAAAGGTCAGCAGGGAATTCTGAATTCTGGGGAAGAGATTCATGAGCTTCACATGCTGCAAGTAAAATGCAGTCTCTTGTAGTTCCAGAAGAGGTTGAAGCTTTCCAATCAAGAAGCTGTACAAAAAGATAAACCTAGGCATCAACCCAAGATTCAAGTAGCATATACAGATGAATCACATCACGGACAAGAAGCATTGACCACATTAATACCTCTATAAACGTATTGACAATCAGCCCAGCAGCAGAGCAATCAATTACATAGACAGACGGCGATCCCATCCAGGAATCCAAATCGCTAATTTGCAAGGGAATATACTGTGTGAAAGTCTGAACAAATCGCAAATAAGAAGAGAAGCAGGTGAAAATCAAGGGAGGGGGGGAGAGAAAGGGTGTGCATGACAAAGAAAGATAGAGAGAGAGAGAGAGAGAGTGTGTGTGTGTGTGTGTGTGTGCATGACAGAGGAGAGAAAGAGTGTGCATGACAGAGAGAGTGTGAGTGACAGAGAGAGAGTGTGCGTGACAGAGAGAGAGTGTGTGTGTGCATGACAGAGAGAGAGAGAGAGACCTTATTGAACACCCAAATTTCCCCATTGGATGTTGGCTTTGGGACTCCATGCCCATTGTAATGAAAGAGAACCCTATCGGAGCTGCAATATTTTCTACATGTCATACAGAGCTTCTTCACATCATCGATAGTGGGATCAAGTTGAATCTTGCAACGAGCCTATTGAGGTTGTTTTCAGTGTTGAAAATCAACAAAGAGACTCCCTTTCTTTAGTCATAGATGCAGTTCAAGATAAAAAGTATTTCCAAGAAAAGAACTCACCTTTGGTTGCCACCTTTCATATTGAGCACTCAGGGTCTTCCCAATGGTTTCAAGAGCCTTTTGTGGAAGCATTGAAAATGGATCTGAGAGTAGTTAGCATTTTAAAAAGATAATCTCTATGATGAATCAAGAAAAAAAAAACAATAGAATACAAAAAATACTCTTTGTTGGTCATACTAAATACACAAAACCCCTTCTTTAGCACGGGATCAAATCAAGAAGTTAATATATCAATAGAATAATTTTACTCCAGAAGGTTAAAAGAATTATATTTGATGAGTCTCAAACTCAAAACCTATCATTTTTGGATTAAGATACTTATCATCGTACCAAAATATACTTTTTCATATATGCATGCAACACAAGTACTTACTAAGTAATCAGTCATCTCAGTATTTTTCTTGCCTAAACATATATAATTTTAAAATTCTTATAATATATGATGTGTTAATTTTTATATTTTAGAGTCTATGGCTTCCAAATGCACAACACAAATTCAATATTTAATGCACTCTTAACATAATCTAGTATGAGTTAAATAAATCAATCCATTTTTTTTTTAATTTTGACAATAAATGTTACATCCCAAAGATGCTGATAGCCTCTAGTACTGACTCAACCATATGTCATTGCTTATGATAGTTATGTACTGTAGAACCATAAGGATACAAGAATTTTCAACAAAAGTCAACATAAAACATGTGAAATCATGTGGTAGTATATTTTTAATGAGACTGGTGAAATTTCTCAAGCATTTGTTTATTTATTCGTATATTTATGATGAAAACATTCAACAACAAATAGATTGCCATATACATTTCTCATTATTATATATACGACTAGGAACGCTTGTATTTTGTTTAATAAGTTTTAGTTATTTATGATAAGATTTTTATCACTTTATTTTTTCTATCATGGGATCAGAGCAAAAATTATACAAATCCTTGAAAGCAAAGCATTGCATGCGTGTGCACTGAGATAAATGTTTGTGCAGTGACATTGTATGCCTGAAGATACTCTTATTATTAGATTATCTCCAACTCATCATCTCTCATAATCAAAATATCATCCACATAGATAATTAGTGCAATCATTCTACAATTAGGATTCCTTTAAAAAAAATAAAAAAAAAATAGTAACACACATGTGTAACTTAGATGAGATAGTTATATACAAAAATCAAGTAAACCAAGCTATCAATGACTACATCAAATCATATATTATTTTTCATAATTTATAAATTATATCAGACTGTGTTGTTCGAAATCCAAGTGGTTGCTCCACATATACCTCCTCACTCACAATGAAGAAATGCATTCTTCACATCTAGGTGGTGTATCCTCCAACTATGAAATACTACAAAAAAAAAAAATAAGAATTAATATTAAAATCATATTCATCAATAAAGAGTAAGTGACACATTATTTCATATCAAATATTTAAGTGAATCTTCTCGCTATAAGGCTTGCCTTAAGGTGATCTATCATCTCACATAGACATATCTTCATAGTAAATATTCATCTGCAATCAATAATAAATATTCTTAAAATTCATGATATTAGTTAAGTCTCATTAAGGTAGAAAGCATGCAACTCTTTTATTATGATCTAATATCATTCTAAATAAAATAATACAATTGGACAGGACTTAGATATCCTTCTATCATCAAGAAGAATAATAAAAATATAAAATAAAAAATAATATGAGAGAACAATAAAATCTACAAAATTAAACATTTAGTACAAATCATTTGTATCTTTAGGAAAACAAACAAATGTTCAAGATTAGAAAGACTTACAACACGATCATCTAACAGCTCAATAGGCTCATCTATGATCTGAGCAGGCTGATTATGTTTCTATCTCTTTGTATAGACTCTAAGTCCTAGGTAGTCAAGACTCCTAGTTATCAATTGAAAATAAATTTGTACTAGTTAAGACTCATGAACAACTACATCATCCAGAACTGACAAAGGTATCCCTATCTAGTAAATCTCACTATTCATACTCAATATAATCTAAAATTATTAATAAATATTATCAATTCATGAGAATAACATTATATTGAATGCCAACATACACAAATATAATCAACAGATAACTCTCTCTACTAATTAGTTATTTAAAAAAGGCTGCAATTAAAGGAAGAAGAATAATAAATCTAGGTACAATAACTAAATTCACTCTTCCTAAGCTGATTAAAAATTAGTAACAATAAAAAAAATTAACATTTGTATTCACTAAAAAACTATTAATCTCTAGTGAAACATAATTTTATATTCATTATGTTTTGAAGCATTTATGGAATGATCATCTCAAAGACCAAGATTTTAACTAAAATCATTTTTTAGAGTGATTGATAACAAAACAAATACATCCATATACTCTAAGAAACAAATTAAATAGCATCACTTCATGATATAGGATTTAAAAGAAAATATACTAAGAAATAACAAAAGAAAAATATATGATTTATGAAACAAAGTATAATTAAAATGATATTTTTCCAAAAATATTTTGAAACTCTTCCAAGTAGAAGTATTTGAATTAATTCAATCGGATATTTATTCTTACTTTCATCAATCTCATTGAGTTTAAATATGCTAATACAAGAAGTCTAGTGCATAATCTCATAATTCATAAAATATGTATTGAATCGATCTTACATATATTCTAATACCTTATCATTTTTTAAAATTTTTAATATTTTTATTAAATTAATTTTTTATCATTTTATATTAAATCTAAAAAATATATATACGATCTATTTCAAAAAAGATATATTCATGTATTTCTCCAGCAATCATCAAAAAATATGACCAAATATCTAAATTTCTCATTAGTCGTATCTCTACTAGATCATCATGCATATGAATATATCAGATTAAATGACTCCCTACTCAAATCAAATTAGCATGTACAATAAAAAAATTTAGTAAACTTTTTAAATCGATATATCTCATACTCTATAATCGAAATATCTTTAAAAAGTAAATCTAAAATAAATATTCACAAATTAATCAAAAATAGATGATCAAACTAGTAATACACAAGTAGAAGAGCCAACATACCTAAATATCAAGAAATAAGTCTTATCATGGATGAAAGAACATATAATCTACCTTACTAAATCCTAAATAAAATCTTCATTAAGGTCTTTTGATCCAATAAGCAAATATAAAAAGAAGCAAAAATAAATTTATAATTGAGTTGTCTATAAAGATGACTCACACAGAGTAAACTAACAAGACAATTAAAAAAAATAAAAAACAAGAAAATAATAAAAACTCAAGCTAAATATTATACTATTTAATAACTTTTAAATATTTATCAGTCTATAATAATATTTTCAAAGCAATAAAAAATATAGTAACAAAGATACAAATATCAATAATATTTTTATCAAAATAATTTTTTAACATTTTATATAAAATCTAAAAAATAAAAAAAAATATGATTTATCTCAAAAGAGATATATCCATATATATCTCCAATAAATTAATAAACATGATTAAATATCCAAATTCCTCTTATATTGCATCTCTATTAGATTATTATACATATGAGCATACCAGATTGAATGGCTCTCTACTCAAGCCAAATTGACATATAAGATAAATTTTAGTAAACCTTTTTAATTAATATCTCACACTATGATCAAAAAACCTTTAAGAGTAAGACTAAGATAAATATTATCAACTTAGTAAGTGCTAGATGACCAAATTGGTAATATACAAGTTAATAGCCAAAATTTTCTAAATATCTAGATGTAAATTTTATCATGAAAAAAATATATATAATCTACTTAATTAAATACCAAATAAAATCTTCCTCAAAGTCATATGATCCTATAAACAAATATCAATAAAAATAAAATCATAGTTGAATTGTCTATAAAAATATTTCACAATGAATAAACTAAAATAACAATTAAAAATAAACAAGACACAAAAAAATAATAAAGACTCAAACTGAATATTATTATATCCAAAACTTTCAAATATTTATCATTATCTACAATAATATTTTCAAAATAATAAATAATATAGTGAATACATTACAATTACTAATATGTTTATCAAATTTATTTTTATTATTTTATATAAAATCAAAAAAATTAAAAAAAATTATGACTTATCTCAAAAGAAATATATCCATGTATATCTCCAACAGTCATCAATAAACAAGATTATAGATCTAAATTTTTCTTTTGTCACATCATTTCTAAGTTTTTATATGTATAAATGTATTATATTGAATGACTTCCTACTCTAGGATCAAAATACCTTTAAGAGTAAGACTAGGTAGATCACATCATGGAATATCTAGAATGCAACATGTTTAAATATCTAGAAATAATAAGTAATAAATGACCAGATTAATAATAGTATCATGAATTATCAAAATGCACAAACAAAAAATCCAATATGTTTAAATATCTAGTAGTGAATCTTATCATGGAAGAATAAATATACAATTAACATTGTTAAACCCGAAATAAAAACTTACTCAAAGTCTCCCGATCTTATAAATAAGTGTCAATATAAATAAAACTAAAATATTAAATTATATAAAAAGAAAACTCACATTAAATAAACTAATAAAATAATTAAAAATAAACATGTTACAATACATTAACAAAGATTCAACATGAATACTATCATATCCAATAATTCTTAAATGTTTGTCATTTACTACAATAATATTTTTAGAACAATATGAAAGTATAATAAATAAGATATAATTATCAGCAATATGAACATTAGTTCATGTATCGATAATCTAAGAAATTAAACTTTGAAATAAGTATGCAAGTAACACATTTAGTAATACCTAAAAAATGAAAAGACATGCTACCTTAGAAAAAAAAGTTAACTATAATTACCTCATTAATTGATTGTCTTCTTATGTCATTTCTACAGTGTACACATTGTTAAAAGAAACAATAATTTCAATAAAGAATAGGAATTTGAGAAATTCTAATTTGTAATAAGAAAAATATTAAAAAACTAAATAATAATAATAATATATTAGAATATATGTCAAAGATTATATATCTTACTTCCAACACTGAAATACCCTTATAAAATATATTGATAAAATAAAAAATAAATATCTGATTGATAACTCAAATATTTCTACTTGAAAGGTATTTCAAAATATTTTTAATAAAATATGATTTTAACCACAATCTAACTTATCAATTTGTTGTTATATTTTATTATTTCTCACCATATACACTTCCCAATCATAAATCCAAGATAGAGACTATTAACTTCTCTTCCAAAACAACTTGATTCACCCACCTTACACTCAATCACTCTCTAAAACAAAACAAATTAAAACTAATATTATTTAGTAAATACAAACACTATCTTATTTTATCAGAACTCATTTTTTAATGAGCCTGAGAAGAGTGTAAATATAATTTTTTCACATTGACTCATTGCCCTTCATATCGTACATGTAGTCTTGCTTGGACCATTAATTAGTAGGGAATCACTTATTAGCTACATTTAAGCATACTTGTACTAAGTATGATATTACTCACATAACATCGTCATATCTACTAACAAATACATGTCGTGTTAAGTCTAAAAAAAATAAGGATTCTCGAGTAGTGAGATCTCCATCAAGCCGAGATGATGTAATCTAACAATCTTTCATATATTTTATCTATTCCTTATTGCCCTTATAATCTCATTCCAATGAATTAACTATTTAAACAACTCAATTATACATTTATTTTCTCTCTTTCTGATATTTATTTAAATGATTAAAATACTTCAAGAAAAACTTTCTATAGAATTAAAAATGAGGAACTATATAAGATAGAATATCATATTAGATATTTTAAGTATGATCGACTCATTATTTGTATATTCTTGACTTAATCACTCTTCACTAGCTAAGATGTAATTATTTTATCCTAATATTAAAGCTATTTTTATACTAAAGTATTAAACTCATACATGTCAATTAAGAAAGAATACCGGGAATTCTTATATTGATCATCATGCTAGTATAATGCACAATTTATTTAATCTAATACACTCAAATATTTGAGAACATAATAGAAATAAGACTAGAAAAAGATTTAAATATTTTATAATATTTACTTAAGATTGTGCATGATTTACTTGATTGATTCTATTTTAATTTAGATCTCAAATGTATTTTATTTTTAGGTATTTCAAATAAAATAAAAACTACTTTAATAAAAAAATAAAAAATAAGAAAAAACAATATATTTGAGTAAATATTAGATAATTTCAATATTTATTGTAGCGACACAAAAAACTTTATCTGACTTAATTGTATTGGCACACTCCACTAAAAAGATTGTAAAAATAAATAATAAATATTTCAATAAGACATCTCGAACATTACTTCTTAGTAATAGCGTTCAGAAATATTTTTAAGAAAAACACAAATAAAATATTACTTATAGAGTAACTCATTAATTGAATATCTTTTTTTATCATCGCATTGTGTTTTCTTTTAAGCATACTTCCTAAAAAAAATTATTTAGTATACATCTCAAAATCTTTAAAACTCTTTGCTTTATTCATGATCTCTTCCCACCATGAGATAATATAACACCTAGTACTTTTACATATATTTTTCTAAGTTATTACAATTCTCAAAAGAGATACACATACTTTTTACCTAAATTTGATTGACGATTAGTGAGGCTTGATATTATATATTTGAGTAAATATTTTATTGAGATAACTCGAACACTACTCTTTAATTATAGTGTTCACGAGTATTTTTAAGAGGGAGACAAGTACATGGAATTAATTATAAATAATTCATCAAACAAATATTTTCTTTTATTTTTTCTTATTATATTCCCTTTCAAATCATACATCTTGAAAAATAGATTATTTAATATATCTCTCCACATCTTGAGATGCAATAACACCTAAAACTTTTAGATATATTTTTCTTAGTTTCTCTAATACTCAAAAGATGTAAATTCTTTTCATCTGAATCTAATAGGCTATTAATAAGTATTAATTATATTTATTTGAACAATACTCATTTTTTAAATAGCCTAATAAGACTCTAGAATATATATTTGTACTCATTACTTTTCTTTACTCTCATATAATTTCACTTGATCCTTTAATTAAAATAGAGATTTATTCATCAATTATATCTAAGTTTATTAATACAAAGTATAATTAACATCTTATTGAACCATCATAGTACTAACAAGTAAATATTAAATTGATTCTATAAACATAGGATTCTCAAAAGAAACATTTCTCTCTTATTATATAAGTAAATAACTAAGAAGCACGGACACGGACACGGACACGAAGATACAACACGACAAGATACGAGGACACGGCAAATTCTAAAAAACTAGGATACGGATACGACTAGGATACGACATGATAAAAAAAATAAAATTAAAAATAATAATTATTTTTTTTATAAATATTAGGTATTTTATAAAATAAAATAAATTAAATTAAATTAAAATATATTATTATATAAAATAAATATATATTATTTATTTTATAAAATAAAAATATTTTATTTTATTTTATTTTATAAGATAATATTTATAATTATTTTATTTTATTTAATAATATTTTATAATTATATTATATAAAAATACATATTTTTTATTTTATAAAATAAAAATATTTTATTTTATTTTATAAAAATATTTTATTTTATGTCACATCCTCACACATAGTGCCCGCCACTGCCTCCCCCTCAAATCGCGTCCGCCCCTGCCTCCACCACAAATCACGCCCGCCCCTGCCTCCCCCACAAATCACGCCCGCCCCTCCCTCCCCCCTCAAATCGCGACCACACCTGCCTCTCCCCTCAAATCGCGCCTGCCTCTGCCTCCCCCATCAAATCGCGACCGCCCCTGCCTCTCCCCTCAAATCACGCCACCCCTTCCTCTCCCCTCAAATCGCGCCCACTCCTGCCTCTCCCTCAAATCACACCCACTCCCTGTCTCCCTCTCAAATCATGTCCGCCCCGTGCCAGTGGCCAACATCGCCCATGCAGCGACGTTGGCCACCCGACGTCATCAAACGTCGGGTACTATCAAAATAGATACGGCTGCCGACGTAACCATCCGATATGCCATGTGGCGTATCGGATACGGATTGGTCAATGATACGCCACATAGCATATCGAACACGTATCCCTGTCGTGTCTGTACCGTGTCCTAGTGTCGGACACGTGGACACAACTGTAGGGAGCCGATTCCGTACTTCCTTGGTAAATAATATTCTTATTATGATATATTATAGATTAGAAATCACCCAACTCATAAAATACTTTTAATCATAATTTCAAATAAAAAATCTTATGAGACTCAATTATTTTCATAGGATAAAAATAAACAACTAAATGAGAGAGATTATGTTATCACATATGAGATATTCAATTAAGGTTGAACTCTGAGTTGTCCTCCAGCAAATACTCCAATTGACCTACATATGAATTTTTTATCATATATTACTTTTCTAGGTAACCCTATTATTTACAGTAAAATCATATAAAATATTAACTATCTAACTATCATCATACTAGATATAACTTATATAGTTATAATTAGTTATTTTTTTTAATTATTTAAAATAATTTCACATAGATCCACCTTTTCACATACTGAGGTATGTGAAAAAACACATGGGCTTGGATTTCATTTGGCGATCATGAATATTTGCAGCTAGCTGAATATAAAAATTAGAGTTGATCACTAACTTACATAAAAAAAAAGTGTATCGCAAGTTTTTATATTTATTGTTGAGATAATATTTTTTCCTAGAAAAATAAAAGATATATTCTGAAATCCAACATAAAAATAGAATTCAAAACGATGATGATAATTATCAATAAGATATTTTAGATATGACACCTAAGGGAAAAGATTAGGTATTCATTTTCTTTTCCTACTACTATCTGATGTGATAATCAAACAAATGATATATAATTTCTAATTAAATATTTTATGAACTAACGAAATATATAAAAATAAATTATTTCTTCAATAAAAAAAATTTCAAGATTGGATAATTATTAGTTCCTACATCAAATCAATAAATTAAAATTTTCAGAGAACTTAAAGTAATTTCAAACTTAAATTTTTTTCTTAATATTTGATATTATATATCTCTATGCACCGGCTTGAAAAGAGTATTGCAGTTTCAAAATACAATTTATATTTATTTTCTTTTATTTATTTATTTGTGTTGTGTACTTCGTTTCATTATTTATGAGATTATTGAATATGTGGGTGACACCTCCAATCTTCTTTGCCCATTATAAAAGGGCATTTTATGTAAATTTATATCTGTGATGTGATTTTTATTAATATTACATAATTGCTTTCATGGTATTATTTTCATCATTTTTTATCAAAACTAAGACTAATTAACATACATACTCCAATGTATGTTATGCCTTGATGGGTATTTCAAATCTACCATTATTTTTTTTTTGGCTATATATTCATTTATTTATATGCTTAACATAATAGTGTAATTATTATGAACTATTTATCCCATATAATCATGTTGAGCGGAACAAATTATGGGCATTCATTTTTATTACAAATAATGAATTAGTCTATTGAATTTTCACTGAGCTATTGGATATAACTTAGATCCCTTAAATTTTAATTGTGGAAAGAAAATAAATGCTCCCATGCATTTTTATTGTCATCTTGCAAGACTAAAATATGACACCAAATAACATAGCATGCACTAAGAAAAATTCAGGATGGAAAACAATTCATGATTCATGCCTTGGAAAATAAATCTGTACAAAAAATGAAGTGAGGATCAATAGTCAGGAATGCACCTATCCAGCACTCCATTCTGGCACAAGGTGATATCTTAATAACATCAGGTGGATCAACGCTAATGTTTAAACATAAAACCAAAGCTATATATCCAGTCCTCATCTACACAAAATATACACGCACACATACATACGCGTTAGCCAAAAACTTGTGCAAGAACAAACCACTAAACAATACATAACAAGAAAACAAAGCCCCGCTATGACATGATATCCAAGCAATACATCAACAAAAAGGAAAGCATTTGTGATAACAAAATAAGAACATAGTTGGCATAAGAATTTGTGCACATAAATGGAATATAACTCATCATGTAACATTGCACATACTGATTTTAGATTGTTTCTTGAGCAATGTTTAAGAAATTGGAATTATAAAGTGGGTGTAAATCCAATTCTAATGAATTTAACGAAATCAAATTAAACAAATTTTATAATAATTTTGGTAAATTCAACAATTATCAAAAAAAAAAAAAATATTTTTTAACAAAATAATATATAGAATTATCTGTAAATACCAGTGTCTGCTTACATATATTTATAAGAATAAGAACAAAAAAAAAAAATTTAACGAATATTTATCTATGATTTAAACTTCTAATTGAACATTCCTGAATGAACTTCAATATTTAATTTAAGAACATATTTATTAAACAAAGCAAGTAGCATCAATAAGTTTGGGTCGATCTCCTTGGTTTCCATGGTTGATGATGTTCCAACTTTGCCTACAACACTCATGGGATCATTGGCATGGACAGAACACACATAAAAGGAAGCTCTGGCATGTTTCAAAAAAAAAAAAAAAAAACCAGAAAATCAAACAGTCACACAAAGACTGGTGTTCAAGTTGATTATATAAAATCTCGAACAACTTCGACCCCAAATTCTCTCCAGCTGCATGAGCAATAAAAAAAAACTAGTTTTCCGAGAAAAAATTACCCATTTTGAACAAGAAAAAGTAACTCGAATGTGTCAAAAAATGACCAGCGACTAAAAAAAAGAGTTAACTGTAATCTTACTCGATCCTTCATCCGCCAGTCAGAAGCAGGAACACTGTTTGATGAACCACACATCATCAAACCATCAAACGCCTCGTGCCGGAGCTCACACAGCACTACATTCTGCGGAAAATACAGGATGCTTGTGGCCGTGGCCATGCGGCTGTCGTGATTGGAATAAGCAAGATCCGACTCTCTTTTCTGCGAGCCCGAATCTGCAGTATCCTCGCAGTGAACGGTGGGAGCGTAATCGTGATAATTCAAAGACAAATCCACAGAAGATTTCGAAGAGCGGGTCGCCATCAGGGTCCCCAATGCCATCCAAATCTCCAACCACGTTCTACTTTGAGTAAAGCGACCCGAAGATCAAACAAACCCTACGCCTTCCAGTGAGCACCGATTCAGTGAGCTTCCGTCGCCCACAGATAAGTCCGACTCATAGAACAGCTTAGCGAGCAGCGCGGGGACCCACCACGGGAGTAATAGAGAGACAGAGAGGCACAGTCGGGGAGGAGGAGGGAAAGTTGGTGTGCCTCCCACCAGCGTTACGAAAAGCATCGCACACAGACCATGCGTCGAGCCGCCGCGCAAAGGTAGAACATGATTCTGTTCGAATGGAAAGAGAGGTGGTCCGCGTCCCGATCACTGTCGCCCTCCATGTTTTTTCTTGCTTGTCAAACGATATATTTGAGAAAACGACTGCCAACACTGAGGCAATCACCATGTGACCATGCTCATGGTCAACACGATGGTAATAAATATATAATGATTGAACACGCGTTAATGTAATCGTTATTTACTCTCGGGCCACGGCTTGCCCTAAAGAAACGAAATTTATTGTGACAAAAGAAAACCAACACAAATTCTTTTGTTTTTTTTTTTTTTTAATATTCAGAGCAATTATTGGATTTAATAGCACATTGTGATGTTCTAAAATTAATTATAGATCAAATTAGGGTTAGATTTAAATTACCAAAGATTACAATCAATTATGAATTAATAAGTTAAGGTATGTCTGACCGCCATCAAAGTGGTTCGATCACAAAAAATGATATAAATATACTCTAATTTTGGGGACACTATGTAGGTTTTAATTGGGTTGGGCGACCTGGGCAGAGCCTATAGCACAGCATGGTTCAGCAGTGTCTAGCCAGGACCGGCACAGTCCAACACTATGCTTGGTCCTGAATCATGCAAGCCCATGGCATGGCTCATGTCGTGGTGGGCTACTGTGAGTCGTACCTTATGTTGGGTCAGCCACACATGTCGTGTTCGCCCTAGGACTGGCTATGGTCAACTCTCAGATAATGGGTCTAGTCTTGTCAAGTGACGGCCTGGCAGGGCAGTTTTTTAAGTCAGATACTACTTACGTAGTTAGTCACAATTGGGCACCCTAGCCTCCCAGCACGACTTTTGTAGCTCATCATTTTTATCTCCAACAGTAACAAACTTTAGAAGAGGACAATGTTTTTTCGTTTAAAAAAAAAACAAGATAAAAATTAAAATTTATGTTATAGGGAATGCTATTACAAAAAAAAATAGACATTGCCATTCTGAAACAAACAACTCTTGCACCATATAAAAAATATGAAAAAAATATACTATCTAATTGAGTTTTAATTACAACCCTAGATCCCAAAGAGATTGTGCTTTCAAAATGTTATGGACATAACAAATTTGTCCCTTTTAACTTTATGTGCCGAACCCTAAGTGCTAGGTTTTTCTCTCAGAAAAATACCTTACAAGCAAGTATGAACTATTCTCGCTAGTATGCACATTTGCAAAATCTTGGATTTAAGCACATCACAAATTCAATAATATTTGATATAAATATGCACGGATTAAAATATACACATGTTTAGACTATTACTAATACACTAGATTTCATAAGAACTCCAAAATTACAACTGCTTGCTTCACACACACACACACACACACACACACACATATATATATATATACTGATGTAAGATATATAGACAGACTTATAAAATGTTGCGTATATTCATTAGCTGACATATCTTTTTGCTCTACATTAATAAAAATATTTTACACGAAAATCATGGGAAATGAGCTTTGAAAGAACATCTACATGGTGGGATTGGGAGAGAACGAATTGCTGGCTCATGATATTATCAATTAAACCTGTGTTTCATGATCAAATAGATGGGAGTCTTCCGATACTTGACAATGCACAGTCCAATGCATCTGACAGGAAATCTGCCAAAAAATAAAAATAAAAAGAAAAAAAAAAATAAAAATCATATTTTAACGAAGACTTTTGTCTAAGATTAATTGTCAACCCAGAATTTTAAAAAAAAATGTTTTATCAATCTAAAAGATAAAAAAAGATGCATAAAAAACTGTTTTTTAAAATATTAGAACCAAAAATCTACATTACCTACTAATTTTAAAAAAATTAATAAATTGAAAAAAAAAAAAAAAAGTAATCTTGATTTCTTTCAAAATGCAATTCACCTAGACCACATCAAGGTTTACCTGACCTTGATAATTCCAACGAAGTGCTAAGGTGGTATGCACCATCTGGCTAACCTGGGCAAGCCCTATGTGAGAGCCAGACTAGATCTACCTTAAGCTGGGAAATTCTACCTCCACAAAGCTCGGCAAGGTAGAGAGAGAAAGAAACGCTCAGATAAAAAAATATATATATATTACAAATAAAACTTAATATAGGGAGAGCTAACATTCATCAAATAATAATATTTATTATAATAAAAAATCATAAAATATCCAAGAATTGAAAGTCATTAAGCCTCTGTGATATTCTAAAAATTCTGCTGGAAATTTCTAGAACCATCTAGAATATTCCAGGCTCTTCTAGAGAAGTCCACCTTTTAATATTTTTGAGAATTTATATTTCATCAGGCTAGTTTTCTTTTTTTTTTTTTTTAATTCATATGATGATGAAGAAGAAAAAGAAAAACCGGCATCATCTTTGGTGAAACAGAGAGGGGGAGTCACTCGAAGAACATTTCCGTAGAATCCACCTTGCCCAATCAGAACTCCCATGTCTGAGAAAACACGGGGTAAGCAGGCCGGGAGCATAGAAAAAACCGCTTGAAAAAGACGAGGAGAAAGAAGAAAATCAAAACCTTTCATATGGTTCATGACGAGCAACGTTTGATTCTCTGCAGGCTGCTTACTGTCCCGGTTAGTTACCAGTTCAACTCCGAGCATCAGCCCCCTTCCCCGCACGTCCCCAATAACTACGGAAACAAAACAGATGATAATCAGAATATATTTCTCTTTAATTAATTCTAAAATATTCGACATTGTTATGACTAATGACATCGTTACACATACATGAGGCATTGACAATATTAATGTGCGACACAATTATATTTTCTATCGCAATTTATTTTCAATTAATTATTATACTAAATAACAAAAATATAATATTATTTTTTCTCATATTATTCCTATGCATGATCACAATATGTGTGTGTGTGTGTGTGTGTGTGTCACAGTCAATAATTTGTATTTCATATTAATAATAAAGAGAGAGTGTGTGTGTGTTTAGTCTGCCACATAGTTATTAGTTATCAAAGGCAAGACTTAAACGTACCTAAAACCCATGGGCCACCAGGCCCAGGTAAAAGAGCATCGTCTCGTGAAAGGTGCGGAGATTTTTGAAAGGTGCACGAGTTGCTAGCATATACTCGTCCAGGCAACATTTTATCCAATAGAGATAATATTAATGAAGACCATTGATATTTCTTTTATAATTAATACGAAATACAAATTATTTGAATTACTTGATAGTTTCATAAAAGAAGTTATAACAAATAATACTTTAGATTATGTAATGATAAGTATTTATAATTTAATTTGAAGCTGTCAATTATTTACGTAAATGATTACTTCTATGCTCTAATAACATATTTATAATATGTTTAACTTTAACTTATCCAATAAATAAATAAATAAATAATATAAAAAATAAAAAAAAATAAAAAAAAATATAAAAATATAAAAAACATAAAAACATAAAAAACATAAAAAACATAAAAAAAATATAAAAAAATATAAAAAAATATAAAAAAATATAAAAAAATAAAAAAATAAATAAAATATAAAAAATAAAAAAAATAAAAAAATAAAAAAATAAAAAAAAAATAAAAAAAAAAGACAATAAACATCTAGTGTCTTCAATTATTATTGAATTATTACTGGAAGATATTTAAAAATTATTACATAACAAGAAGACAATAAAAAAAATCATATCTATAAATTTCTATATTTATAATAGAGTATGATTACTCAAGATGATGAAATAATTTAATGAGCAAAAGGAGTTATTGAGGCCTACAAACATTTATTATTATTATATCACAATCAAACTTGTACATGCATCCTATAAATATTTTTGATAATGAGTTAGTCATTAGAACAAAGAAGACTAAATCTTCAGTTTAGTTATCCAGGTTAGTTAATTAATGCATTAAATTATTATATATTTTTGGTTAAAATATATAAAATATTCAACAAATAATTTATTTATATTAATTATATCAAAAGGATGAATATATTTAAATATAAAACTAAAAATTTGCAAAAATTTACATTGCTGGTTCTCTACCTAACACATGGTGTATCCGGCTGTGAAAAAAATTAGAGTAACTTTAAAAAATTAGTTATAATTATATTTGAATTTAAATAATTATATAAAATAGAATTTGTTTTTATAATATTATTTAATGAAATATATAATTATGATTTTTTTTTTCAAATTTGTAACAAGAGAACAAATATATTCAAATATCAATACTTGAATAATCTGATATATATTAAACATAACTGAACCTTGATAAGAACTTACAATGAGCATCATACCATTGAAGAAAAAAATAAAAGATAAAAATACTATAAAAGATAATTTGATATTTGAGATTAATTATTTAACATGAAATAATGCTGCAATAGAGAGTAGATATGAAAACCTTTAGGTTTATACAAAAGCTAAAGCAAATTCAAGCAAAATACCAACACTAAAGTCAAGATCATCAAGTTCTAAACAAACTCATACTCTCACTTTGACTGATAAAAATAAAGAAATAATCTATTTATTAGAAATTTTATAAATTGAAAATTTGAGAAATAGCTTCGAGTATTTATTTTATTTTATTTATTTTTTTATATCGAAATAAAATGAATTTAAAACTATGTATATTGAATTGTTATAAGTCTAATATTTTTTTATTAGAATTTCTAATTATCGATATATCCATTAAACCCGATATATTTATCCTTGATTGGTGCTCACATACAAATGCACACCAATATATCTTCGATATATCCGTAAAATCCAAGTACCGATATATCCATAGAAATCGATATTTTAATCCTTGCATGTACCTTCAACTAGGGGGGAGAGTAGAGGTGTTAAACGGGTCGTGCCGGGCCGGCCCGACACGTTTTTTCCAGGCCCAACCGGGCTTTCGTGCCGGGCCAGGCACGGCACGGAACAGTAACCGTGCCATGCCTGTCCCGGCACGGTTTTTTGGGGGTTCACTCCGGCACGGGCCCACCGCACAATTCGCCGGGTTCGGCCCGACCAGGCCGAACCCTAAATTAAAAAAAAATTAGGATTTCGGCGCGCCCGAAACCCTAATTCTAAAAAAAATTAGGAATTGGGCGTGCCCGAAAGCCTAATTTTCTAAAAAAAAAATTCAGCACGGTACCGTGCCGGGCCAAGCACGGCACGAGGCCCGGTTAGCCTCGGCATGGCACGGCACGAGCCCGGGCACGGGAAATTCCCGTGCCGGGCAAGCCCAGGCACTGCTGAACCATGCCGTGCCTAGTGCCGGCCCGGCCCGGTTGACATCTCTAGGGGGGAGAGAGAGAGAGAGACACCCCTCATACATTTATGAACTTGTTGATTCATACTATGATGACTCTTTTATCGAGTAATCTTTTGTACCAAGTACAAAACACATTGATTCTCACGAGGATAAAATTTTTTTGGAAAGAGAATATCTCTCGAGTCCACTCAAGCTAATAACTCCCAAGTCGATTGCAGCACCAACTCAAAATGAGTTAAAAATTGAGACTTAACCACATCGGATTTAAAAATTATTCTAGGAAAAAATAGACGTACACAACCATTTCAAATGAAAGAGAGTCTCATGAGAAGCTAGCGGCTATCTTTTTTAATTTTCATGTTGAATTTAATAAAATTCTAACAAATACTTGATAATATATGTGTTTTGAACTAATAAACAACTACTTTATTAAATCAAACTAACCAAATATCATCCCGACTACTTGGTGTTGGGTTAGACAGTTATTGAATATGCTAGTGTTATTTTGAATCATATAGAAATTCTAATATTTCAAAAATAAAAAAAAAAAATCAATGAGATGTGTGTCCGGCTATGCAAGGCACGCCACCACCTCGAGTTCTAGCTTACACTTCATGCCTTCACGAAGGCATGAAGTGACAAAAAAGCTATTCAGTCATGAAATGAAGGCATAGCGGTAGGGAAGGGCGAGGAAAATTACTTGAATATTTATCCCCTAGGGCAGAGAGTTTCTTCTTCAGATGGGCACCGACAACCAATGCATTTTCCTGCAGATTTTCTTTCTCGATTACCCTCAGAACAGAAAGCCCCGCAGCAGTGGACACGGGATTTCCACCAAATGTGTTGAAGTAACGGCGCCTCGTCATGGCTCGTGCAATCTTGGGGGTGGTCACCACTGCGCCAAGTGGAACCCCATTCCCAATTCCCTACATGCGTAACACAATGGACACAATGAACACGTTGCACCAAAATTTAGACAACTTACGTAATATCATCACCATCATCATAAAAACACATTTCGAATGCCATCAGGGCAAGAGAGAACAAACCTTTGCCATTGTGACAATGTCAGGAACAACACCATGCGCCTCGAACCCCCAAAAATGATTCCCGGTGCGAGCAAACCCAGTCTGAACTTCATCTGCTATGAAAAGGCCGCCTGCCATCTTAATGGATTCATAAACAGAAGGCAAGTAGCCAGGTGCAAGTTCGAGGATTCCACCCACTCCCTGCCAAGCGCCAGGGAGAACCTCTCTAAGTAGACAAAAAATGATTTTTTTTTCCCAAAAAAAAAAAAGAAAAATATGGCTCTGACAGAAAAAAAGCTACCTGTATGGCTTCGAATATGAAACCAGCAATTTGGCCACAAGTCCCAAAGTCTATGATGTCCTTGACATCCTTTGCGTATTTCTCTCCGTCTGAACCAAACATCCCTCTGTATGGGTCTGGATTCAACGCATGGTGAACTCCACTCTAATTTTAAAACAAATCTAATTAAAAATGCGAGAGTTTTATTTTTTTTATTTTTCTTTTCCTTCCCTAGTTTCGGATCAATTCGTGTGAGTTATCTTCTATTTGTGTTGTATTTTGCATGGTTTGTTTCAAATTTATAATTTGTGTTGTCTTCTCATACGAATTATATGCTGCTTCGAATCTTCAAATCTATGTTGGGCTGTGTTATTTTCATGCAAATGTTTTGGCTCTATGCGTTGCTGTAGGTGTGTCATTTGAGTGGGGATGACTATTAGTGGAAATGTTTTTAGGGGTGGGGTTTTATTATTTTATATGAATCACCAATTAGTAGAGAGAGAGTCTCTCATCGATTACTTTTGAACCCATTGATCCACAATATGAATATCACTCTTGTAGAGTCATCATATCCATCAACAAATACAAATAAGGCTGATTCCGAAGATATAATAATCCATATGATTTCACCAGTATAAACTCATGCTCAGCTAGGATTTATAGCTTATAATAGAAGAAACAAATATATTCATCCTTCTCGGACCACATATACGACTATACGAGCTACCATGAGCCATATGATTTTGTAGTCATCTCCTTTGATGTTTATTTTTTGGTCACTCTCCAGAATTAACATGAGAACTATAGATGTCAAACGGGACGTGCTGGACCGGCCCGGCCCATTTTTAGACGGCCCGACCGTGCTTTCGTGCCGAGCCAGGCATGACACGATTACTGTGCCGTGTCGTGCCTGGCCCGGCATGATTCTGTGGAGATCAGCCCGGCATGATTCTGTGGAGATCAGCCCGGCACGGGCCCGCGGAACGAATCCGCCGGGTTCGGCCAGATCGGGCCAAAACATCAATTTAAAAAAATTAGGGTTTCGACGGCGGGCCTTCGCACGCCGAACCCCTAATTTAAAAAAAATTAGGGTTTCGACGCGCACGTCGTCACCCCACAACACCGCCAAAACTCAATTTTAAAAAAAATTATGGTTTCGGTGTGCGCCGTCGCGCCACCCGAAACCCTAAATTTTTAAAAAAATTAGATTTCTCGGCTATTGCCGAGGTACCGTGCCGGGCCAGACATGACACGAGACCCGGTTGGCCTCGGCACGGCACGAGCTCGAGCACGGAAAATTCTCGTGCCGGTTTGAGCCTGCCCAGCCCGATTGACACCCCCAATAACATATGTAATCAATATAATTAATTATTTCATAAATTTTTCTCGAAGAGCTAAACTTAACACACAACACTTCGCATATTATATGAATTATTGGGATCAAATATCAAGCTTCTTGTGTCGATACACTTCCATAGACTGAGATTATATAAAAGAAAAATAAATATTTAATTAGAGCAAATCTTATTTGATAGGAGTGTTCCAAATTATTTTTTTTGAGAGATATGATATTAACCACAAATTACTTCATAAACCATATATATTCTTATATCCTTTCTAAATATATATCATTTCAAATATTGCATCATAGAGAGAGAATGTTTATCCTACCTCTCAGAGTGCTTGGAAGTACTTATTTTTTTCAAGATTTTTATCAAGGAAGCACTAGATTGTCACTCAAAACCTCCAAACATACCATTCTTGGATATTCTAATATCCAAAATGAATAAAAGTATTTTTCACCAGAACCTGTTAGAGTACTAGTGAGTGGTAAGATTATCTTTTTTAAGCAAAACTCATTTTTAATAAGTAAAGAAAGGGATAAGTCTAAAAATTATATATTGACATATTACTTTTAAATTTTTCTTATAGTCCTATTTGAACTAGAGGTGTCAACCGGGCCAGGCCGGCTCGGCCCGGCACGAGGCACGGCACGGTTTAGCCGTGCCTGGGCCGGCCCGGCACGGGAAAATTCCGTGCCCGAGTTAGGCACGAGCCGTGCCGTGCGGTGCCGTGCCTGAGCCGGCACGGTTCGGCCCGTGGCACAGCACACCGGCACGAGTTTTGTCCCGTGTCGGGTGTCCCTTGAGCCCGACCCGGCGATGGCCCCTCGCGCAAAAAAGACTGCGGGTCAGGTAGAATCAGACCCAACCCGCGGTCCCCCGAATCCCGAACCGTAGAGACAGGACAGCCCGAGCAGGCCAGGCAAGACACGGCACGGCCCGCCGTGCCTGCGGGCCGTGCCAGGCCCGGCACAAAGGCACGCTCGTGCTCAAAAAAAATGAGCCGGGCCGGGCCCGTTAACACCTCTAATTTGAACTGCTCACTAGTATAGAGAGAATCACTTGTCAGCTATACCAACACTTTGTAATTCATATTATGATTGTATTCTTAAAAAAGCATCATATATATCAAAGAAAACAAATCAGACTGATACTAAAAAGAGCAAGGTTTCCCAATAAGAGAAATCTCCCTCAAATTCAAATTAATGTAAAGAACTACTAGTAAACTCTAATTAAGGCTCATGGTAAGTTAGAGACTGGGAGACTTCATTAGACATGACTTAGAATCTATACTATGAGAATGAGATATGCATAGTCTGCTCAAACTAAAGACGAGTCTACCAAAGAACTAAAAGATCTTTCAGTTAATTCCTCTGATCCTGACTATTTGATCACCCTTTAGAAAGAACAATGAAGTTGTGCTCAGTACCTGATTTCAAAGATTTTGTCATACTAATGCCTTATTCTCCCTTTTATTTTTCTTATTATTTCTCTTGACGGCATTAGAATATTCAAATCTTTTTCTAAAATACTAGCTCTTTTAGGATGACTGTTCGGCACTCAAAGTACCTAATTTTTGTGGTATTTTTTTGATTGTTTCATGATGTGCTTATAGTGAAAATGTAATTTAAATGCAAAGGATTCGATGAATAAAGTTTTTAACAAATTTTGATTAATAATAGTGAAATTAAATAAAATCTAGGATAATCGTATACTAAGAAACACGGACACGGAGATGGACACGGGAATACAAAATGGCAGGATACGGGAATACGACAAATTCTAAAAAACTAAGATACGGATACGACATGATAAAAAAAATAAAAATAAAAATAAAAATTATTAATTATGAAATATTAGGTATTTTATAAAATTCATTAAATTAAAGTAAATTAAAATATTTTATATATAAAATAAATATATATTAATTATTTTATAAAATAAAAATATTTTATTTTATTAAAATATTTTATTTTATTTTATTAAAATATTTTATTTTATGCACATCCCCACACAAATACGCCCGCCCCTGCCTCCCCCTCAAACACGCCTGCCCCTGCCTCTCCCCTCAATCCGTGCCGCCCCTTCCTCTCCCCTCAAATAGCGCCTGCTCCTGCCTCTCCCTCAAATCGCATCCGCTCCCTGCTTCACACTCAAATCGCGCCCGCCCCCTGCCAGTGGCCAACGTCGCCCATGCGGCGACGTTGGCCACCCGACGTCGTCGAACGTTGGCCATTATAGGCATGGATACGGCTGCCGTCTACCGACGCAGCCATCGATACGCCACGTGGCGTATCGGATACAGATTGTTGCAATGATACGCCACATGGCATATCGAAGACGTATCCGTGCCGTGTCCGTGTCGTGTCCTTGTGTCCAGGTGTTGGACACACGGACACGACTGTAGGGAGCCGTGTTTGTGCTTCCTTGATCGTATAGTTGTAGACATGACAAATATCTTGAAATCATTATCGTACTAGTTCTAACTATAATTTTGACCGCAATATTATTTCTTAGTCCCAACAACTAAATGCCAAATTAATATGAAAAGAAATGATATTTTTCAAATGTGCAACATATTCTTTATAGAACCAAAATCACAGAATACTAAATAATTTTTAGTTGCAACAACTTTTGCCTACAAGATTTTATGTTCTAGAGAAAAAATTTTTTTAGTTATGACATCTTTTGCTCTCGCTATTATGTGATCCATAGAAGAGCTTTCTTAATCAAGGAACCCCTTGCTATCATGACATTATATTCCAGAGAAAATTTTCATCAGTCACAATATCTTTTATCACCGTGCATTTATTCTCCAAAGAAGATTCAGTGATTATTTAATACCTCAACCCAACATAGTGACTTTCAACTTATTAAACTGATACAGTACATAATGAGACTCTAATGACATAAAATATGAATTTAAAAAAATTCAAAATGAGAGCTTGGAATTCAAAATATGAATGAAAAGAACACACAGCCACTAAAGGACACAAATGTCACCCCCAATTAAAAATAAATTCAAGTCGAATGCAAAAAATATATATATTGGGAACTAAATTTGAGACATAAATCCTTACATCGGCTACTATTCAAGAGCCTCAATTTGACGAGGCGATCTATTTCACTCACATGAAATATTCCCCAATTAGAGACAATTATTCATGATATTAATGTTAAATAAAATAAAGATTAAATATGTCACCATCAAATAGATTTATACGTATTGATCATGATAATTTGATGACAGATAAATCAAAAAACACACTCGAGAGATTGACATCAACAAAAGTAATAACACTTCTATTTCTACCTCATGAGATAATAAGTGAAAACTTAAACTTTAATGTAAATTAAATTAATATTAGTATGATACTTATGAAATCGAAAACATAAACAAAATTATTATCATTTCATTGTGCATCTTTTAGAAGAACTAACTTTTAAATGATATAAAAATTATGCAGAATATCTAACATAAGATTTTATCATGTTTAGGAGTTATATAGTGGTTGTGGTGAATAATCAAAGGCAAGTCAAGAGACACACATAAGAAAATATTTCTTAAGATTGTGACAATCATGTGATCATTTTCCCTTTTAAGACTTTCATAGGTAAAATCATTAAGTAGATAATTATTAATTGATGCAAGTATCATACTTAAGAAACAAAAAGTCAAATATATTTATTATCATATTATTTCATATTTTTCATGATTATTAAAATAAAAAATATATATAAATAAACACTCGGAATAGTTATCAAAAGAAATTAACATATTATCTAAAAAAATAAAAATATAAATGAACCATGAATGATGTGTCATCATGACTAGACCCTGTCTGAATAATGTGTAATCGAGAAATAAACACATTATTTCTCATCATCACGACTAGTCCCTACCTTATGAAACTAGACACGCAACAAAAGTATCATGTCTGACAAGATGCAAGGCATGGTCGCCAAAAATAGGCCGCCTAAAATTAGGCCATTCCGATATGACATAGCCTGTTTGACACCTCTATTGATATTATAACCATGATTTAGTACTGAGCCTAGATAAGATTTGTGTAGATTACAGCTATGTTGCACAGATACGCCTAGGAACTGCCGTGTCCGACTCGTGTCGCCGTGTCCACGGGTCGGATACGTGTCCGATACGCCACGTGGCGTATCGGATACGCGTCAGAGATATATCCAACGCGTTGTTTGGAAACAGTCCTCGTTAACAACAGACGCGTCGTTTACCTACAGACGCGTCGTTTACCAACTAACGCATTTTTACGATTCTAACGCGTCGGAAATACACTATATATTAACTATTACTCCTACATCTCCAACAAATTGAGGAGCACACCGCCGACAGTGAGTTGCCGACAAGCCGATTACGAGAAATAGTTGTCAATTATCATTGCATCAAACGGGGAGGGGAGGAGCACACCGCCGAGGCGCCGACAATACTTAAGGTAACCTAATTCTATAAAGGGAATGGAAGGTTTTGGAATCTGTATCGGGAGGGGGGAGAGTTCGAAAATCGAAACTGTAAAGGGAGGGTGGTGGGGGGAAGGGGGGGGGGGTGTTAGAGGGTTTAAATTTTTTTTTACATTATTTTAAAATATAAAATTTTAAATTATTTTAAAATACCTAATATTTATAATTAATAATTTTTATTTTTATTTTTTTTATCATGACGTATCCTAGTCGTATCCGTATCCTAGTTTTTTAAAATTTGCCGTGTCCTCGTATCCTGCCGTGTCGTATCTCCGTGTCCGTGCAACATAGGATTACAGCATGATAACTTTGACGACATCTAGGATTGAGATTGAGATTGAGAAATTTATAGGAAACAATGTAGAGTTATATAAATTAAAGATGAAATATTTACTTATTAATAGGAATTACTAATCAATAATTATATTTCCGAAAACAATATTAAGTAGTCAAAAATCAGAGACGTCATCTATGGATATTATCAATTGCGACAAGATATATTAGAGAGTACGATGCTTGATCTGTATGTGTTTAGAAGAAATTTTATCCATTTCACATGGAGCAAGATTAACACTTTTGTCTAATAATTACATGATTTTCAAATACTGATTAGCCAACTATCATCTATTGGCTGTGAGATCAGTAATGATGATAAAAATTGTACTCTTATTTATTCACTACTAGATATATGAGATAATTTGATTATAATTATTAATAGTGATACAACATAATTATCCTATGAGACAATAATTATAACTTTACTATTGGAAGATATGAGAAAGCAGAATATGAGAAAATACTATAATGATGTACTATTTATAAGAAAAATGATTAAAGACCAAATATAAACTTGTTTATGAGCAAGTCCAAATCAAGAGAAAGATTAAAGAGTATACATTAGATGAAATTCAAATTATGAAATAATGATAAAGCTATGTATTTTAAGAGGAACTATCAAAGACCTGAAGGCATACAAATTCAATTCATGGCATATTTATGAGTCACAACTCAAGAGAAAGCTAGCTTGGGAGTCAAAAAACCATTCACTAGTAGAGATTAACATTTTTGCCAAGACATACATCACTTATGCTAATGAGGATATCCGATTCATCAACACAAGTATCAAGAGGAACTGTCAGAGACATGAAGTCATCATGTCACATTACTGATGACTCCTCATTGGAGCTGGTTCAGTTATTATATAAAGTTTATGATAAAAATGATGACCATGAAAAATGATTGAGAATTAAGATAATTGATCATAGAAAGATAAAGATGATAATATATAATAATTTATTATAGGAGTCATATGTATTTCACACTTGAGCACAAATCTAATTCATATGAGTGTAATGACGAATGCTGGTACGAAATTCAATTGTGATGACAAGTCTTACAAAATTATATGATGAGTAAAAATAAATATTCACGAAACAAGATGTAAAAGATTATACAAATTGCTAGAAAGCACTATCAAGATTACAGTTGAGTCATTTGTTTTAGAGAAAAAAGAATTCATGAATAACAATTTCTAGTCACAAAATAAAATCAAGTGGCACCAGTGATTCAGCCACATTAGAGAGAGGAGTCTAATGATAGTATCCTCGAATAGAATAGTAGAATAACTATCAGATTGTACTAAACACCTTAGGTTTTATGAGTAGTATCTGTGTGAAAAATAAAAAAGGATAAAATTCAAATCAACTCTCAAAAGATTAATAATGAAGCTAGATTTGATTCACAGTGATTTATTCAAATAAACACCAAGAAAATCACTTGGGAGATCAAGATATTATGTGTCATTTGCTAATTATTCTCTAGACATACACGTGTCTACTTTATTCAAATGAAATTTAAGATGTTAAACGCATACAATAACACTAAATACTTTTCAATTGATCAATTCTATGTTAAACAAGGTATTGTCAGACAGAACATGTTAACCATGACACCACAAAAACATAAAATAGCTAAAGAATTGAACATAACATTAATGACACTAACTACTACAACATGCTACCTAAAGTAAAACACTTATACAAATGCAATAAAGGATCAAATATCATTTAAAATATTGTATGATATGAAGCTAAATGTGGTCTATCTTTGAGTATTTAGGTATGATGCTTAAGTTAATGTGCAAAAGGAAATAAAGAATAAACTAGACTTCAAATCAAAAAAACACAAATTTATTGGCTACAAGAAATATGTCAAGGACATAAACATTAGGCCACAATGAGTCTGTAAAGAATAATAAATTTCAATCATGAGATGAAGATAAAAAGTCACAATTAAGTTTAGAGTTGCAACATAAAAAAATGATATTACAACTAGGTTAAATATCACGACATAAAAACATTAGGCCACAACTTAGTCCAAAATCACAACTATGGCGTTGCGCTCTAATGCAGAGAAACATATTAACTTGAACAAACAAGATGAGGAAGAGCTGTCATAGTCAAACACTGACATTCTTGATGAAAAATTAGTTTAGACAACAATTGCATTGAAAAGGTTTACGCGGATTAAACATTAACTCGTGAGATATGTTGGACAGTGCATACCATGCACAACTTACTACAAAAGATAAACATATTATTGTATTAGAGGCTAGACCTTCGATGAGTCAATTCATTGGGAGTAAGTCATAGAGGAGAAACTGTAATCCTTGAAGAAGAATAATACCTAGAATCTTGTAAAGTTGTCGACAGATCAATAATATAATTGGATACAATTGAATATTAAAATAAAACTTAAGACTAAAGAAAAGATAAAAAAGTATACAATATGGTTGATTGTCAAGGGGTAATTTTAAATGGAAGACATTAATTATGATGAGATTTCCTCACTGGTAGCCAATATGTCCTCTATCAGAGTAGAGTTAAAAATTTTAGCAATGTATGACCTACAAGTCGAACAACTTGATGTCGACACACTAATTCTTCACAATAACATGAAAGAAAATCTACATGAAATAATCAATTAGTTTCGAAATGAAAGACAATAAAAACTTAATGTGCAGGCCAAATAAGTCTTTGTATAGGCTGAAGCAATCTCCTCAAATGTGATATTAAAAATTTAATTCATTTGTCTTGCAGCTATGATCCAGTAAATATGAGACTGATCGCTACGACCACATTAATTGATCAAGTAGTAATTTTATTATTTTATCCATATATATAGATGATATTGTATGGGTAGAAAATAACATGAACATGATTATTTCGGTCAAAAAATTACTTGTCAAGAAATTAGATATGACTGATCCGAGGGCAATAAACCTTATATGGGCATAACATGATATATGTCAAAAAAATTAAATGATATATTTTGGTGAAAAAATAACATGAACATAATTAAATATGGGAAAAAAAAATTAAATGATTAAAAAAGAACTATTTTATCACTTTTTTATAAAAATAAAAGAGATTTTAAAAAAATTGATTCAAAGTAGTCCCATCATTTTGTTTAAATAAATAAAATTTAAAACAGCAAACTGCCCGATAATATATGAATGTTGTACCACGCCTAGAGCAAGGCACACCGAGACACGACATGATAATGAGATTAGGATAATAATAATGATAATAACACTATGAATCAGCGATAATGATGATCAAGTCTATCTTAATATCATGCCAATAAATAATTAGCATAGTAAGAACAAAGAGATATGGTGGACATTACCAGACCTACAACTCTATTATAAATATCATGTCAATTAATGCCATTTAGGAGCGTGGAGCACATCCATACCTGTACAACATTGAATTTCCAATTACATTGTGCAGTGGCACCCATAGTCCCAGCAGCATGTCCATGGTAGGCATTCCGTATAGATATTATGTCATGGCTACCTGTATATAATCTTGCCATCATCAAGGCCAATTCATTTGCTTCGGTCCCAGAATTTGTGAAAAATACTACCTAGATGAGAGAAAAGCATGAACAAATTATCAAAAGCAGATTTTGTTGCAGATTTTTATGGGCATAACATCAGCAAACTTACCAAAGCAGTGTGTTGCTCACTAATTTTATATATAGTGCTTACTATTTGTCATACACACCTGCTACTACATATCATAATTTTATATATAGATGGGAAAAATACTACATATCACATTTTTCCATGATGGAGATGGAGAAAAGAAAATAAATTATATTACAATTATATTACATAAATTATTCAATCTTCCTCATACTTTGTTCAGTGTAGTGAAGAAAAGAAAATAAATTTTCCACAGCATACAATACAATTGCAAGATAAACAATAATTTGAATAAGCTGCTGCTATTTAATCTGAGCATGTTTCAGCTCCACCAACAAGCTTCTAGGATAGAGAAATTGGTGTCTCGAATAACAAATTATGGTTTCTTGAGTTGAAACACTAATTGAGATAAAAAAATTAAATTAGGAACGAAAAATTAAAGATTTTTTTTTTAAATTTTATCACCATGAGTAAATTTAGTTTCTCCCAAAAAAATGTTTTGATGACTCGATTTATTACTGATAATTTTTGAACAACAATTTTTAGGGTTTCCAAAATTTCTACCACAAATTATAGTATGTGGGATATTAAATTGTTGCTGATAAAATCAAAATGAAGAAGAGAAAAATATGGTCTCCAAACCACTAATTTCCTCTTTTTTATTCAGATTTTCTCTAGCACACGCTAGTGTAGAATAGAAGGATGGCTCACACTCTCTAGGGTTTACAACCCTAACTTATATACCCACTCTCTTAGAGTATTGTTCCCTAGAGTAGGACTCTAATATCATACTACAAAGTAAGAAAAAATCATAAAATAAATAAAAACACAAAATTTACTTAACGACTCAAATATAATTTGATTACCACAAATAACACCACAACCCTACTAAATATAACGATACATGAAAGTTTCTTATATAAGGAGAAGATTAATTGCAGTAACCCACATGAGTTGGGTTACTATCAAATAGAAAATAAAATTAAAAAATTACAAATCACAAATAACAATCTCAAACAATTATAATTTAAAATAAGTATTACATCTGCAACATTGAATCTTCTACCAACTATTATCAATCTTTAGGCATTTCCTCTTTTTTAGCAAACATTCCAAATAATTGATAAATAAATTAAGCCAATATATATGAAATATGTAATCCAACATTATAGTTAAAAATCAAAAAGTACAACTTAAGAAAATACATTTACTTCATTAATGAAAATCACTTAAATTAGAAATAATAAATCTAACTTACAAAAAAAAAAAACAAAAAGAATTTGAGCATTCCACATTTTGGGCACTCACACAAATAACAATAATAATAATAATATAAAAATGAAAGATGAGCCACAACATTAACTATCAAGCTGGTGTGAAAATATTCATAAAATCGAATTTATCACAGATTTGTCTAGCTACGGGCCAAATGGGTTACGTCAGGCCTAGTCATATGGAAGTCATGTTGCACTTGGCACGTCATAATAAGATGATCGAGCCACAAGAAATAAGTTATGTCAGCGCAACACCAGCCTCTTTTGACACCTCTAACAAGTGAATGGGGTGGATAAAAGTAAACTTCTTTCTCATAGATAATATTTAAGATGAGATTATTATTATAATATATATTCAAAAAAGCAGAGCAGCTAATAGACATATTTATGACTTTGAAAAGACCTCTGCTTATATTTCTCTCCTCCAAGTTTGACATTCTGAACCTTTACACACTAACTTGAGAGAGATGTTACAATTTACTAATTTGTATTTGCAACTTTATTTTTTCTTATATTTGTTTAGCTTATGTTTTTGATGAAAACATCAAACCCATGGGCTATCCCATTCATATCTACTAATAATATATGGGCAATGTTTCTTATATTTGAGATATTGAATGTGATTATATTTTATATCATATTATGTAGCCTAAAATTCAATAAAGTTATAACATGATGTTATTAGAACTTGTAAAAAAAAAAAAATCAAACTCATGTATATAAACAAAACAAAATGATCACATATAAAAAATCTCACAAATTAAATTCTTTGTAGCTATTTCAGATCATACAATATTTTTCACAATCTCTAAATTGTGTCTGCTAGTGCTGCTGAAAATCTCAGTGGTTGCTCCATAAATATCTCATTCTCAAGATCACTAGATGAATGACCAAGTCAATGATATATAATCAATGAATAAATCATATTCAAATATCTAGTGAGATATCGTGCCATAGAAAAAAAGAAAAAAATATAACTCATTGAATTGAGATGCCTAGAAAAATAATGTATTAAAAAATGACTAACAGTTAAATCAACAAGTAATACATGATGCAGAAATAAAAAAGATAATCTAAATATTATCATACTCAAAATATTTTAAGGAATTATCATCAAGTCAGCCAGCTTGAATTATTAAAGAATTATAGTTATATCAATTTATCGCACACGCCCCTTTAGAGTTTCTCATTATTTTTATGCTTTAATCACCTAATATATTAATCACCACAAGTATATTTAAGCATCAAAGTCTACGTTGAGTCATAGTGGGACAAAAGGAACATACACCCAATGATGCACCCTTGCTTGTCATACTATTTCAACATCTCAAAAATTATAGCCCTAGTGCACTACTAAAAATAGCAAATGATACTACTCAATCTTCAAGAACTACTATCACTTGTAGGCCTTCAAATTATAATATTGATCAATAAGGCAACGACTATATTTGAACCGATGCAACTCAAACTTCATTGATTACTTATACTACCAATGAGAGAGATTACCTTTAGCCAGCATGACTGTAAGGAAAAGGAAATTCCCAAATATTATCACTCCTAACTATTCCTGGTGTAACTCATCCTCCAATAGTATCTCTCATCTCTTAAGTATCTCACTGTGTGTACACCAATGCATCCCCTTAGTTATTCCCAAATACATTCACACTCATTGCATTATATGTGCACCATCAATGTCGCACACAATGGGCATGCTACAGAAAAAAAAGGAAATTCAAAGGATCACACAATTTCTATGTGCCTTATTTGTTGGGAAAAACATGTGCCCACATGTACTGATACACATAGCACACACATACATAATGTGCTGTTATAGTTCATGTGTCTGTCTCTCTCTCTCTGGGAATCCTAGAGTTTGCACTCCCTAGCTTTTTTGGCTATTATACCATGTAAAGAACAACATCATAGACCACATCTACATAAAATACAAATAAAAAAATATATGGAAGCAGATATTTTAGTTCAGATCTCTTTAGGAAGATAAGAGATAAAACTCATGATAAAATATATATTTTTTATAACTCTAGTATCCAAAAAAAAATGTGTTACCATGCTGAGATATAAAGTACTAGAAAATTATGATATTACTTTTTTATCAAAATTCATTCTTTTACACTTTAAACCACGTAAAAATTCAATATTTTCACTTGAGTCTCCGACTAAGAGAGATTTTTTTAAGCTTATTACATTATATTATATTGACACTATTATCGAATCAGCATATGTATCATTAAGTATACAACACGTTGATTTTATTTTTGGAAAAGAGATGTTCTTTTAAAATGAACCTTCTCCTTGTCTAGACGTAATTGTAGCTCAAGAATTTTTCATTCTCAACTACAGATAAATTGAATATGAGAGACTTGACCATCCAAGACTTCGTGTTTATTTTAAATAAAATGAATCTACTCAATATGTTTAAAACTAAAAAAATCATCAAACAAGTCAAAAGATATGTAGTCAAATACTATAATTTTAATTTCTTGATTGCTCTCTGAAAAAAGATAGACGAGTTATATTTGACAACTTATCTCTAGAGGTGTCAACCGGGCCCGGTCCAGCACGATTCGGCCGTGCCTTGGCCGGCACGGCAGGGGAATTTCTCGTGCCCGTGCCTGTGTCGTGCTTGTCCATGGCACCAACCATGTCGTGCCTAGCCCAGTATGGTACCGTGGCCTGTTGGTACGATACCTCAGCATGAGCCGAGAAACCCTATTTTTTAAAAATTAGGGCTTCGGAAATGCAGCGGTGTGGCGGCGCAACGGCACGCGCCGAAACCCTAATTTTTTTTAAATTTGGGGTTCGGCCTGACCAAACCGAACCCAGCAGATTCGTGACGCTGGCCCGTGTGGGGCTGACCTCCACAGAACCATGCCTGGCCCGGCACGAAATCATGATCGGACTGACTCGACACGTCCTGTTTGACACCTCTACTTATCTCACAAGTTTTATTATATTCATGCATTTTTTATTTTTTTTTCCTTCCAAAGTATTATCTAACTAGAATAATCTCACGACATGATGAAAAAGATAGTCATCATCCTTTCTAGCATAACTTAGGAAATATATATCAATCTTTGACAAAAGCATATTGTTGGTTATTTTATTGGATATTTATTGGGAAGACAAGTCCTAAAAACAAGATATATCACCTGAAGGCAAGACTTGTTATGAAAGAATTTACTCATACTTCTCTTTTAAAGTTAGATATTAAAATATTTTTTTCAATGACTTAGATGATCTTAGATCAAATACTCATATTTCTTTTATTTTCTCAAAAATAAATGATACATCAATTAGAAGAATAATTTTCTTCATGATGATTTTAAACATGATTTGATATCCTCATACTTCTACAACCACTTGATTAGCAAACAAATATAACATTTTGAGATTTTATTTATAAATTATATAAAATATTATATGACCTAAAATAATTATCAATAACTTGATTTAAAATATTTTTAATCATAATTATCTTGTTTTATTGATACAAGTATGTACTGGATTATTATTTATTTTACCAAAAGGATTTAGATAACAAATTTAACATGTGGATTACATACATGAATAATATTTTTTATAAAAAATAATAAATTAATAATCATTTAATTTAAATAGTATATTCAATCACAATTTTAAATAAAGTATCTTAGAAGACTCAATTATTTTTTAGAAATTAAGATTAATTATAACAATACAAATATTACATTACAATTGAAAAGATAAGAAAGAAACACACAAGATAGAATTATTATTTATATTCTTATAATAAATTAGTTGGCCTACATATTTATGAAGTCCTTGAGAATATCATAACCTAATTATCTTTTTATTTAAACGTAATATTTTATATTTATAATGATATCACTAATATATCAAATATTCCAATCATTTCTCATTACTATACATACATACATACATAAATATATATATATATATATATATATATATATGATTAGGATCTCTTATGTCATTATTGTATGAGTTTATTTTTATGATATTTGATTATGTTTTTTGATAATTGCAGAGTACTAAAAATTAAAATTCATTAAAAATGAGACCTAGAAATAAATGACAAGGCAGTGAACTATAAAAATTCTAGAAAACATGCCTACTTTCATCAATAAGTTTTTTTTTTCATGGAGGATACAAACCATCATTAATAAGAAAAATTTCACTTCGAACCAAAATTTTTTAGATGATGTCAATGTTCGATGAAGTAGAATTAATGTGATAGTAGATATTAGATAAAGATTACAAATAGAATAGTTATTATTCTAAAAAATTATAAAAACTAAAAAGTTATTAAAACTAAAAAATAAAGATTACAATACAATTCATAATTAAAAAATTATTATTCTTCCTTTTATTTTTAATGATAAAACAAATAGAATAGAGAGGTATTTATACTAATATTAGATAAATCTCAACTACATAAATTGTAATCATACTTTTAATATTAATATGATAATTAATAACATTAAAATTACATAGAATATTCTAGAAATGAACTTGGATTTTAATTTGAGCTCCACACCAAGTTAATAATCTAAATTTTTCCCTCAAACTTGATCTTGTAATTTATAACAAATTTATATATCTTACAAATTTTTCTTTTGATAATGACTTGGTAAAAATTTATGTAATTTGATCTTTTTATTTTATATATTCAAGTTACACATCATTTCTTTCAAAGCACTCTCTTATATAGTAATATTGAATATCAATATATTTTCTTTGATCATGAAATAATAGATTCTTTGCTAAGGCAATGACTGACTTATTGTCAACACAAACCTTGATGGTCTTATCTTGTATCAAGTCTATCTCATTCAAAATAAATTTCTAGGTCAAATTAGATGACAAACACATGAGATTACAACAATATATCCTACTTCACAAGTGAATAATATAACCATTAGTTTTATCTATGATATCTATGTGAAAGTAGTATCTCCCATGAAGAACACAAACCCAATGATGCTCCTTTGATTATCAACATTTCTACACAATCACAATCACTATATCCAACAAAATTATAATCATTATTAATTAAATAGAACAAACCAATGTTAATGATACCTTTTAGATAACAAAGAATTCTCTTTACAACTCTGACATTTATTTTTTATATCAAGAGACAATTTAATCTTACCTTATTGATGGATGCATCATAATAGTAATTTAACCTAGCATGAAATGAATCCAACAATATTAGAATTATTCCCACCATATTTTTCACACACCACTAAGTGCTGCCAATTTCTCTGAATATTTGTTGGTGTTCTGAATTCATCTATGTATACATACTTTGAGAATTCTTGCTATATAGAATGATATGATTAATGAAATGACATCGTTCCAAATCTCGATGCTTAGCAAAAATAATTATAACCGGAGAATAAAGATAAAGGATCTCCTTGGCATGCATGATATTTAGAATATCATTAAAAAAAAATTGGCGAGCCATATAATGAAGCTACGCTAACTACAAATCAAATGGATAATTTTAAAAATATGAGAAAGAAAGACAAGAAAACTCTCAGATTCATCTATCAAACATTATATGTTGATGATTTCAATAAAATTTTAAATGTCAATTCTACTAGAGAAACATAGTAAAAACTACAAACACCTATTAAAGGATCTAAACGAGGGAAGAGTGTTCGTTATTAAACATTAAAAGGTAAATTTGAATTTTTGCAAATGAAAATTTTAGAACCTATTTTTGATTATTTCTCAATAGTAATAGTCATTTTAAATTAATTGAAAGAAAATAATAAAAAGTTAGATGACGTTAGAACAATTGAGAATATACTTCGTTCATTGGATCCTAAATTTGATCACATTGTTGTGATGATTGAATAAATTAAAAATTTATAGAAAATAACAATTAAGCAACTCCAAGGATCACTACAAGCATATGAAAAGAAGCATTAAAAATAAGAAATAAATGAGTAGCTTTTTAACCAGCAACTCAAAGATATGAATAAAAATTATGATAATAAAAGAAATAAATATAGTCAAGAAAGAGGTAAAAAGTCATGGATGAGGTTGGAATTATAATAATTCTAATAATAATTATGAAGGAGAAAACTTAGTACATAATTATGAAAAAAAATATTCAAACTAGAAATATGAAAAAATTCAAATTCAATATTATAATTGTCAGAGGTTTAGCCGTTACGTTTCAAAATATCTAATTCCCGGTAATAGAATTAAAGAAAAAACTATGTTGAGGAGAGAGAGAATTAATGCAAGACAAACAATTCTTACACAAAAATGAATAAAATATATCAAAAAAAAATCTTAGTATATTGATAATGATGCAAGCAATCACATTTATGAAAGAAAAGATATGTTCATTAAGCTTGATGAATAAGTAAAAAAAATATCTAATATAGAAATGATTCTACAATAACAATAAAAGGAAGAGATGGCGTTATTATTCGTTTAAACAATGAGAGAGATTAATTCATCTAAAATATTTATTATATTCAACATAAAAAGCAACATCTCGATCTTGAGATAACTATTAAAGGAAGATTATGATATTCATATGAAAAATTATAATATTTCTATAATAGATAACAAAAGTAACCTCATTTCTAAAATACAAGAATCAAATTATCAAAAAATAAATAAATGTCCATGATCAACATATAAAATGATGTAATATACCTAAAATCTTATTACAAAAAAAACATCATGATTAATGATATCTTTATTTTGGATATTTGAATTTTAAAAGTCTAAAAAAATTATCTAAGAATGAGATGATGAAAGAATTTATCATATCAACTATCCTCATCAAATTTATTAAGGATATTTAATTGAAAAGCAAATTAGAATAAATTTTCTAAAGCAGTTAAGCTCAAAAGACAATAAATCGCTCGAGCTCATCTAGAGGTGTCAAACATGTCAGGTTGGCCGGACCCAATTTTTCCAGGCCCAACCAGGTTGGCATGCCGTGCCAGGCACGGCACAGTTCTTGGAAGGGCAAGCCCGGCATGGCCCCATGGCCCAAAATCCGCTGGGTTTAGCCCGGTTAGAGCCAATTTGGGACAAGTCGGGTCGGGCAAAATTTAAGACCCTAGTGTTTCAGCATTCCGCCGCCGCACGTCCGTCACCCGTCGGACGTGCCAAGCCTCGCCCATCAGGGATCGGGGTACCTCCCCCCCATTGGGAGTTGCTCAATTCTTGGGGATGTCGTGTTGTGCCCATGTGCCAGGCATGTCGTGCCTTGCCGAGCACAGCACAGGCTGAAAACTTTTGGCCCGGCCCGGCACGGCACTAGCCCAAGCATGGCACTATAGCGTTCCGTGCCGGCGCAGGCATGGCTGAACCATGCTGGTCCGATCCGTTTGACACCTCTAAGCTCATCCATGCTGATGTATAGACCAATAAAGCTAAATTTACTTTGATATAATACTTATTTTATTCTCTTTATTAATAATTTTTTGAAAAAAATATGAATATACTTTTTGAGAAATGATCAAAAAAAAAAATAATATATCAAAAGAATTACAAAAGTTCTATGAAGTAAACATAATACATTATTCAATGAGAGTTCTAAGATCCCACTAGCAAAATTGTTAGCCGAACAAAAAAAGCAGACAATCCTCAATATAATTTGAAATATACTCAAAAATAAGAAATTACCCAACGAATACTAAGCTAGAGCAGATAGAATATGCAATTTACTTGTCCAACAAAAAATGATTGTGGAAAAATATCACAAGAAGCATGAAATGAAAAAAAAGCCTAATATTTCCCACTTGATTACATTTGAAAGCAAAGCTATGTTCAAGTAGCAGGTGAGACAAGAATAAAGATTAATGATAAAAGTTAAAATTTCATCTTCATTGACTAAGACTAAAATTCGAAAGGATACAAGTTATACAATCCTAACAACAACAAAAAATATGATTAGTTGTGATGTATTATTTAACAAATAAGAAATATGAGATTTCAAAACACTTATAGATAATTCAAATTTATTTTTTTCATTTTAAGGAGATGCGACACAAATAGAACATGGAGAAATCCAACAAGATCTAATGGTCCAACCTACTTCGAGAGGAATCTAATGACCTCTATGCAGTAATTGAATGACAAAATAATAACACATTTTGTTTATTTTTCGACTGTAAACAGGGAGACTATCAAGAAACTGTAAAATAAAAGAGAATAAAGAAATGTAATGGACGAAGAAATAAAGTCCATCAATAAGAATGACACATGAGAACTTGTTTCTCTTCGCAAAAGATATCCATGGCTGCTAGTTTTTTCCAGGAGATATCCCTGTTCAGTGGGGTAGAATTAACGTGACAGTAGATATGGCATACCTCAAGGTTTCCAGGCAGTTTGGATGCCAAGGCCTCCGCAAAGTCAGCGATAGTATGGTTAAGGTAGAGCACAGTGGCGTGTTGCAAGCGCCTGGTCTGATCAACAATTGAGTCGACCACGTCAGGATGACAGTGTCCACAGCAAACCGTAGCAATTCCTCCGAAGGCATCGAGGTATCTCCGGCCATTCTCATCAAACAAATACTGCATCTTACCATCTACTATATTTAACTGCCACCAGCAGAACAAATCGCTGAGAAAAATTGATACACCATAAATTCCGCGTCCTATCCTAGCACGACACAGAGATAAGCATGCAGATGCACATTTATTATGGAAAATATTAGTTCAGAATATATTCCATCAGAAACAAGGAACGGTTCTTATGAAAAATAGTGCTCATAGATGTTATTGCGATTGCCTTGCCAATCAAACGAGTAAATACGAACGACGGAGAACATCATCTGCGGAAGACTCACGGGATGATCGTAAAAGTGGAGCATGGAAGGGCTCAAGTAATGTTTTCGTTTCATCAGGATCGAATCGGAAGAAGGACCAGAATAAGGAGGAGGACTGTAATCAAATGGAGGCATTCTCGGAACAATGAGGCCATTATCTACGAGAGAGGCGTTTTTGTAAAATACTTTCGAACACAGGTGAAATTTCTTTGGAGAAGATGCTCTGGTGATCATGAATCTGTACATCTTCCTTCACTGTTTCGCTGCTGGCAGAAACGCACGAGTCTTTTTGCCAATTACTATTTTCTGCAGTCTAGCATGGAAATGAAGCACACGTATCTTTTGTGACCCGATCACCCGAATCGATGGAGTTGAATACCTCTGGCATGTCTGAAGCAACATTGATAAATGGTGCGTCGTCACTGATCGGCCGTGCGGGTCTTGAGCGCAGAAAAGACGCCCGTGGTCAGGTCGTGGTCGCGGTCATGGTCTGCAAATTGATTGACTTCGACCTCCGCCATTCCCATGCCTGAGTTTTCGGTTTTCCCGGACCAGGTGTCGTTAAAAATGATCGTTATGAAATACATGGCAGTACAAGTAAATCTAATATTTTTTGTCGCCTCTGGCCTTCCCCAGACCCCACCACACAAAATGTGGCCTGTCCCCCATATATGACCTTGAGGAGACGACAACACCAGAGTTAAGAGGAATTCTTTTTGCATTGTATTAAATACGGTATTTGTTTTTATTTTCCTGGGGAATTATGTTTTTGTTAATTAACTCACAAATATTTAAAATTTTGAAACTAATCTTTTAATAATTAAAAATAATACACTAAATTATAAATAAATTAAAAATCAGGGTACTCAAATTCATGAGTCCTAAACTACCCTCACCCCTCATCCCTCTCCCCTGCCCCTCAACCCTCTCTCCTGCCCCTCGTCCCCATGGAGCTTCACTATGGAGCTAGTGGAGAGGGACGAGGAGAGACAGGCGAGGGGCAAGGGCAATGGGGCAAGGGCGAGGGCGAGGGGCAAGGGGCGAGGACGAGGGGCAGGAGAGAGGGACGAGGGTAGTTTATGACTCATGAATTCGATTGCAATAATTTTTTTTATTTTAATTCATAATTTGGTGTATTTTTTTCAAATATTAAAAGATAATGTTTATATTTTTAAATATTTCTGGGGGAGTATCACAAAACATAATTTCCCCTTTTTTTTGCCTTTTTTTTTCCTATAAATTATTAATTAAGAGGAATTTTAAAATAAAAATTATCATCTTAGAATACATTTCTTTATTTGGTTAAAGTATCTTATTTCTCACCTATAAATTTTGATATCTAATCATAATAAGTATAATAATAAAAATAATAACTTACACGTGTATCAATAATAATGATTATGTGTTATATAAATTTACACCTCAAACTCTATTGTTATATTGATTATAATAATATTATTAAAATATATATATATATATATATATAATAATATATAATATGTTAATAAGAATAATAATGTATGTTCGTAGTCATGACCTTGCAATGAGAATTATCCCATCTCCACTCATCTTTATGATTTAACATATATGTTACACGTATATCCCATAATTTAAACTTAGGGGATAAAAATTGAGTTAAAAAACAAAAACCCAAACTTATGCATAAAATGATTGAAAATATCAAGATAAGTTATTAGTGTTTGTATTATTAATAATATTAGCGGTAGCAATAAGAATCATAATACAAACTAATTATTTTTAAATATAATTATATTTAAGGGGCTAGTATCATGCATAATCTATGTTGATATTAAAAATTAAAGATAATCTAACTTTTGCAGATCATTTATGGTGATTTATTATTTTATAATAAAATTTGATAAATTAATAGGAAGTGCCTTGTGGAGGGTTAATTTGGAGGACTCAATATTGAACATGGTGGAATGAGGACCATCATTCCTACCATCTCCTAGTCTTGTTCAATAGGAAACACCTTCCCTGAATCAAAATTGTTATTGATTTCATCCTGAATGTTGGTTGTGTGGGGTTTGCATTTGCCTGAGTTAAGTAAACTGATTTTGTTTGTTCTATATTTGACTTCGTTTAATTTTAGTAGATGTATATATAATTATTATCTCCACTAATCATATTTGCAATTCTTTATAGTGATCCTATACATGCAATGGATATTGTAGTGAGAGATTGCTTACTTCAATTTGAGAAAATTATTATTTTAGTATTAAGATTTTGTCTTTATATGTACATTCAATCAGAAGAATCTTGATTTCTATTCCTAGTTTTGTTAATGAAGAATTTTCCTATTTATTTAATGGTTTTGTCATAATTTACCTGAATAAGAAGTTTATCTATTCTGGTGCATTAAAAATAACATTTCTATTTTTTATATTATCTCTATTGCACTACAATGGTGTGAATTGAATAATATCAACACTTTTCCAAATTATAAAAAATATCCTTCTGATATTAACCATACTTATATATAGCACTTATGTCTGGGTCGTATAAATCTGAAATAGATTTCGATCATTAGTTAAAGATGACCTTTTGGGTTTGTTGAAGGTGGAAACACTTAAAGTATTTGAATCCTACTTAGAAAGTAAAATGACCAAGCAGCCCTTCGTGGCTAAGGGCTATTCCATTCTAATATATGTGGACCCGTGTCTATCAAAGGAATAGATGATTTTAAGTACTTCATCATATTTATTGATAATTACTCATGATATGAGTGTAGGTATTTGATACAAAATAAGTCCAGTGTCTTTGAGAAATTCAATAAGTATGGGAGATAAATAGAGAAATGTCAAATTAAAATTTGCAACATACTATGATATAATCATGGTGATAAGTACATCTTGGAAGAGTTTAGGAATGACTTATTGGATCAAGGGTTATATCCTAGTCATCTACACCTGACATTCCACAATAGAATGGTCAGAAGAGATGAGGAATAGGACTCTAATAGATATGGTAATATCAATTATGAATTATTCAAATATGCATGATTCCTTTTAAGGATGTGCATTAGAAATAGCAGCTTATATTCTGAACTTAGTTATATCTAAGTATATATCTACTACTCCAACTAAATTATAGATTGGATGTAAGCCTAGTTGGAAACATATTCATTTGTGGGGTTGCAAGGCATATGTGTTGAAAGAGAATAGTTAAGTTATAACTAAGAATAGAAGTTTGTTTGTTCATGAAATATCCTATAGGAACTAAAGGTGATTTCATAAAATCAAATTAATTGATATATATATATATATATATATATATATATATATATATATATATATATATATATTCTAATTTTAATTATATTTATTGTGGTACGAATGACATAGATCCACAATATCGACATCTTCCACATTAAGAGGTTGACTAAGGGTGATGTGGGATATGACTCCGGCAATGGCACACATTCTGTTTGGGGTGTGATGTTTCTATTAAAATAATGATAATTTTAAACAAATAAAATAATCACATCTTACACGTGTCATCATGATAAAAAGAATTTAAATCCTCAATTCACTAGCACTCCTCTCATCACAATTGTCTTGAGTCCATGGAATTTGTTGTGGTGAAGACTTTCTGGATATAATCTCATATTCTATCTAGAATTATATAAAGGTTGTAGTTGTTGATTCCTTTCCTCAAGCCGACGAATGAACTCGTAACCTAAAGAATAACATGAAACAATATATGAGACAATTGCTCTAAAAACCCTGATTTACATAATTATTCTATATTTTATGATTTACAAGGTTTTATATTCTATAAATTTTATCTTCATTCAATAGGTAATTTGTGCCATTTTATACTTGACGGAATTTTAAAATGAGTGCATTAAGTATTTGGTATACGTTATTCATGTTGAATTATAATTTGGATTGTAGAATAATTGATTCTGAATTTTAATTTATGTGGATTGTGCATTTGATATTTCAGATTTTGATTTAATTGTCTTAATAAAAAAAAATTTGGAATGAATTTTATTATAATAAAAGTTAGTATTTTCAAAACAAAAAAAAAATAATCTCATATGAGTTTTTTTAAGTTTATGCTATAACAAGTAATTTTATTTCCCAGTATGTTTGGTTGATTTGGAATAACCACTAACCCAATCAATTTTCCTAATAATTAGTATCAGAGCGAGGTTACCAATATCGACAATAAGTATCATAGCTTGGTTTCTGGTACATTTACCACTAACAAGTGATATTATAACTAGTTACTAATATCAATAATTGGTATTAGATCATCTCCAACTCATTCTCTATTTCTTCACTTTTAGTTGTTTTAGCTAGCCAAACACAAAAATTTTCTCCAACCCACTCTTTATTTCATAGTTTACTCAAATAGCTCAACAAATGTGGAGAGCTATTAAAGCTTTCTAAATTTTTTTTTCCATTTTTTTCTCTCCATCTCTCTCTATATATATGTTTGACTTTTAAAAAATTATTGGAAGTTTGTGTAAAATATAGAGTGTGATTGGAGTGTATTTTAAAAAATTACTAGCTAAAATAGTGAATTTAATATTTAAATATATTTTGAGCAGCTATTTTGTTACGTGTGGCTAGAGATGCTCTTAGAATTTATGTTGAAGTGGTCGTTATGTGATACCAACAAGATATGACATTTATTCAATATCAATAGGCTGGTATTAGTTTATTATTATACCAATAAAGTGATATCAAACATAATTTAAAATATCTTGGTTAGTATTATTTATTTGTAGTTGACTTTGACTTTTGTCATCATGGAGGGAACTAGGTGATAAGAAAGATTAATTTAACTAACTTTTCTATTTGAAATAAGATAAAACCAAAACATGAGAAAATGAGTGACATAGATTGGGAAGAGATGCATTTTATGGGTAGGGGCACCTTAACCATTTGATAATTTATATTTACTAATATTTATCATTATGTTGTCGACTATGGTAGAAAATATAGTGCATATTAGAAAATAATATATTTAGAAATAAAACATTAATCATTAGACAATTAGTTAACTTAAAATTTATAGATAAAAATTAAATCTTGACAATATTAATTTCTTCTAATGGCTAGTGAATTAGCTTGCATATATGAAGATGCTCTTGGAAGATGAGCTACTTACTTTCCTACTTCTCAACTTACTTCTGAATAGTTATGAAAACATTGTTATCTTTCTGAGAATGTCACCATCAAGAGGTATTGCATCAATACATATTTTCTTGTAAAATCAATTATCAAAAAAAAAAGAGAAAAGAGTAATGAGAAGATTCTCATGGGTTTCTTATTTTTTGAGAGACATATTATGAGCGCTAACAAGCACATACAGAGTAATGAAAGAATTCATTCTTCCAAAGTTAAATCAATAAACTAAATAGTAGCCATATGTTACCACTATGTAAAATGGGAAATGTCAAAAAAACTAATTTTTTTAGAAGACTTTGGCAAAAGCGTTCAAGAAGATAATTGTCTACAAATGTATATTAAATATCAATTGATGCTAAAAGATGATCATAATGTACTAAATATTCATGAGAACGTGATATCGATGGGCATGATGAATGAATTGTGATGCATGAATTATTTTGTTGATAACTAGTAGAAACTAGCCAATAACATATTAGTTATTACAAGGAGTAAGAAAGAGTATATTTTATGTTACTCTTGTTGGAGTGCGGGAGAAATAGGTAAATATTATTCATTAAAGAAGCAATATTAGTCTTTGTCATAGGAGACTTGGTCAAGTGAGTGAGAAGGGAATGACTAAGGATCATCTCTTAATGCATGTATGGATTGTATAGTTAACAGTAGCAAAAAGCTATTGTGCACAATTCTATTTTTTTCCCCTTCAAGAAGATCAGATATCACCAATCTTATATGTATCAATGAGTACTTTATGCAAATTAAAATGGTTTGTGGGTCACTTGCTTTGTGATATCCATTAACTATCATTCTAGAAGTGTGTGAGCATTTATACTTAGAATAAAAGATGATCATGTCTTTGAGAATTTTTACTCTAGTGTTGAGATGGAGACCAATAAAATACTTTTCGAACGTTTGCAAAATGGAAGAAAATACATAGGTCAATTTTAGAGTTTATCCCAAGGTATTTTACTTGAGAAGATGCCAGCCATGATGCTTTAATCAAATGACATGGCTGATAGGATAAATTAGACTATTAAAAAGAGAGTTTGGTGCATGCTTTTTCACATGTATCTTCATAAAGAATTTTGGAGAGAAGCTATGTGTAAGTGTTAGGAATCTAGAGATACCTAGCATATCCCTTTGATACAAAATGTAAGGATCCATTACAATGCTTGGGGTTTTGAGAAGGGAAAGAGAATGCTTGAAGGTGAAGCACAAGGATTGTACAAGCGAATGAGTCAGGATAAAAAAGGCGCACATAGAAAATGAAAGAAAAATTTCTCTAAACTTTTGATTGCTCTCTTCACACTCTAATTTATATTTATAAGTACTTATATAGTAAAATAAAAAAATATTGAACTTAAGACCTGAGTCGCAACATCACCATAATTTATATATAGAAATCTACTAGGGTAGGTAATAAATATATCTTAGAGAGAATGACCTAAACTTTCTTGTATTCTCGTGGTGCTATATGAAGGTATTTGTTGCTAGGCTAGAAACTAATAAATCTTTCATGGATCTTGGATCATAGGTGAGTTTGTGTGTTCTTTGGTGGGTATGGTAAATAGGTTAGCTAGGGCTAGCATATTAGTTTTTCTCTTTATACATCTCATTATTACTTTGTGAAGCCTCTGTATGCATAAATTATACTTGCTTATGAAAATGAGATGGGATTGAAAAATAAAAATTTTGAAAAGTAGCACTTACATATTATGGTTTCATAAAATAATATAGTCATGTAGATGTATAAGTATGCGTGTGGATATTTTAAAACTTATTCTCGAACCTTTAAATTATAAATTGAAAACATGTGTGGTTATAGATGTAAAACATGGATCTTTTCATGTTTTCTTGAATTTTTTCAACTTGATACTAATTTTTCACCCCTCTCTTCTCTAAGCGCAGAAAATAATGATGGCTAATCCCAAGTAAAAAGCTTGCATGGGCATGTATATGTTTTGGCTGAGCTTTTAGTGGGAATTTATTTAAAATCTTACTATGTATTTGGCCATAAAGGGTTATTTTGTGTGAATGATTTTATGTTGCATATGAAAGCTTTAAATTGGTGGTTTTATACATATTTATGATGTTCTCTGAAATTTGATTCATTCTAAATCGTTAAATACAAGAGATCTTGACCTATGTTTTTTTTTATTTTAACTTGCTTCCACTAAATTTTGGAGGGTTTAGTTGTATTTTTGAACAAACAAGAGGAGAAAGAAAGAAAATGTTGACTTGTCTACACATCTCCACCAACATGTAATCAACCATAGGTGTAGTACTACTCACAATACATGTTTTTCTTTTTTCTTTTTCAATATAAATTCATTTCTTCTGGACTTTGATTTTCAATAGACATATTTCTCAAAATTTGTACGCGTACTTTATGGATAAATTACTCAATTTATAGAAACTCACATAAAAAATGAAAATCCCTCACATTAGCTTTTAAAGTGTTTAAATCATATAAAATTATATTATTCACATCTAGCTCATCGTGGCTCTTGAGTGGAGTGCTCGAGGGTCACGACATGCTATGTTAGTTTAAGTACAGACTCATTTGTTGTTGGACACTGCATCAGTGATAAATTAATTGTTAATTAAATATTAGATTAAATTTAAATAATTTTGTCAAATATAATTAGAACACTTACAATGATTCAAAATCATAGTTAAAAAACTTGCTAACGAATAATTATATGTTTTTAAATTTTGTATCATTTCTTTAAGGTTGACCCTTAGGAAATGAGCCTTTTTTATCGAATAATTTTTTTCTCTTAGATTAAGATTTTTCTAAACATCAAAATTAAATTAAATTTTGAAAATTTGTTATCTTAATTCAAATATAGAGTAAATCATGGATACAAACTTTAGGTGCAACAAAAAGTAAATTAATCAAATAACTAAATATAAGATAAATATTTATTAAAGATATAATTAAAATACATGAATTGATTCAGAATCTAGGTTAAAAATATAAACTAATAATAATAATTTGTTATGCTAATTATAACTTAAAGATAATTAATAATATTTATCAGATTATTTTTCTCTCTCAGATTAAGTTTTTTTTTTCCTCAAAATTTTAGTTAAAATAAATTGATGAATTATATGGTTTGTTAATTAATTTAAGCATAGGCTAATCTTTTGATGACTATTGTATGCGGAAAAAAAGATGAATAAATCATATGTTAGATATTAAAAAACCATTTATTAAAAATGTAATTATAATATTTACTATTATTCAAAATCTAGGCGGATAAACTTACAAACAAGAAATTTTGGTCTTTAGAATTTTTAATCATTTCTTTAAAATTATATATTTTTGGATGATGGGCAATTTTTAATTTAATATTTTTTATCTCTCAAATTATGTTTCATAGTCAATATTTTAGTAAAAACAAATTTATGAATAATATGCTTTGCTAGTTTGAGTGTAAATTAATTTATTGGTTGATAATATAAACTTGACAAATAAATAATTAATCAAATATTAGATATGTGATAAATAAACTATAAATAAAATTAGAATACTTATAATTGTTCAAAATCTAGATTAAAAAGCATATGAAAATGGAATTTCATATGTTTGTATAATGATTGTTCTTATCAATTATTTTTCTCTCTTAAATTAAGTTTCTTAGTTCTTATCAAGTATTTCTACTATAAAAAACAAATGATTGATGGGGTAGACAAGGTAATTTATAATTATTGTGAGAACAAATTATATGGTGAAAATAATAATGAGACATCTGCATGATCATTTTAATAGATGCTCATTTCAAAAGCAAAAACATATAAGATATTAAACAAGCACATTTAAACCCTACACATGAAAGTTTTGTAAATGTTTTTATTTGGTACGTATTCTTTTGATTAAGAAAATATTAGTAAGGATCACGCGAGTATGATTATTTTACATGAATATTGTTTTTCATTGGTTGATCATGTTGGCTTCAAAAATTATTCTAATACCATTCAACCATCATTTAAAATAATTTCTCAAAATATGATGAATAATATATTAAAATTTTATGATTATGAGAAATCAAGTATGATAGATTTGTAGGGTGATAATAGAAGTAGAATTGTAATCACCACTAACATGTGGAATTCTAATCAAAAGAAAGGATTAATGGTGGTTACATTACATTTCATTGATGATTATTGGAAACTTCAAAATCAAGTAATGAGGTGTATTTTGAAATAAAATGAATTTCATTTACTTATATATTTTGTTATTATTTATTGTTCTTATCATAATTTTATTTTGTTTCAAATACAAATTTATCTATGTTCCTTGTCCACTTACATTTGAAACACTCAATAAGATTTTGATAGCTTGTTTATTTGATCAAAATGTTGATCGCAAGTTGTCTTCTTTAACTATCAATAATTGTACAACTAATAATACTTTGATCAGCATTCTTTTAGGTAAGTTTTCTAGTAGTTCACTTATATTGAATGAGAAATTTTTTTCACATGCATTGTTATGCACACATATTGAATTTGATAGTAAAATAAAGATTAGAAGTATAAGTAAAGTGTTGAGATAATTTCAAGAGAATACTATTTTTTGGATAGATACACCTAAAATATTTGAAAATTTTGTTGAAATTGCTTGTCAATTGAATATATGCTGTGATGAGAAATTAGTATTCGATTGCAAGATTTAATGAAATTCATCATCATTCTTAATACTATTAGTACTATCATTGAATATAAGGATGTCTTTCCTTGTCTAAGTCATAGAGAATCTTAATATAAATATGTTCCTACTAATTTATATTGGAAATTGTGAAAGGTTGGAGTTATTTTATGAAGTTACTGAAATTTATTTTGAGACCAAGTATCTTATATCCAATTTATATTTTTCAAATATATGTGAAATAAAGTTGTCAATATGTAATTGAATTGGATCTCCTTATATTGAGATTAGATTGATGTGCACAAATATGATTGAAACATTTAATAAATATTGGGGTGAAATTTATAATATACTAGTTGTTGCAACTATCTTGGATCAAAGATGAAAGTTGAAATTGGTTGAGTTTTATTTTCCTAAAATATTTGAAAATCAAGATTCAATGCATGAAATTGAAAAAGTTCAACTAATTTAATTTATGTTAGGTTTGGATACAGAATGAAGATTAGATGCTTGTTAATATATTCATTTTCTCTAAAAATACATAAGGTGATTATTATCATTGAGCCCACCACAATGGACTCTTTATATATATCTATTTGATATTTTACTATAAAGATAATAAATTATTTGATACTAATAGTGAGACAACACAATTCTATTCTTGATGGTTGCTTCATATATACATTCTTATTATCTACCATCAAGTATCATAAAGACTAAGAACTAATGCGATTTAGAAATATGCACTTTTGATTTTGTATATATCATATTCATATAATTAACACACGCTTCCCTTATTTCTTATCGATGAGAACTATAACAAATATAGGCCCCACTTTTAGGTGTCAAATAAGCTAGGTAGCCTAGGCCCGACCTGAAGCATAGCATGGCACACTATAGTGACATGCTTAGGCCCATGTCGGGCGGACTCTCGGCACAAGTCGTGCAATGCTGTGTCGAGCATTTTCGACCCACATGCCGTGCTAGGTACGTGGGCACATCACGGGTGACCACACACCAAGCGATGCCTGATGGGAGTACGACGTGGTGATGCCCGATGGGAAATGGTTGTGCAGTGCCTTAATTATGTAAATATTTGATGAACCCGACCCAAATTAGCAGATTTGAATTAGCTTGAACCCAGGTAGTTTTCAGGTTGCAAGCCCGTGCTAGGCCTACCCTCCAAGGAACCTTGCCATCCCATGCATGGCACAGTACTGCAGCATGCCGTGCTGGCCCAGCCCAACCCTTTTGACACCTCTACCCCCACTCAACCTCAATCCTAGGGCAATCTCACATGTATTAATCAGTTTCTTAACCCCACTAAGCACATTGATATTGTCTACTTTTCTGATTAGGGTGTAAGGTTTTACACATGCCCCTAATGTTGCCTTGATGGGCAAAGCAGACAATATCAATGTGGCTAGTGGGGGATGAGCAACTAACTAATACTCACAATGTTACATGGGGACTAAGGTCAGTGTTGCCCATATTTGTTATAACAAATATGCACATGAAAAAACTCAAAGGGTTGTCACCACCTCATGGGGTCACAACCACTCACACATGTATTATAGATCACCTATCATTATCATTTATAATGATGATGTAACTCATATACTAAAGATGAAATTTTTAGTATAATATTCTATACAAACATCTATATTAATCAAGAACAAGTTTTTTATGACATGTACAATAGAGTAATATATAAAATCATTCATACTCTTGGCTTTGTTAGTGATATACTTGTAATAATTAATATACTTCAATTTTGGATTTTAACATATAGGTTTATCTCATGCATCATGGTTCAAATAATTATCACTTCATTTCGACCATATGTGTGAGTAAGTATCGTAGTTTATCTATCACCATCTAATATGATAATACATATAAATCTATTAATAGTTAAACCCTAATTCAGGTTTTATTTAATCATCATGTTAATCATTTAATATTTCATAACAAAAACAAACATATAAATTTAACACAAAATTATTTATATATCACATAAATCAAGATTACACAAACCATAAAAATTAAGGATATAAACCTTAATCCCATGCTATTTTTGTATATTTCCCAAATCAATTTTAGAGTTGGAGGGTTTGAGAGTCATGCCCCTTAACTCTAAGGATTAACTTTAGTGTTGCATTTCTTACTTACCTGAGAATTCCATAGAAAGTATGAGAATCACTCCTTAAGTTTATTGTTATGCTTTGATTTTGGTCTGTAAGAGTGGAGAAGAAGAAGCCATATAACAGATCTCTTTCTCTCCTCTTTTTTTTCCATTTATATTTTTTAAATTTGTCACATGTTCAGGTAGAATATTGTGGCTCTAGAAAGTGGTTATGACTTTGAATGTCTCATATTCTTTCTGTGACATAAAATCATAATATTGAGAATTATTCATGACTCGTGCATTTTGTCTATGTAATAAAAGTCACAAATTATCTATTTTTAAATCTTACATTTTCCCAACTCAACCCCTTGAAATTATATTTTCATGTGTGTGGACCTCTCCAATTTTATCACCTAATGGCTTGAAATACTATATAATTTTTTTTGACTATTTTACTAAGCATATATGGTTCTATCACTAAAACACAAATCTAAAGTCAAACAAGTTTTTATTAGATTCAAAGGAATAATCAAAATCATTTTTATTCATCCATTAAAACTCTATACTCAGAAAATGATAGTAACTACATCACACTAGCTAATTTCATCTCCTCATCTTGTATCTCACATCTAACCACTCCACCCCACATACTTTAACATGATAGATTATTTGAGCAAAGGCATCTCCTTATCATTGAAATATGCTTTTTTATCCTCTCTCATGCCTCCTTACATCTTTCATATTAGTGTCATGCATTTGCCTCATTCATATATCTTATAAACTGAATGTTCACATCCACCTTAAATTTCTTCTATTATTTCCAAACAAATATTTTCATACTATGCCAAGTTATTTATAGCTAAAATATTTGTACTACTTTTGTTATCCTTTTCTCAAGCCTTATATCTCCAATGAGCTAAAAAATCAACCCAAACCATGAGTTTTTTTGACTACTATCGAACTCAAAGTGCCAAATATTATATAAACCCCTTGAACTCCACCATATATGTCTCTAGGCATGCCAAATTTGCTGAGACTAGATTTTTCTATGCCTCATGCTATAACATATAATGATGTCCAATTTTATGGTTAGGTGAGGTTCCATAAGCACATTGACGAGGGTAACTATTAAAAAAAGATTTGTAATAATACATGTTATACAAGCAGTAATGATGACTTTCCTCTAGATATATTCTCACTTGGATTATATCAGTAATCTAATCAATGAATAATGAGACAACATAACTCTAATAGAAAAGATATTTCGAGATTTTAGTATGACTTTTAGATCCTAGGATTTTTCTACTTGATTCAAATGATGTATATTCAAATAATTCAATTTATGTTGGAGTAGGATATAAAATAAAGATTGGATAGTTGTTAGAATATCTCTTTACTTTAATAGCATACAAAGTAGTTATTATCATTGAGTTTATCCTAATGATGGTCCTCTCATAGTAGTCTCCTTGGTACTCTACCTGTAAGATAAGAAATTATTTTTACTCGAATATCATTCATAAGTCCATACCTTTTAGGCAACTCATAAAATTTCTTTGATTGTTACTTCATATGTAACTTTTAGGCAACTTAATAGTCTCTTAAGTTGTCATAAAGACCAAAAACTAAAATGATTTAAAAATATTTATACTTTTAGTTTCATAAGCAAAATATTCATATAATTAACATATGTTTCTATTAGATTTGATAGGTGAGAAACATATGAGTGGTAGTAACTCAAAGGGCTATCACCACCTCATGAGTCACAAATACTCATGCATGTTATGTGAATTATTTATCATCATCATCCACACTAACTATGCAATCCTCACATAAAAAATAAACCCTTCAGAAAATATTCTATAAAATTTTTATATAAATTAAGAACTAATTCTTCTAAGATATATACAATAGAGTATTATGTAAAATTATTCATGCTTTCAATTTCGTAGGCATCATACTTATAATGATTAATATATCTTTATTTTGGATTCTAACATAAAGGTTTATCCCATGCATAATGGTCAAAAGGGTTCTCATGTTATTCTTTCTATATGTTCTAATGAGTCTTATGGTTTACTTATCATTATTCACCATAATAATATGCACAAACCCATAAATAGTCATAACCCTAATTCAAAATCAATTCAACCACAATTTGTATCAATTTATATTCTAATATATAAATCAAACATAGACATTAAGCATAAAATAATTTATACATCACACAAATCATAATTATAGAAACCCTAAAAATCTAGGATAAGACCCTAATGTCATACTATTTTTTTGGTGTGATTTTAAATCCACTCTAAAGAAGGAGGGTTTGATAGTCTTGCCTCACAACTATAGGGTTAAGCTTTAGCATTGCTTGCTCATGAATATCATATGGTGTAAAAAAATTCCTTCATATAATTGTTGCAGTAATTTGATTTATTATTATTATTATTATTTTAATTTTTTTTTATTTGTTATTTTTGTTATTATTATTTTTTATTTTTTTATTTGTTATTTTTGTTATTATTTTTTTTTTTATTTTTTTATTTTTTATTTTTTATTTTTTTATTTTTTTATTTTTTATTTTTTATTTTTTTATTTTTTATTTTTTTATTTTTTTATTTTTTATTTTTTTATTTTTTTATTTTTTATTTTTTTATTTTTTTATTTTTTTATTTTTTTATTTTTTTATTTTTTTATTTTTTTATTTTTTATTTTTTTATTTTTTTATTTTTTTATTTTTTTATTTTTTTATTTTTTATTTTTTATTTTTTTATTTTTTTATTTTTTTATTTTTTATTTTTTTATTTTTTATTTTTTATTTTTTTATTTTTTTATTTTTTTATTTTTTTATTTTTTTATTTTTTTTATTTTTATTTATTTTTTTATTTTTTTATTTTTTTATTTTTTTATTTTTTATTTTTTATTTTTTTATTTTTTTATTTTTTTTTATTTTTTTATTTTTTTATTTTTTTATTTTTTTATTTTTTTATTTTTTATTTTTTATTTTTTATTTTTTTATTTTTTATTTTTTTATTTTTTTATTTTTTTATTTTTTTATTTTTTTATTTTTTTATTTTTTTATTTTTTTATTTTTTCTAATCAATGCCTATGAGTTGATTTTCTAGATGCCTTCAATCAAGTTGTAAAGTCAACAATAATGCAGGCTATTCTTAACTTTGTTGTTTTTTGGGGTTTGATATTACTACAACTTGATGTAAAGATTGCATTTTTTTAGGGACATCTCTCAAAAAATAGCTTCATGCAACCTAGCTTTGATCATAAAGCTCATTCTTTATATGTTTGCGACTTGATCTTTGCACTTTTATTCTTTAGAATGGATCATGAATTCAAAATTTCACATGCCAACTCTTATCAATTTCTTCTCACTACTCATGGTCATATAATTTATATCCTTGTAAATGTCAATGATTTAATCATTCTTAGTGATAATTCTTAATTGATTGTTTTTTTTTTTTTTGTTAGTGTTATTACTCAATAGTTTTCCATCAAAGATCTTGGTCCATTATCTTGTTTATTGGGTGTAGTAGTAGTATGAAATCAACATGATATCCATCTTTTTCAAGAGTGATACACAATACACCATTAAAACTCAATTGGCCCTATTATCTTTTTCTTGATCTTTATGTTCATCTCCCTTGTTGTTAATTTACATGTTGTGATAATGTAGGTGAGACTCAACTATACTGCAATCACATGTTTCACTCAAGAATGAAACATGTTGCAAATAAATTTTCACTTATTTTGGAATCAAGTCCAAAATGGTTGTCCTTTCATCTTACTAATATGTCTTCTACAAACCAATTTGCTGATGCACTCACCAAGCTTCTTTCATTGGCACATTTTCTAGATCTCAAATCCAACCTTAGACTTTTCTCTCGAGCTCCATGTTGAGAGAACATTTAAAAGACTTATCATAATTATGACATATTCAAATATTTGAAGCTTGATATTTCTTAGTTTTGGAAATTAATTTTCTCTACTTTGAATTCATTCAAAGTAGTTATTCAATTGTTCCATATAGATGTGAAATAGTTTCAACTACCTGTTTATCTGTTTTAAATTCCATCACACACAATAGTTGTTCGGTTATTTATTAAAATTAAGAAATAGTTTTTTAAATTGTTTCACCCTTTCTCCAATCGCCCCTTAACAGCTAGGATAGATGCATGCTACAAACTTTTATACTGGTCAATCATCTTAGTAGTGACAATAACCAAACACAGTTAACTTTAGAGTTGTTATGAGATTCAGTGTATTAGTTATGGTTTCAAACAATTATTTGTTATCCCATATATGTAAAAGTAGCAACTTACCAAAATATATATTTGAACAAGTTGATTTTATTAATCTTTTTAATATCTACTACTTAAATCATGGAAAATATCAACTTTATACAATGGATTTGCGAGTATGTTTCACAAGCAAAGACCTAAAATTTTATTGTTATGTTTAATAAATTTATATTGATGTGCATTGTTTCATGTTTTTCATTGTAAATTTATAATATTCTCATCCATTCAATCACTTAAAAAATTTTGAAGCATTTTCATTTTCCATTTTTTTGGTAATGACTAGTGGTTTTAAAATATTCAATCATTGAATTAAATATAAAATAATGATTGGTGCTCCAATTAAAGTATACAGTGTCCAAATATAGTTTTGACTTATAAAAGGAATTTCTCAGGCCTCATTTGTAAGAATAATATAATTTGTGTGTAGATCAATTGGTCTTAAAATATGTTAATTTTTTGTTAGTCCTCTCCCAGTCTCTTAATTTTTTTAAGCAATGGTATGTTTCTTGTGAATGCTACTACACATTGTTTATGATGGTGTGTTTTGACTCATGGCATATGATTGTGTTGTAAATAAGGTGTTCAATTATTAATTTTTTTATTTTCACTTTCGTAATCTTTATTTTTTTTTAATGGTTTGCTTCAAATTTTAATTATTGATGCTTTGAAAATTCATGATAGTAGAATACACTAAGCAATGGTAGCATTTATTTTAGATTATATTTTTGCACAATTGACAAACTCTCTTGAGTGCACTAGCAATACTATTTAATAAGTTTCAAACTAGTAAAATGTCATTTTTTTTACAACCACACTAATTAAGTGGTCAAAAGAATCATTTCATCAACATTCATCACCAATCAAATTTATACATTGGAATATTTACTTCGAACTAGTCATGAGTATTAAATCCACAAGTTACAATTAGATGGGTCAACAATTGTAGCCACGACATGTGGCTTCTATTTCCATGGGAGAATGTTTGCAACCCATAGACTACTCCACAAGCTTGAATTTGCCCATTAATATTTGAAATTACACCGTAAAGCAAAAAAAGAATGCCATTGATGCATTGGTCATGCTAGCTTGTTTAGTTTATGTATTAAGTGATCAAACTTGTACAACTCTTAAGTTGTCAAGGTCTCCTTTGGTTGAAAGATTTCACGTATTGGTGTTGGCATGAAGATGATTGATTGCTCAACTAGGTGAGTGATGCAAAATGTAACTTAGTTTTACTAAATACTTTTTTAATGGTAAAGCACTACTATACCTAAACTCATTGTATGAGTTTAAATGGTCATTCTTTGGGCTGAATTTATTTTGTGTAGGAGCCAGGGGCTAGAGATGTAGGTAAAAGTAGTAGTTATGAGTGTTTGATAAAAATATATAATCTTCATCCATTTATTCTATAAGTAATTTATTATTTTTATTACCCAAATACATGTTTTTGTATTAATATTTTTATTTAGGTGATGTTATTTGAAGTGTTAAATTATGCGTAGCTTGTGAAATATTTGTCATGCAACTATAAAACTCATTGGAATGAAGATAACGTATTTTTGTATTTTCATCATTATTTTAGTTCTTTCCCAAACATTTTGTTTTTTTATCTCTCATCAAGTTAACTTACGAATAATATAGGAAGAATTATGTTTTGGTGTGTTCCCTAAGAAATATTAAAGAATTTGAAACTAATCTTTTAAAATTTCAAAATAAGTCATCAAAATTAAAAAAATATGAAATTTGGGGTACTCTATTACGTTTATACTAATATGCTCTTCATTAAATCACTAAGCTAACATTAGTCACGCTAATTAATTTTAAATAAAATCTTCCTCCTCTTCTATCAGTCCCTCGTCTCACCCATTAACATCGGCCATTTTCTCACCCATTAACATCGGTCCTTGCTTCACCCTCTCCCATCAGCCCTCGTCACTACCTCTGCCCTCTTCCATCGATCCTTGCCTCGCCCTTGGCCCTCTCACATCGACTAGGAGCAACATAGCCCTCTCCCATCTTCTAGAGTTTAAAGATGAGCTCGTTGACGAGATCAAGGAGCTATTCGTCGAGCTCAATGGAGCTCATCGTCGAGCTCCAGAAAGTGGGAGAGGGTGAGGGGCTCTTGGTCGATGAAAGAGGGCCTAGGTGTGAGGCACTCCTGGTTGATGGGAGAGGGCCGAGGGCGAGGCGAGGGCTGTTGGGAGAGGTCGAGGCGAGGGTTGATGGGAGAGAGGGAAGGTTTCTGTGATTTAATGAAGGACATTTTAGTATAAACATAATAGAGTACCCAAAATTTCAATTCTTTTTGATCTTGATGACTTTTTTTGAAATTAAAAAAAAAACTAGTTTTAAATTCTTAAATATTTCTGGGGGAGCAACCTACAACATAATTCCCCCAATAATATAGGCACAATATTTGATTCTTAAGAAAATTGAAAAATATATTTGAATGTTATTTTGTGGTAGAAAAAAATGATAGTCATCATTGTAATCCATGCATTGTTATAAAAAATATAGGCACGATAGTCATCATTCTAGAGACTATTGTGCCTATAATATCATTGTTATAGAAAAATGGTATTTAAAATGTTTGTTAATTTTTTTCAATTTATTTATGAACACATTAGAAAGGTTGTCAAAGGAAAAAAAAAACATACTTCTTATTTTAAAGAAAAATAAAATAGAAATTCTAATATTTGAAAGGCCAAAGGAATTAATAAAAAAAGTATTCTTATTAAAATTGACATGATAAGAAGAATAAGGAAAGCTAGTTGGAAGAATAGATGCTTATACTTTTTAAAATTAAAATAAAAAATCAGAAAAGCCAAATAAAATATATTTTTTGAGCATAATGATTTGAAAATATTTGAAAAATATAATGGATATTATTAAATATTTTAAAAAAATGAAAATACAATTAAAAATTATGCATTGATTTAATTAATGTTTGATAACCTCAAATTTGGTTCGTTAGTTTTAATAAATTTAGATTGATATGTATTATTTCATGGCTTATTTTATTAATTTAATATAATAGGAAAATTATGTTTAGGGGTCACAAAATAAAAATAATCACATTTTGGGCTTTTTTTAAGGAGTAGCTAAGCCAAACAAAAATATTTACAATATTGGTTAATTTTTGAGCACCTAAAATTATAAATTATCTCTCTTACCTTAAAAAAAAATCAAATAAAACATTATTAAAGGTGTCATATACTATTTTTTCAAAATAGTATACCGTGTTTAATCATAATTCATAATCTCACCCATTATTTTATAATTCATTAAATAATGTTCATTTTCATATTTTTGTTGTTTTTAATGCTTTTGAAATTTGATTTGGACAAGTGAATATTGAGTACCTTACATCAGTGCTACTCCAATTAAATTACTTAGTGCCTAAATATAATTCTCTTCTATAAAAAGAATCCAATGTCATTCACAAATTTAAATTAAATTTTTTTGTATGAAAATATTTGTTTGGCAGTATTATCTATCCTGACAGATTCCTCTTGGCTTTAAATTTGATGAGATTCTCAAGAAGAAATACATATAAATGTAATATTGCGTGATTATTTACCTATTTGAATTCGTTGAACAATTGAAGATTTGGTAGTTTATTTTTTATGCATAAATGAATTTGTTGAAAATTATAGTAAGATGAAATTTTCTAATGGATTTACTTTCTAATAACTACTTTTCCTAAAATATAATTAGAGCAATTTTGCCTTAGCATTAAGTATTCTATCAATTTAACCTAGATAAATGGTTTTCATGCCAACAAAGTGTTGAATGTCAGCAATCTTAGCTGTTTTCATGTTCAATATTTAGCATAGATAATTTGGTTTCATGCTAACATTATTTTTATATTTATTAGTTAAATTAATATTAATTATAATGCATCCATAATAACAAATATGTTAAATTATAGTTAAATTAGTTTTCCAATCTTAAATTCTTTAAAAAAATAAATTTAGGAAAATTAAGTCCATGGAATGTATCTCTAAATAATATTCATCAATAATTAATGGCAATGAGTCTTATTTTATGATTTAAAAATATATAAAGATGTAAGAGCATCTCCAACCACACTCAATAAAATAACTAAATAAAAAATATTTAAATATTCAATTCATTATTTTAGCTAGCAACACTTCAAATTTTACTCCAACCAAGCTCAGAAAAATAATGTGCGAAGTTGAGTTGCGTCACTGGAACTAGTTAATGACAAAAATATTTTAATAGAAAAAAAAAATGATTTATTGAGCAATAAACGCTCGCTATATTTGTTGAGCGAGAAGCCGAGGGGGCAAAAACACAAGCGAGATAGCAAGCGCATTGGAGATCTAATTTTCTAAAAACACTCAACGAAATATCGAAACTCTGTTTTTAGCGAGCCGGTTGGAGATGCTCTAAATCAAACAAAATGGAGTGTAACTCTCTATTAATGAAGACATGTTATCTTAGATGTAAATAATTATATTTCAATGAAGTGCTTGCTGTGAAGTGAATGTGTGTTATCTTAGGAAACTTGTTAATATCTTATTAAATATCATAATTAATGAAGTACCATAACGTTATGTTATGGTTTAATGAAACTTGTTTGTAACACGAATTAATATCTTAGGAATTTTTAGGCAACATTTATCATTTATGTATTGATGATGTTAACAAAATTATAGACACAAACTCTTCTTTAATCATATTTATGAGAAAATTAATTCATCTTTATATATTTCATCTCAGCGTGTAATATCCAAATTAGATATTATTAGTTTTATTGTTTGACTACAATAATAAAAAGTAATAATAGAAGTGAGTGTGTGTCTAATCTCCTAAACAAGATATTTGATTCAAAATATCTCACGTGTTATTTAAATACTTGCATATCCCTTACTTTTTAATAGAAAATATTGTTTTCAAGAAAAATACAAAAATTTGTTGTATATCTCCTCTCGATGAATATTGGTGCTTAACTTGAATCTAAATACTTAGTTATCCATGATTACTAAATGAAATAAGGCATGAGATTCTTTCACATACCTCAGTATGAGAAGAGTTATGTTTTGGTGAACTTGTAGAAGAAAATTTAGAAAATGATTAATTTTATCAACTACACAAGCTAGATATGATTTAGTGATCGATAGATAATTAATTTTTTTATGATTCTCTTGTATGCAATAGAATCAAATGAACTTACATCATGCAAAAAATTTGTACTTAATCTAATGAGGGCATATGCTAAAATACACCACTAAAAACACTTTTTAGAAATATTAATTTCATACCTCCTCTATAACAATGTGTTACTTTTCTTGAAATATATCATTTTTATCTAAAAAATTAATGAGTCTCCCATGATCATTTCTCGAAAACTAAAACACAAGGTACTCATTAATTTAGGTGATTCTCAATATATCAAATCCCTTAACAAGAATATTGTCAATGTACGCATTTAATAAAACAAACTACCCATCTGAAAATGATTAAAAAATTATATATATTTTTTATAATATATCTTACTCACATGAGGCTAATGGGAATGATAAAAACGTTTTGTGTCCCTTATTAACTGAGATGTTTGACACTCTTGTATATAGACATATCTAACATTATGATCCAATGTTTTTACCCTAATCAGTGATGGGTGACCAAGTCAAGAATGAAAAAGTACAATAATAAAAAAATGTTGTTTAACCACAATTTTAGATACACAAACAACATACTCAATCACATAGTAGGATATCCTATAATAGAAGTACGAACAAATAATCCGACATATCCAATCTTAGAGCAAATCTTTCATAAGTTTTTTATTCGTATAAAATAACATCAAAAGAAGAAAAAAAAATGCCAAAATTTAGTTCTCATGAAAGACAACAAAGAAAAAGTAATAGGAGAACCAATAAGAAAAATGACATATGAAATAATCAAAGCACAAAATTAAAAGTTAATATAACCAATGATCTTCAAAGGTCTATTATTGGTTGTTATAATATTCAATGAACAAAAATAAAAATCACCGAATAAGAAGTGATTACCAAACAATAAGTGATTACTTATAATATGTTTGTTAGCTCATGAGTCAATAATCCAAAAGTTTGAAATAGAAAGATGGGTCACAAAGATTATTGTCTTATTAGCAAAGAATTCTATATATTTATTTTCAATAAGAATTAGAAATGGAAAACTCTATGAGTACTCAAGGAGAATTTTGTGAGGACTCATTGATGACTCTTATAGTCAATATATCACAACAATTTATAATCTTCCGAGTCTCCTCTATGGAAAACTCCTAACTCTTTCTTGTGTGGCCACTCCTCCCATAGTGCATTCAATATATTAAAGCTCTCCTTCCTTTCTCTTTAAAATGATCAATACTCTCTCTATTACCAGAATATATGCTTAATGAGATATCTATCTTATAGATCTCTATATATCTCATATATACTAAATTATTTAATGATGTGACTTTAGTCTAATGAGAAACTCACAATCACATAGAACTTGACTATGGTATATTAAAGAATAATTGGGTAGTGAATACAAAAATATTTTGTGAAAAGGTGTTCTTTTTATGTCACATTATAAGACACACACAACGTTATTTGGCATACACCCAAGGAGTTATGTAACTAACTGTATATAGTTGATAAAGTGAACAGTGACCTACTTCGACTAACTATGCTCCTCCAAATTTCAATCTCAAAATGTGAAATCACATTGTATGTCTATGTGGTATGGAATGTGTATAATGATTCTATTGGTTTTCATAATACCTTGCATGTTATGCAAGGTGAAAAAAATAAAAGTCAATTATATTCTAATAAAATTTAACATAACAATCAATAGTTGAGAGTCAATCTATGACTAGACCTCATTTAAATTATTTCTAGGTGATTCCTTCATTAGCTAGTTCATCATCCCTTAACTGATCAAGATGAGATGACTCATTATGTGACCTGGTCATAGTTAAGGAAGATAATTGATATAGTGATAAATATATTAATAGGTCAGAGTGTTTTGAAAATTTTTGGTAGTTAGGTTTCATTTTGTACATGCATGTGTTTGAAAAGCTATATATTATTTTTCGAACACAAATCCATGATGAAAGACACTTCCAAATTTCAAAAAGTTTTATCACATAAGGATTTTGACATCTAGAGTCACACCCACATTGAGTAAAGTTAGTATGATCAATTAGACTGCTATAGTGATTTTACCACATATTATTACATTGTCATGCATCCTGGTTGGTATAATATGATGTAATTAGCCATAATAATACCAAAAATTCTAAACTCATCGGAATAGAAAAAAAAATATGATCACTTTTCGCATGAATATATAGCTTATGAACCACAAAATATCTTGTATAATTAACAATGTAAAGTCAAACATCTTTATTGCACGTGTCTCAATCTCAAAAAGAACAAATTAGCATTAGTTTCTTCCCTATATAAGCACCCCTCTCAGCACTCACTATCATTATGTAGAGAAGAAATTGCAGTAAATTAATTGACTCCTAACTCTACTAGATCTAAGTATATTCACTAACTCTCGAATCACCTCTTGATAAATCTCTGAGAAAACTACAAATATCCTTTTACTCATGATCTATGTCCTCAAAATATCATACTGCTACCCCAATAAATGCAAGTACAAAATACTACAAACATGATCACTCAATCTCCTAAGCACACTTCAATTATTTAATAAAGGTATCATTCCATTAATCATCTCACAAAACTATATGTATGTGAAATTTGATCATTTGAATCAAAATTATATGTATAGCAAGTTATATCAAATTGATCATTTAATTTATATGCTAACAACTAAGTAACATTGCTGCATAAGTGAAATGTCCAAAAAGAATACTTCAAGACTGTCAAATCTCAAATCTTCTTACATGTATGGGGATAACTAGATATACTAACCATACTTGGATCAATCAATTTTCATAAATATTTAAGTAATTGTGCAATGATTACCAACAAGTCATTTGAATCAAAATTGGAAGGATCATCCACTAAGTATATTAGATATCTTTGCTTCAAGAATCAAATCCTCACCAAGGTGACTAATAGCGAATAAGTACACTTCTCTAATTTCTACTAGGTTAGTTATCCCTAGTGATGATTCATTGATTATTTTCATGTATGCTTATAAAAAATATATATGTAGAAACCACAATACTATGCACTGATTTCACCAAGAATCTCATACACACACACACACACACACACTATAGTTGCACCCATTTCAACACTACACCATGCAACCCACTGCACGACTGCAACCACACACACCAATTCTTGCATGCCCATTTAACCATGTTGCCTAGTGCACCACACATCCAATGAACGCTGATGATTCCATGTTCACCACACCATTGCACATCACACATCAATTGGATCATCACACAATGCACCACTGTGCATTTAATCATGCCCAATCACCATGTAGTTCTCATGGTTCCCATAGTTTTTTTGCCATGTTAATGTTGAGGTTTATGATGAGAGAAATAGAGAGGGAGATATTTTTGTGATTGACATTGGATTAGATTCATGTTTTATTAATTCATACGGTGATACTGCTATTGATTCTTACACTTATAAGTTTTTAGATTTTAGTTGTTTATGTTTTAGTAATTTAATTAATCACCATTGGGCCTAAACCCGGCCCAAAACCTGCCCCAAACCCAACCCAATTGGGCAAGATCCTGCAACTTCGTGGACGACCCTGTCTAAAAAACTAAAAAGCTAGACCGACATGCCATGGCGGGTCGGCTCTGCTAAAGCCATGCCGTGCCAGGCACGACATGGTGGCCAATTGGGCCACTTAAAATTTGGCCGACCCGGCCCGACCCGGCCCGACCTGACCCGTTTGACATCTTCACATGGTTGTTGACTCCAATACTACAAACTTAAAAAGTTTTTGTGGTAGTAGGATTTGAACGAAAGACTTAATAGGTTGATGA